>BOPP01000015.1:13164650-13440723 GCA_017312745.1 Gryllus bimaculatus | reverse complement strand
AGTAGTAGTCGCAGTCGTAGTAGTAGTAGTCGCAGTAGTAGTAGTCGCAGTCGTAGTAGTCGCAGTCGTAGTAGTAGTGGAAGCAGTAGTCGTAGTGGAAGCAGTAGTCGTAGTGGAAGCAGTAGTCGTAGTGGAAGCAGTAGTCGTAGTGGTGGTGGTAGTAGTAGTTGTAGTAGTAAATAACAATAATAATAAGTTTTAATAAGGATAACTTACAAACTAATAAAATTTACAATTATCGTTAAAAATTTTATTAAGCTTTTAAATGTATGAATACCTTGAGGAAAGGGTAAGCTGTTTAATGCTGTTAAAATGCAACTTATTATAGTCTGTTATTGTTCTATTTGAAAAGGATAATGTTATATTTGTTCTCCGTAACCTGAACCGAATATTTTGCTTGAGTTCCCCTCTATTCAAGTACATCTACCAAGTCTTCCAAGCCAGATGTAGATATCCTTTCAAGCTGGATAACTGGTTTACTCTTTGTATAGTGGACAGAGCTTTGCTTTAACCCTCCTGATTTCTAGAGACTCACATTCCACTTTCCAAGTGTTCACGTTTCTCTGTATATTCTATCCAAATTTTCCAGATGTAAATTTCTATAAAGATCCCAACAAACTCCACCAAATGCTATTACAGGCCAACAGGTTAATTCGCTTACTTTCACTGTACTCTTTTATAGTATCCACATAGTAAAATGCAAAGGCCTCCAGGTTTTCCCTATGACAAAATTTAACATGATTTTCTCAAACCAATTTGATGTCAAAATTTATTCCCAGATACTTACAAAACAAGACTGAATATTTTCATTGCATATACAGTATTACGTTTCACTGTCATTGCAGCCCCTACCAAATGTGGTTTTGCTTTTCAAACTTTTTAGTCATGCAATTTCTCCCACCCAGAAATGTAGTCTACCTCTATCCTGCAAAATATTCTCATAAACTCTTGATTGAATAATACAATATATTATACAGCAATCTGTAAATAATCACACTTTTGGAACAGTTACGGGAACACAAAGGCAGAGGAGAGGTCCAATAACACTTCCTTGATAGATCCCTGAAGTTCCCTTTGCTAAAGATGACCAACATGGTTGTTCTGTTTCCTATCTCAAAGAATTTTATCACAACTTTAAGTTCAATACCCACATGCAGTTTCTAAACCAGTTTATCGTGTTGGAAACATCGAATGTCTTGACAAAATTTATTATTATGTTGGCATCTGTGCACTCATTAGTTGATCAATCAATCCCTATATTCACTTGTTTCAGTTTACCCAACCTCATTACACCAATACAACACCTACTGCTGTACAGATAAGAGCTAGACCATAGCCTGCTAGTCTGCATTATTTAGGCGATGACTGGACACATCACAACAGTTTTTAGTAAAAATGATTTCCATACATATTATGCAATTATTATAATTCCATACTATGGTATACAATATACATTATTTCTGTAATATATTTGAAATTACAATTCAATTTAATAATTATTTTCATAAAAGAGTTTAGTAGATTTAATAAAACTCAATTTTTGTTATACCACAGCATGCATAGTAACTTTAGTAGGGAGATAGCCCAGTTTTAATAATTTCCATTCATTTTAACCTCTCTGTAAGGATAAAAAATTAATTATAGATTATTTTAATCTAAACACTTATGTCAATTTATATGCATTTTCAAATTTATCCTTATCCTTTTTTTAATAAGCTACTAGATAATGAATATTTTCACTCAAAAATATTCATTATCTACTAGCATGACAGAAAAAATCATTCCTTAAAGACTTATGATGATGGAATGCTTATTTATCCAAACATAAATTCTAGAAAAATGATTCACAAATCAGTAAGTCTGTTTGAAAGTCAATTGAAGGCTTGAAATAAAAAAGGCTGCAAGAGTAATTTTCATACTTCCAAGAAAAATGAGTTTATATACACGTTAAACCTATTGGCACATACAACTCCAGCCATTTATAATCACCCTTTAACACTATCAAGAAATGTGTCTGGACTTTGGTTCTCATTTATTTTACAGAGCTTGATTCGTTCAACATACTTCTGGTGCAAATGTAAATTTAACAAAAATGGCAGTTACATCATTTTTTTTTCAGTAATCAATTTGCCGTTTCAAACATAAATTACTAAAAACGCATTGCTATTCTAACAATCCACAATGTTCCCATAGTAAAATTTGCAAAATTTAATACAGTTGATGCACCTCAATAATATATTACTTAAGAAAAAGAGCACTTAGAAATTGAGCAAGAAAATTTTAAAGACCAAGCAAAATACATTTAATTTTTTTTTTAAAATCAAAAGTTCAACTCAAAAGAGACAAGAAGAGAAGATCCTGCATACTATTTTTTTCTTGACAAATTTAATAATATATTTATATTAATAATACTAGCATATCTTTTCAAGATATAAGTTCTTAACGTAAGATCAGCTTACACTTCGTACAGGAAAAAAAAAATTCAGGAAATTAAGAAAAAAATTATAGAATTAAAAGAATAGCGGAACATCATGCCTGTACAACTAAATATTAATTTTTTTTTATTACACCATCATGTAACAAAAAATTTTGAGCTTGAGATGACCAAAAATGCAGAAAAAATATATTATAAATATAAATGATAAAATGATTTTACAGTTTTGTGAGAAGAGGAAAGAGGAGTTTAAAATATGGTACAGGTTTTATAATTTCATGTAACTGTGGAGCAGAGCAAAGAAAATCATTACACAAGTGATACTGTTGTAATTTTAAAATTCAAATATGGTATAAAGACAAAAGTCATCAGTCCCGGCTTTAAGATTCTTTCGTAATTAAACATTATTGAACACTGAAGTAATGAAAAAACTGATTTTTTACAATACACTTTTCATTTTGATTGATAACATATAAATGCCTAATTTATTGTCTTATGGACATATACATTTTTGTTAAAATGGTATATTAATATTGAAACATGTAGAATTCAAGCTTTATTATGTACATATTATAATTTAATAAATAACAGCTATAACAGCACTAAATTAAATTGACATTAATAAGTAGATGTCAGATCACATTCATTATAACTTAAATTTGCAGCCAGAGAGGAACTTTGCCAAGTCTCTAGATTCAACCTCAATTCCCTGACTACATAATACAAATTTCTTAAGAAGAATATTATATTACTGCTCTTACCTTTAGCAATATCATCCTCTTCCTGCTGACTGGATACTACATTCGGATCACGACTCAATGGTGCTGTTTGTCGGGGCTGCAAACAAAAAAGTTGCACCAAATTCCTACCAATTAAATTTTCAATGTTCTTTTTGGAATTTGAAATCTTACTATCTAGAAATACTTTTCTTATGAAGTGTGCACCAGTAGCTTAAGTAAATATTCCCTACAATCCCTGCTTTAAAGGCAATAGAAATTTATTTAAAATATATTTTTAACACTGAATTAATTAAGAAATATTAATATCACAATCATTCTCTTAACTAACCATTTCTGAGTGAGCTGAGAAATCAATTCCTTCTTGCTTAAGTTTTGCATACAATGATGGAATAAGATTAAGTTGGGGATCTGTTTTGAACTCCCCTTCTGCCCACTTTTTTAACAGCTGTCGCAATTTCTCTGCCACACGAGGTTGACTTCGACCGTGTAGTTTCCGAAACTCACTCTCGAATTCTCTGGAGGCTATTTCCAAGTGGAAAGATTTCCCACAATTACTAACACAGGCATCCAGCAGCTGCAAAGAAATAATTTTGTGAGGGTTCACAAGAATGTATTAAAAAATAAAATGTTTAGTACTGCTATGAATGTGTAGTACAAAAGACCCCGGGAGAGATATACATATTCTGCTAAAAGAACTAAATCACAGCAAGATTTAAAACAAATCTTACCGTGATAGCTTGCATTACAATGTGAGGGTCCTGGTTGTTTAGACGTTTCACAATGGCCCGCAAACAATCCTTTGCATGTGTGGGATTACTCCCCACTTTGTCACATATGTCCATGATCAGACCCCAATCCTCCGAAGTATTCTTCTCATTTGTTGCTTTCTCTAAATAGTGACACAGTGTATGAGGCCTGGCGAAATTTCTCAAAGGAAATTGGAAAATCTAAGTGTTACAAATTAGCCATCTAAGTTAGTATATCAAATACTATAATTTAAAGAAATTTTGTAAACATGAAGATGACTACAGGAAAAATCCATTGCAACAAGAGAAAAGTCCATCAGGGTACATAACACACAATGCCGGTAAATTGAATGCTAATATTCTATTATTCACTAATACTTTCATACAGTCACACCATCACCAACATTCACACATCAGAAACTAATCACATTCCATATAATCAGAGCCTCCTTACACTACCTGAGCAATTAAAATTGGGTAATATGTTGCATTAAATTGGCCAGGCCTCTCTACTGCTGATGGTACAATGTGGCTGGACAATCATGCAACATTTCTGTACCATTTTAACTCTAAGGGTCACCAATTATATCCCGTGTGTATATTTGTACAAATGTATTAAATTGTCAAATTATGCACAAGTTATTTCTGAGACATTAATAATACGTAAAAACGTAAATTATAGGAAATGAGAAGTGAATTAAAAGAAACACTTTACTTGTCTTACAATTAGAAGAAAGATAAATCTATATTTCTGACAATACTCATCAAAAAAATGAAAAACAAATCATTGCACCCCATTCTGTATTCAAAATAGTGTAATATCTGTTGCAGAAAAATATATTTCCAACAACCACTCAACACAATATATCTATAACTACAGGAAATAAAATTAAAAGAAAAAAATAATTACTATGAAACATTCATTCACAATACTATGTTAACAAAAAATAAGTTCTATCATTCTTCCCAGAATAATGTCCTAATCTATTTTCGAGCGGTTGGTGATAAACTGAAAATGACACAAAGGAAGAACATACCTTGGTGTGTAAGGAATCTTAAGATACAGCTGCTAATTGTCAGATTTTGAATTACCATAATACTATACAGTTAAATCATGAAAACTAATATCCAGTAGAAAGGGAGGAACCAAGTTGTAAAGGGAACGACAACTAGTTTTATTTCTTATGACAGTGAATCATAAGACAGATCAAAGTTAAGTAACCATCCAACACACTCTGCATAGGCGGTCCAAAATTACTTACCAACATCCGCATCAAATGGCGAAGACGTAGAAAATATGCCCATTTTAAAATAGACTATATATTTACAATTTACAGAAATTAAACTAATCTACAACTCTATAACAAAAACTCCGATCATTCAGGTGACTTTCGACTGGTCATTGGCCGTATAAACACAGATGACTAATAACATACTAGATACGGAGACGTGCCATACTTTCGGTGACTAGGGCGCTATCTATCATGCATCTCCAACATTACACTACGATTTTCGCAACTCTGCCCCTGGCAGGTATCAGCTGTTGACAGTTTCATCCAATCGGGATCTTGGAAGTCAACATGGTGACGTCATTATAGTGGCTTTCAAGCTCCCGATTGGATGAAACCGTCAACAGCTTATACCTGCCAGGGGCAGAGTTGCATAAATCGCAGTATACAAATCCCAACAAGGAAATGTACTACAAATCGCATTGGGGAACCCAATATTCATATCTTATAAATTAATTGTATTTAGCCATTTGGTTTACATGGACTGACAGTTTATTAAAAAAATAAAATATCTTCACAAAATGGTTATTTCATAATTTTCTGAGCGACATTTCGAGGATTACGTTTTACCCCAATTTCAGGAAACCTCACTTCCCCGGAACGTCGCTCAGAAAATGATAATTCAATAAACTTTTTGTAAAGATAGTCTAATTTATTTTTGGTTTTATAGACTGTCTGTCCATGTAAACCAAGTGGCCAAAGACTATTAAAGTATGAGATTGTGATTATGTTACGACAGACAATATTTTCTTTTTAATGTTAATATTCATAAGCGTTTAGAATTCAGTAAGTCTTGACATACGACGATAATGTTTATATACATTGAATGTGACCAATCGTTCTCCTTTTCGGTGGACAATACTCATTTGGTAGGTTCTGTCCTTCGAAACGTCCCCTATTACCTGACCTTTTCGATACTTTAAAACTAATATGTAAATCTCTGTATTCAGTTGCCATGCCGAACTGTTACGCAAAGGCGCGCTTAGTGATGCCAGTGATGCTTAGTGATGTGAGACCAGGGGTATTTCCGCCGTTTTCAGTGCAGTTTCAACCATGAGTCACGCTGACAGCGGAAAAAACGATGGAAAATAATTGAAATGGCGGAAAATAAGTGGAATTTTAAGTCATTATTAATTTTGTTACAAAAATATATTGTTCTAAAAGTTATGTTTTCACAGAAATGTTTTTGAAAACTATTAAAATCATTGATTGCTGTGAAACTTTTATATTGGTACGACATCTATATATGTTGCGTATACAGATATTCTCTCAAAATTTTCATTCACAATCATTGTTGAGAATAATTTTTGATTCTTGGCGTTTTCGTTAACTATCTAAAGCAACTGTAAATATTTCCCGAACACGCAGGTTCCAAAATTTTCAATGTGTTCGAAAATGATATACTGACAAAAATATTCATTCAATGGAAAAAGATACTTATTTAATTAAATAATTAAAAGAGCTGTAAGAATAATTAGTGATTTTTTGTTTGAATTGATAAAATGTTTCATTTATTTATATTGTAATTTTTACTTTCTTGAACTTACTAAGATACGAGACAGTAATTGTGCGCTGGAAAACGGCGAATTTTCGACATAAAAACTCCTATTGACGAGCCCTAGTAACGAAAAAGTGGGTACATTTATTTAGTCGTGCAATTGACGTACATCAGCTGTTGCGGTTTCATCCAATTGGAAGCTTACGTATATGTCGCTACAGTAACGTCACTGTGGGGACGTTCAAGTTTCCGGTTAGATGTAACCGTGAAAAGGTGATTTACGTCAAGTGCATGGTTAAATAACTCCTAGTATAGACGTACGTACCTCGTGATCCCCCGCGCTTACGTGATCGCAGCAGAAATTTGCAACATCCATCTGTATCGGAGAGAGCATGGAGCACAGTTTAGAACAATTGCGAAACTACCAATGATTTTTTTCATACGGTGCGACCTCAGCGCTATAAGTGACGAGCAAGAAGCAGCACGAATTCGTAGAGGTGCGGCTTACGTATTTGCAGGCTGATTACGCGTAGTTTGCTTGAAGGTATGTGATGATAGCGATACAATTTTAATGCAGTGGGTTGAAACTGTTGAATATTATTTATTATCCGCTCTTAGCTCACTTGCCATTGTTGTATTGTGACATCACATTTTCCATTGGTCGCAGCTAGCTACTCGGAAGCTACTCTTTCCAGCTGTCATCTATTCCTGCCCAAAGTACATTTTAAAAAATCTCATTTTTTCGGATTCTTAATAGTAGAAGGGAAATATTATTTTAAGAATATTAAAGAACAGTAAAACCGCCGAAAAATTTGGAGCCGTGTTTTAAGAAAATTGCATTTTTAAGTCCTACTGTAAATTCGCATTTTGAACCCCTTTTCAAAGAAAACTATTGAGTTTTCGAATAACTTCATATGACGTGATTTCAATTATTTCCAGTCACAAATGCAATATTGTTTACTACTCGCTGGAAATGTGCATATTAACGGCGTGAGAGATCTTTCAAAACAATTACAATTGTGTAATTTTAGAAGAAACAAATTACTACAGAAAAAATAATTCTATTTTTCTAAGGTCATTTTAAGCAGTGCAATTAGCACAATCGTTTGGAAATGTTTGAAGAACAAATTCGGAGCCGTTTTGAGAAAACTTTCTGAAAATGCGGAATTTTGAGCTAGTTTTCACACAAAACGATTGAGTTTTCGGAAAACTTTATCTGACATTATTTAAAGCAAATGCACTCGTTAATTCATTAATAAATAGAAATTGCCACTAAATATCAACGATGTGAGAGACATGCAAAAAAATTACATTTTTGGAAAATTTTCAAAAACAAAGGAATAGAGCAAAATGACGTTTGTGACATCTTATAGAGTGCATTTCGTACTATCCCTACGAAAGGTTTACAGAAAAAAATTTGGAGTAGTTTTTGAGAAAACCTTGTTTTCATTATTTTTTTGTAAAATAGCACAAATTACACGCAATATTGCGCGAAAACTACTATAATTTTCCATCAAAATGTACATGACTCACTATGAGAACAAATTTTATTTGAAGGAAAAATATCTATATTCAATTTTGTACTTGTAGGAAGGCCCCCGAAAAAGTTTGGAATTTTCAAAAATTCAGGGGTAAACCTGAAAATCGGACCTATGCCATATTTATAAGTGTATTTTATTTTATATTTTCAAGAAATATAAAGAAAAAATTGCAGCCGTTTTTGAGAAATTTTTGAATATGTCCGGGGGCTTAATGTAAAATACCCCCAAATTGTAAAGATTTTTTTCAAAATCTCAAAAACTCGACTCGAGCCAGAAGGACAGTGGATTCTTCAATTTGGAAAAAATCCTACGCATAATTTAGGTGCTAGTACTGTTCACAAGCGGACGGACAGACGGAAAATAACCACTTTTTCGGTATTACAGGGCCCCAAAACGTGTATTTCCGTTGAAATCTCGTGATCGATTTTCCGCAGCATTATATAACTTTCCCTATACTCAGTATTTACGTAAGTATACGGGAAAATAAAAATGGCAACAACATACGGAAATTCCTCTAATGCTATAAGTATTAGCCACAATTATAAGAATTCGCCAAATATATTCTTCTTTAGGTTTCCTAAAGGTACAGAAAGAAAAGCGTAAACAAAATTGTCCGTGAATGTTGTTATTTCAAAGCGCATTTGGAATAAGCTGACTCCAATGTTTTCTTGTTAAATATGTATATAGTTTTGTGTATAATTTGTATGTACCTTCGGCGGTTCAATCATTTTAGATGTTAAGAAAAACTCTATGTCGGCTAATAAATACAGTGACATACTAGAATGTTACGAGTGTAATACAACGTAATGGATGCATCTAGAATGTTAAAATCCAAGGAACACCCGTAGCATAGCAATGAATACATTTAGGCGCCATGCTGAATGCCAGACGAGAATTCTATTGTGGAGATACAGCACGGCCAAGTACCATTAACATGGAATTGATTAGGGGAGGACGTTGAACATTTAGTTTTTGCATAAACGAATGCCTACTTCTTACGGAAGCAGCCAAGCGGCTCACATGTCAGCGGTTGTTTATTTGAGTTATAAGTAAATGTTGACATTGTTTTAATAAGTTGCATTTGCTGTCGTGTATGAATTCTGCATTTAAAAATATTTAGACTTTGGGTTCGTGGGTTTATTTGGGGTTAGTTCCGTAGTGGGAATTATACATTATTAATTTTAAGGAAATAGTAGTCGCGGATAGAGGTTTCACCCGAAGTCTAGTGAGGGAAAGCCGCAACGCGACAATATTAGAGCAGATGCAGGGATTTTCCGAATAGCGGACTGTATAATTAGCAACACGGGTGACATCCAAAGTTTACACGGACATTAGGCTCATAAATTACACCATAGGAGGACACAGAACATCCCCTTTGGAGGAAGATGGCGGCATCGTACACATCAACCTACAAGACTATCCCGTAAGCTTATGAACTGTATCAAAGCCGTACGATTGAATAATGTTGTAAGACGGTAGGATCATGAATTAATAACGACCTCGAGATACGTTATTATATTGCAATAAATATTATTTGTTGTTTGAAAAGAAAAGGTTGATATTTCATTGAATTGCCATCAATTCAGTAAGTAGTATATTCGTTTATAAATTTATATTGCAAGAATAGGGAGTAAAATACACATATAAATGTAGCACTGGTCCAATTTTTACGAATAACTTAACTTACAAAAGTTGCAAAAGTTTTCATTTTTCGGCGTCTTTCTAAATCTACAAAGTTGAAGGAATATTTCCTTAAAGAAATTTTTTCTCCGTAGTTAGTTCTTTCTTTAAGATCATGCACATTTTTTGAAAATTTCAATTGTTTTCGTGCAATATTAAAATATAACAAAAACAAAATTTTCTCAAAAAACACTCCAAATTTTTTCTTTAAACTTTTTGTAGAGATAGTGCTAAATGTACTCTATGAGATGACATAAACGCCATTTTGCTATATTCTTTGTTTCATTCCCCAAAATTACAAACATTTGTTTAAAATGTCTCAAACCGTTTATATGAGCATTTCCAGCGATTTGTGTACATTAATGTATTTGTGAATGTAAGTGCTTCAAATAACTTGCAATAAATTGTTTCCAAAACTTCACAGATTTTTGTGACAAAGAGTTGCAAATTTTGCACAGTAACACCTTAACGACATTTTCTTTAAAATTTTTCGCCAAATTTTTTAACAAAACATTCGTTATAGGTGGAGGTTTTACTCTTCTATAAGATTCTAAAGTAATATTTCGTTTCTACCATTTAGAAACTGAAAAACTGAGATTAAAAAAATTAGTTGGGCGGCAACAGATAGCAACTGGCAAAAGAACGGGGCAAGACCAAAAAGCTAGCTTAGACTAAATACATTAGAAAACTAACTACAAGGAGAAAGTCTGTGCCATTCTGAAGCACCACTAGTTACTTTCTCGTTTATGAACACGAAGTAATTTACCTGGTATAGATAAAGTTATGTAACGCTGCGGAAAATCAACTTCAAGATTGCGACGGAAATACATGTTTTGGGTTCCCCTGATACGGAAAAAGCTTTTTCAAAACGTCTAGCCGTCCGTCTGCGTCTGTGATCAACAGTATCGCCTAAACTATGCGTGGGATATTTTTCAAAAATTGCTCTAAATTTTTATTTTCTTGTAAGAATATAGTGTTATACACTTACAAAGATGGAATAGATCCGATCCTCACGGTTAACTCTGAATTTTCGAAAAATACAAAAAATTAAAATTTTTACGTCTTCCTACAGCTACAGAATTAAAGATAGAGATTTTTCCTTTAAATCTAATGTGTTCACTTCTCTGACGCGCAAGTATACGAAGCTCTACCATCTCTTGTTTCGTTCCCGTTGCCGTCATTGTCAGTAAATTGGTCGAAACGGCTCACCCGTTCGATTAGCGCATCTACATGTTCGGACATATTATTCCATATCACATTTCTAATGCCACTAGGTATCTAATTATAATGCGAATAATTTCAGTAGCATCGAAAGTTTCGCTACAGATGTTGAAAGCGTTAACCTTCCGGGTCACAAAATCGCTCATACTTTCCCATTCGCCCCTTTTATATCTCTCGGCCATTAATCGATACCTAAGTTTGAATTTATGGTGTTGGTTCCAATACCGCTCAAGAAAATTCACCATTCCGCGAAATTCATGAGGATCGGTGTTAATGTTCTCAACCAATTTTGTGCTTTCGAACACAGGACTTCCTCGAGTAAATTCAATTTTAGTGATTCAGGGATGTTGTTCACAAAAAAGTGGTTCTCAAGTGTTATAAAGAAAGAATATGGTTGTTCTTTCGTTTCCCCATGGAAACTTAAGAGCTTTGCAATGCCACATTTTGCGCCGCGTTGCTAATGGTTGCAGACCGCTGAGCGATGTACAAACGCCTCTCTAAATCTGCAATATTCCTGTGCAACTTCTCTTCGACGCCGTCAACCCGTCCTAATTCCTGCGATTTAATCTTTTAATTAATTTTGATTGGTGGCTGCCACATATTCTTGAACCGTATTAAAGGATTTTTCAATATTATTTAATCGTGTACCATGTTCCTGTGTTGTTTTTTATTTCGTGGTAAAAGTCTTTAATGTTCCTTGATCGCATTGTTTCGTCGACTCTTCTAAGCTGAAAACTGATACTCGTAATTCTCCAATAATACCGTCTGTATTTTTATTAAAAATTCCCTGTTCAGTTGTTCTAGTTTTGAGCTTTGCTTCGATTTTACTCGCCTGATTTTTTAAACATAAGAAATTTGTAGCAGTTTCATTCTTAAATAAAGCGGTTTCCTCCCGAATTCCGGCTATCATTTCACGTAATTCATTGCTTGCAATTTTAAAACCATTTTCTAAAATGTAATTAGTTATTAATTTTGCAGTTGATTTCCATGTTTTGTTTACTAATTTCATCGAATTTGGCTTATAACTGTTTTTAATTGTTCAGTTTTAATATTTGCCTTTTTAATTTCGTTATTTACATAGGCGAGTGCTTGATTCGTTTTATTATTATCTTCCCTAATCTGGTTTCGTAATTCTGCAAATAACTGTAATATTCAAGCATCTCCGGATTTCATCTTCCCTTCTGGTTATCGAGATGCTCCCCCGACGCTGTTGCCACGTTCTTCGCGACTTGACCTCTTGGTTCGGCAACGGTTCTATCAAGTCCTGGTATATTTCATCATTGTTTGAAACACATTGTTTCCGAATCAGTTTCCCTGGCCTTACCCAGAGAGTATATACCTACTGTACCTTACCTACTTTTTCCCCACAAATAATGAATAGTGTATAATGAATTCTCAATAGAAATTTATTGTTGCCACAATATGGCTGACTACCACAGATTCCCAAAGAAAATTATATTATTATTATCTTCCCCATCACTCTGGGCGTCAGTCTGTAATGGATCATTAACTTGTGATTTAAAATTTATAATAATTAACACCTTTTCAGTTTCACCCCACACTTGAGCGAGTCTGGATCTGTAAACTAATAACGATTTATTACGTTATGCCAAGTTTACGCTCCTACAGTACAAATTTATAAATTTTGTGTGAATTCTCGAAGTCGCTCCTGTACAAGAAACCGAAATATTATTATATTTCCTTGGGAACCTGTCTATGTTCTTTCTCCTATCTTTGGTTTTATATTACCTGCTAATATATACACACAAAGTTTAACAATGCCATCAATACGAGCAATACTTATTTATTGACAATATCAATTTCAAAATGCTATAGGGCGAATTCTGCACTCCGCTATATATATATATATATATATATATATATATATATATATATATATATATATATATATATATATACACACACCAGCTTTCTATAGCACCAACTAAATTTACCTTTTAAATACAACATATCTTGAAAAGAAAAGAAATTCAATAACACTCACTCATTCATACATATTTAGATTTAATTTATTTAGTCAAGAAAAAATAAAATAAAATAAAACAACAACAGTAAAAACTGTATGTGGCGTATGAGGGAGATGATCATTGCGCACGTTTTCTTATGTTCCAAAATCCCTTTCCATAATTTTAACTATAAATAGTTGAAAGATGAGTAAAAGTTTAAAATAAATAAATAAAAATAAATTTAAAAAAAGCACGAGATCGATAATATTTGAAAAAAATAGACATTTTTGTTACCGAGTTATAGAAAACTTATTTGTTTCGGTAAACGAATTGCAAGTATGATTTTTCTGCATTGCTAACAAAATAGTAACTAGCCCTTACCTCAACTCTACCATTACAAGCAAAAGGAGAGTTCAAGAAAACGTGCGTATTGTGAAGCTACATTTACGTCCAGAAGTAAAACAAGGGACCATCTCAGCATTTGATCAATGGATCAGAGAAACTGAACAAAAACCTGATCGAGATGGCGGTCATTGACCCGGAAGCTGATGTTCATTATTTGTTACAAACATATTAAGTCTTATAATAAAATTTTAACTAATTCGACATATCACTGTTTGGTTATATAAATATTATTTTTCTTTTTGATAATCAGTATAGACTCAATTGTATAGAAATAGTTATGCAGCAGAAAAGATTTTACTTTTAACATAAACTTATGAACTGATTTCAATTCTTTAGTGCCATCTGGTAATGCGGTGTAAAGTAACGTATATGTATTGTATGTGAATTTCTGATAGTGAGCTGTCGATACACTTGATGACCCTGATTTTTACGTGTGTTGTAATTATAAATATCAGTATTGCTTGAAAAATATGTTCCTACCACTAAGTAAGTCACTTTTGACAAATATAACAGATTCGTAAATATATAGGCAAGGCAGTGGTAAGATTCCAAGCTCAATGAAGAGAGGCTTGCTAGGGTAACGGCATTTTTTCATTATTCGAGTAATTTTCTTTTGGAATCTAAAGGTATGAGTACCACATGATGAGTTTCCTCAGCCATATCGCAGTTGGGAATTACATTGCAAAATACACGCAACGAGCTGCATGAAGGCTGACAAAATTTGAAAAAATTCTGAATGCGTAACATAATGAACTTAATTTAGTGTTTAATTTTGTTATACATACATTCTATTTGACGTTTGACTGAATTGAGAGACCATGAAATTTTGTACCCTGAACATCAGCTAATTGCATATGGTTCATTTTCAATGGAGAATGCGAATGCTGATTTGAAATGCAAAAATGCTTTGAAACAGTTTTTCCTTCGTTAACGATTAATTTGTTATTAAAAAACCAATTTGGAACTTATAAGATCGTACTATTTATTGTTTTCTTTTTGGCAAAGAATATTCGTGTCATCGGCAAAGAGAACCGTTCTTCCGTTTTTAATAGTCGACGGATTATCGTTTACGTAAAACAGAAAGAGGATAGGGCCTATGATCGAGCTTTGCGGGACCCCATATTCAATTGGTAAAGAATTGGAAAGATAAGTAAACAATGTCCTGTCGTGCTTGTGCGGTATTTATACACTTCGAGATCGATGTTTAAGGTACGACGTTATCCAATTTAAGGCGATAACCCGAATTCCATAACAAGGTAATTTTGATAGCAAGATATTGTGGTCAATAACGTCAAAAGCTTTCGAAAGATCTAAAAATATTTCAATGGGTGCTTCATTTTGGTCCATTGAAGCAACATTTTTAAGAAAAGAAATATGGCAGTTTCCGTAGATTTTGATTTTCTAAACTCGTGTTGTGAGTCTGAAAACGCTTCGTTGTGAGTCTGAAAACGCTCGCTGAGAAATGTTTTTATCCGCGTAAAGAAAAGCTCCTCTAATATTTTAGAGTAACCTGACAAAAGAGAAAGCACTTACTCTGTCGTGTTGTTAGTCTTCAACATGCTGCAGCCACTACACTGAAAAGAGTTATCGCCTGTCTGTTGGCAAATGGTGGTTTCTTTGAGCATTTACTCAACTGTCAGTTTTTTTGTCATTTTGAGGAAATTATATTTTATTACTTTGTATTAATTATTTTTAATAATTAATTAAATTATATTATCTATAAATTTGTTACAAGCCTTGCAAGGAGTAAGTAATGGGATCTGGGGGTGCTTTGTTCCATCATGGGTGATGTAGGGCTCCTGCGTATGAGCGTTCTGCTGACGTGCGTACCTAACGACGTGTGTCAAACTGGCGCTCTCTGCGGCGTCTGGTGACTCGCAAGTATTGCACCGCGCCCTTAGCTTCATTTATTCTTTGGTCCTTCGCTTTAACGTGGGGGAAAATACGACCTTTGGTGACACAAACCAAATAGTAGGGGGTATTGTGTATAGAAGATGATTCATTATTGCAAAATATTCCAGGGTGGTGAAGTTTTCGAAATAAAAAATAATTATATTTGTATAAAAGGTGGACAAACAAATGCTTGTTACTGGAAATACTTGCAATACTGGAAATAAAAGTCAGAATTACGAGCGCGGGAGGTGAATAACCTAACACGGACACTACGCATTAAAATATCTAAAAAAAAACTTCAATACGATTTTTATTAAACTTGGTTGTTCAACTTACATGAATAGCTTACATTTTATTATATATTAGTGTTCTGAATTTTGGAAATTACATATCCATCATTTGATGAAGCTGCAGCGTCCAGTTTGTTCGGGCACCAACCGCTACCGATCGAAGCCGGCGGCGATGGCGTCCTGCGTTCGGTGACTGTGACAGCATTCGCTGTTATGTGGCGGACGGTCAGCCTGATATATTCACTGTGCGTGTTATTTCAGTTCCATTTTTTCTATTGAAGCGGAAGAACTGAAACTTTTCCATGTTTTTTAACTTATACTGGCGAATTTCTTAGTTTTTTTCGCACATCCTGTCACTATATTTTATAACACAATGCAAATCTCCGGAGAATCAGTTATGCCTCGCAATTTTCTCAATAATTTGCATCCTGTCTCAGGAGATCGAGTTATCTCCTGTGATGGATCTTCACCTGCTTCGGTCACTTCTTTAGATTTTTTGAAGAAAATCATGGATAGAAGTTCTCGTCAACAGAAAATAGTTTATATTTCGGACCAGTAAAGATGTCTTTGGAATATTGTCATCAGTGCTCACAGCGAGCTTTTGCCTTCGACTGTTTATTGTGTAAAAGAACTAGGAAGAAAGGTCATCGTTAAAAAAATTTTTCGCGATTATTACTGCATCATTCCCTGAGATTTCGGCGTGTTTGTCCGTTTCTGGAAATTTACATGCGTTCTTAATTCTGAGTGGGGGCAAGGGTTCTTTTGGCTAGAAAGTTCCCTTCGCCTAAAGAATATCAGCCAGTTGAATTTTTAGACGTTAAGCGTTTGTGAAATTTGCGCGAGAGTGCGCCTTCGGCGGTTATCTCTATTACGAATGGGTAGGCGTAATCGCTAAGTGATGCTAATTAGATGTGGTGTAACTCTTGCCTCTTATGGCAGTTCGTTTGTCTTGGTGGGAGTGATTAAAGTGGGTAAGGCGGCGTGCCGGTGGCAGCTGGTCGCCTTTGTGACTTCGCAGTGAAGAGGTCGGGATTTATGATCCTTGTAGAAACGTCGGCGTAACGAAGGGTATTGAGGACAAGTATCAACAGCAACGCGAAACTGCGTCTCGGGAGCAAATTCGGTTCGTGTCAATATAGTAGTTGGAAGACGAAGTGAATTTGAACTGCTTTCGTCAAAAAATTAGGATTTTGTAACGAAAATGAGACTGTTCTTAATCTCTTACTCGTTTTTTACCCTATCCGAGGACAGTTTAATCAACCAATTTGGCGCCAATTTTGAAAGTGATTGAGGCTACCCCCCTCCCTCCTAATCAAAATATCCGTTTCGAACTCTCAGGGTATAGAGTTCGAGGAACATCAATTCTGGAGAAAATTGGCTGAACAGTTTGGGCGCTAACTTTTACCATAGACGGCGTGGCGGGTGTTGCAGAGGCAGCAGCTTGCTTCCTGTCACCCACTTACAGCAAAACGCGTTTTTTAAAGAAAGAAGTGAAAAGTTGAGAAAAAAAAAGACATTGAAGCAAACAGTCGCGCGTCACAACTGCCAGTTGGAACCCCTTGCAGGACACAGTGAAACTGCGTGACACATGGTCACATCCTTGTCTGCTACCTCCAAGTTAGATTTCTTCGATTATGACCTTTGGCCGCCATTTCTTCCAAACCGTCCAGTGTTGGAATTTGTAAAGAGGCTATACATTATTTTCCATGAAATTAATTTCCAGGACGTTGCATTTCCTACACTTATTACAACCAGAGTCGACTGTACATAGGAAAATATATATCGAAAATACCGTGTTTTCCGAAGCACGATTACTTTCTCATCTTACTTAAGGGAGAAAGAAAGCATTGTTGTAACATCCGAATTTATTAAGTATAGATTTTTGAGAGTACAAATGCTTCAAATTACTCAATAAGTTTCACAAAAACTTCAAAACTTTCCTTCGAAAATAAGCTCAAAATTGTGCATTTTCAGAAATGACATTTCCCCAAAATTTTCATGTAAATGAGCATATAGAACCATATAAACCTATAATATTCTTTGTATTATTTCAAAGCTACAATTAGGACTTCTTGTGTGTGGGGAGTATTTTAGGAGACTAAGTAGCAGCTGGGAAGAGCGAGTGACAATACAGAAAAAGCTAGCAGATAGTAGAAAAATACCTATTGCGAGAAAGTGTGCCGTTATCTTTATCACTTAAAAAACTAAACGGGAATCGGCTAACTACTTCAGAAAAATTTTTAGATTTTAATTTTCCTTATTTTAGCTTTTGACGCATATTTTTAGTATTTTGCCTTACTCTGGTCTTTTCATCGACGATTTTCTTTTTTACTTTCTTTGTATGAAAATATTGTAATCGTGGGCCTGACAACAGCGAATTTTCGCAAAGAAACTCTCGGGCAGGCGTGGGTAAACCTTATTCTTACAAATAGTAAATTACTTCTTCTAACAGTGTAGTTGGAATCCAGGTTTTGGGGGTCCTTCCTACCGAACTAGGCAGAACTATAACAGCACATACTTTATCGCATCATTTCTAATTTACATTTTCGAAAATTCAAAGGGGATGGATTCTGAATACATGTGTTAGAGGAAAAATATTGTTACAAGATTTATCCACCTTTTTGTTACCAAGGTCTGACAATACAAGTCTTTCTGTCAAAAATTCAGTTTTCAGCGTACAATTACAATACTTTTTCCAACGAAGTGAGAGAAAGTGAATCTGAAGTTTTACATCAGTTCGCTCACACAGGAAAAAAAGGCCCACAAAGTTCGTGCAAATAAATTCTTGCACATAAAAATAAACAATGCCAAGTTTCAGACATGTATCACTTATGTGGCCCCTTCCATAAATATTTAAGAAGGGAGAAGTCACATCTCATCTATAAACATTTCTGACTGACATGGGGAAAACTGACACCAGAATTTGTTTTGTTGCAAAGGTCTTCCTACATCATGAATTAGTATAATCCGATACTTAAGTAACTTACATCCTAAACTTCATTTGTAGAGTTCTTTTAATATAAAATTATCAAGACAAGTTTGTAAAATTCATCAAACATTAATAAACAATAAAAGCTAATTTGAGAATGTATAGGTCAGTAATGAGTACACAATCATCACAAACAATGAATATGATCTTCATATTATTGTTTTCTTACATTCCTTTTCCACGAAAGGTTTTGCTGTCCAAATTTCTTGGACCAAATCACAACTTGCCTAATCAGTTCTCTTTCTTTGTATTTCTGCTAGAGTGTTCTGAGTGCAAATCTTGTGCCATTTTGCATATCATCCATAGTGACAATCTTATTAGAATTGAATTCTGATCAGAGCCATATAATAGGTGTATATGAATAGGAGAAAACAAAGCAAACTTGTCTGCAATTCTTTTTTTAAGGCACTTTGTGGCAGTATCAGTAACTTTAAAATTTTTTATTATATTTCAAATACAACTGACTAAGCTTAATACATATGGGGAAAAAATTTCATTAGAACAATAATTAGATTTGTTTATAGTATCCTTTGGCAGTTCTTTCCCCATATTATATCATTTGCAATTCTAGCAAGGCTGGGAATTAAGGAGCCGAATTGAAATCCATGAAGAACAAAAAACTGTCTTGAAGTAACTTAACATTTCTAATATTACATGGATTCGAATATTCAGCAAACATATCACTCAAAAGTAGTACAATCAGTCAAACTCGTAAACAGTTTATACCTAAAGAGTACACAATTTGTCAACCTTGCAGATTCCAATGATTACAAATTACATGCAATTACAAAATAGTTATGACTATCTAGGATTTATGGGATTAGCCTTATAGGCTGCACATGAGAAAGAATATGTGCCAAAGTTGGCTGTACCTACTTGAATTGTTATAAAGGAAACAGGTTATTGCAAGAGCTCTGTGGACAATGCACTGGTAAATTAAATTTCTGAGAATTGAAAAAAGCCTACAATCAGGTTTCAAGTAATGATATGACAGAAGAAAGAAGAGAGAAAAACAAAGTGAGAGAAAGGGTAAGTACTGAAAAATCACAGGTGTTCACAATGTTCTCTAACAAAACTATATGAAGACAGGTGGGCCCAATTCTCCTATGCAACTCACTCCCAGGTTAACGACAATTTTTGAAAATACAACTGCTGAGAGATATAAATTAGCCTATTTTAATTTAAAACAGACTGCCCCTGATCCTCTCAATTCTCAATTTTTGGCTGTTCAACAGCTTTGTCAAATAAACTCCGAAAATGACAAGTGAAAAAAATCAAAATAATAATATATAAAAAGTAGTTTATTATATACATTTTATACAGCTTGTTACATAAAACTTACAAATGTTTCTTGTTAATTATAAATTTGTGAGAAATACTGTTTTGTAATTCTGAGCTGTTAGCACCTACACACACTTTAACAGTTATTTAAAGCAAACTAGTAAATTTAGTTAAATATTTTTCTATTAAGATTCACCAGAACTTTACACTACAGAAATAATATAAGCTTGAGAAGGAGAGAAAGAAACTTTGGTTTTCAATTCACACACTGGATTATGTAACATTAGAACAAATCTCGACATGTGTAGCATTATGTAAAATATAAATACAATCAAAGCTCATTTTCCAAAAGGAAACAAAATGATAGAAAGTGCATCGACTAATAAATTTTAAATTGGGAAGAAGTAAATAAATAAATCAATTTACTTCTCCACAATTACTTAAAAAAATAAACAATAATTTAGAGTAACAAATATTAGCAAATTAATATTAAACATTGTAAAATAATATGTCAGAATCAAATTATAATTGGTAAATGACCTCTAGCCGTGGCAAGTCGAGGAGCTGAACGAGACCTTGACAAACCCGGGCTTGCTTTCCGAACTGCTTGAGGAGTACGAAACTCTGATAAGTTTGTGCAGGAGCGAGTAACAGAATTTTTCCGAGGAGGTTTAGCTGGGGTGGCAACTCTCTCTTTAATGCATGCAAGTTCATTCTGACCATTTCTTTCTTTCAGAAGACGTGATGGCACCACAGAACTGCGAACCATTTCTTGATCAGCACTACGTTTCTCCAGTCCATACTAAAAATTTCAGTTTCAATTACAATAGAGCAACAACAATGACCACATTAGATTGAGATAGTTTAATCTAAGTTTTAAATATAAACATTAACATTAAATGCTTTCATGATTTCCAAGATCTAAATCGTGTTGGGAAATAATAAAAATAATATTGTGTTTCTCCAACGACTTACCCATGATTGAACAGAACATTATTAATTTTATTTTTTTCCCCACCCCAGTGACTACAAATGCAATTATCACAATTACTCTTCACTTTTTATATTGCCTGATATGCAAATAAGTTTATTCTCATTGTTCACATACCTGAAAATCTGTGTAAGATGCTTCAGGCGACTGAACTCCACGATTCCGAAACCCATATTTTGTTCGAGTTGTTACACGATTTTCCACATTTCCCCGCCTGTCGAAGATCCTCCTTACTACCTGGAAATATTTTATAAACATTACCAACTGAACCTGACAAGCTTCAAATGTAAAACAGCATTGGTCTTATGATCATAAACCAGAGGTAAGTACAGTTGTTTATACATGAAGGAACTTCTTAAGCAACAACAATAGTTTGGAATCTTAGACAAGAAAATTCCCTGTCCTAAAGGCATGGATGACACAATAACAGAAATAAAATTAGTCAACTCCTCGCAAGTGACTAAAGCATTACAAAAATAATTCACAATAAGCCTAAGGATATTTGATATCACATTTAAAAGGGAAAATATGCACAATCATACGATAGCAAAGAAAGGAAGCAAAAATAAAAAAAAGGACAGATATAGCATACCTTACTTCCAGTGGAGCTAGCAGTGCTACTAGCTCCTGAAGGAGGACCACTAGATTTGCACACTTTGCTAGGAACAGATGCTGGTGTTGCAACATTTTTCCTTTTAGTTGCAGATAATGTCTTTTCTGCAAGGGTGTGGTCTTTGCCTTTCTTCTGAAAGAAAATTCAAAGATTATAAAACCACTTGCAAGCTTCAAAACAGCATACAGCATGCCTATGAATTATAGAACAAGGTCTCCATAACAGGTGAAACTCTCACCCGAGCCAGTTTTTCTTCCTCTTTTTTCTTTTGAAAGTCTTCCCATTTTGACTTTATTATATCTCTCAAATCAGTTCCATCATACAGAAACGGCACATTGTGCTTACTTTCATAAGTGTCCAGTAGACAACCAAGTTCTTTATCCAGTATGGGGAGGTCCTGCAGAGAAGGCAAAAATTCAGTTATTCTCAGTTTCCATATTTTCTTTGGTTTACTATTATTTCAGAGTGGGAATGCCATTTCAAAAAAGAAATTGACGAGTTAAAATTAACATGAGACGTGTTTCCTTTTGGGTTGGATATTAGATGTTTGTTTGCTCAAATTATGTAAAATAATAGTGAATTCTTGGATCAGGGTGTCTCGTGAAATTCTTATACAAAATTCCTGACTTTCCACAAAGTATTTCTAGATTTGAAATTTTAAGAAATACTTAAATAATAATGAAAAAAAGATAAATAAAGCATAACTTCAACATAATGGCTACGTGGTGTACTGTTTTCTTTCCATACACCAAGCGGTTTTGACGTTAGATCACCTATTCAAATTTAGAGCAGAATACAAAGAAAGAGAAGAAAAAAAAAAAAAAAAAAAAAAAAAAAAAAAAAAAAAAAAAAAAAAAAAAAAAAAAAAAAAAAGACAAAAAAAAATCGAGACAACATACTAATTTTCCTCCTGTACTCCAGTACTCTCCTGAGAATTTTAATTTTTTAAACTAAGTCTTACTATTTAGTCAATAAAATTACAAATTGACTTATTGATCAGAAAATTGGCTTGTTTATGAGAATGTTAAGACTTCTTGCTGAACTATCATTTCTCGTTGCTTAAAATCATCATAATCATAGTTTTTTCACTACCCTATTATTCAATTTCTGTCTTTTTGGCCCATCTTCAATGCTACAACATTGACTTCTTAGGCCCACTGAACATTTTGCGCATTGAATTTGCATTCTAAGTCTTATCTGATGCTATCTCAGATTATTCCCTTCTATCTCACCAGTCGTCTGGTCTGCTATCTCAGACCACTCCCTTCTGTATGTTTCTTTCGCAATTCAACACGCATATTCACACTCTGGTTGTTGAATGAAGATTCTGTGCAGATTCAGCAACATGCATCATAATGAAGTCTAGGCACTTATTTGACACAATGCAATTTGTTTGTAATTCTCTCTTAACGGCTCATTAAAAAAAATATCAGTCTGAATTACCCAGCAAATCTGGGGATTTGCAGGTGATGTCGAAAATATGAGCACAAATATATTACGAATTCTAGATAAGCGTAATATTTGTACCATTTTAGCAGGTTATTGATATGTCAATATTTATGAGTCTCGTGATTGAATGGCAATTTAAAAATTTATACCATAACCCACTAGGCTTAATCTGAAAATATACGACAACCCCAAAGGTTTACAACAGATATTTAAGAGGATCTTAAGAACTCATCTTATATTCGAGTAAATACGGTATAGTTGGTAAAATGGTAAAATTGATGTTTCAAAATTTAAGGTAAATGTTAGCTCAGAAAGTAAAAGGTGGCATACTTCTAATAAAAAGCGACAACTGATAATGACAAAATGATAAACATTTCCTTTAAGATAATTCAAAGTCCAAAATTAAAAAAAGAAGAAATCCTTCCACAAAGATTGATGATGTCCTTTCGGACTAAAACACTGAACATGCACAAGCTCAATTAATTGGAAGAAGAAGAAGAAGAAGGAAAAAAAAGAGAGAAAGAAAGAGAGAGAGAGAGAGAAAAAAGAAAGAAAGAAAAAGGAAAACTAGAATTTGGGAGCCACTGATCCATTATTAAGAAACTCTTGAACTTCTGAAGTTGAGTTACTGTGAATTTTACTACAGTTCAAAATATCTGTACATTTTGTTAACAGCACAAACTATTACAAAGATGTTATACGTGTAATCAACAGTGACCAAAAGCATGAATAGCCAATCACTTCCCGGAAAAAATCTAAATACTTGTAGAAAAATAGAAGCACACATTGGCGTTTGGCCTGTTACATTAATGATGTTAAGAAGTGTATTCTAGGTGCCTTCAAACATCCAAAAGATGTTTATTGCTTGATAAATGTAGATGGACATATGAAATGTGTCCAGAGGATTGAGCAGTAAAAATGAAGATGACCTATCATATACATCCAAAGGATCGAACGTGTTTAAGTCCTACATAAACAAACTTCAAAAACTAAAATGACAAACTATGTTTAAGTAAGTCTTGACTTATTTAAAGAGGTGCTAAGCTAAAAAGACACAAGACACGAGACAATTTTTGAAAAATATTACTGCCATACGTGAACATGTATTCTGACTCTGATGGGGATAGTTATGTTTAGTTTTGTTGGCCAAATGCTGTTGCCAATCTTCACACAATTTCATGGCATATTTATGTTTATGTGTTAAGGGACATTATTAAATTTAAGTTTGTAGCCTACTTCCATAGATTCCACTGACATTCAAGCCATTCATTTTAAATGTGCTGCGATAGTTTGCCTTTGCTGCTAAGAATGTACATTTGCGAATTGTTTAGTTCTTCACATTGCTGCATTTAGTGTTTTTTAACCTTCCTGTATATGTACGTATATACAGACTAATATACATAGTACAAGGAAAGTTATGTAATGCGGCAGAAAATTGATTTTGAGATTTCAACAGAAATACATGTTTTGCGGTCCCCTGATACCAAAAGTGATTCCCCCCCCCCCTTTTCTCCTCTTCTTTTTCAAAATGTCCATCCATTTTGATTGATGAATTTTGAAAAATTTCAAAAGTGAATTTTTTTCAGGGTCTTTCTACAACAAAATTGAATTGAGATTTTTTCTTGAAATTAAATTTGTTGTCTGTAATTTGTTTTTTCATTAAGGTCATGTACATTATTTTCGAAAATTTGAGTAGGTTTCAAACAATATTGCATGCTATTTAAAGAATTACAAAAAACAGATTTTCTTAAAGACGGCTCCAATTCTTTCTTCTAACTTTTTGAACGAATTTTGCTAATTGCACTAAGACAACGGGGGTATTTTTTTGTTTTAAAAAAATTACAATGCATTTTTAAAAAAATTTTCATGCCGTTTATATGCACATTTTCAGCAATTTGTAAACACTATTGTATTTGTGAGTAAATACACTTCAAATGATTTCCAATGAAGTTTTTGAAAACTCAAAGCCTTTGTGAAAAGTGATTCAAATTTTGAATATTCTGAAGCGCTTACATGCCGTTTTCCTAAAAACGGCACCACATTTTTCAAAGATAATTGCCATTTAGGACTGGGTTTTACTGTTCTTTAATATTTTTAATGTATTATTTCAAGTCTTATTATTAGTAAAGCAAACAATTTAAAAAATGTTAATAAAAAAGGAAAATTTTAGGCAGTAATAGATGGCAGCAAGAGTATGTGGGAAGTTTGAATAGCTAGCCGAGATCAAAGGAAATAGAAAACTAAAATGGGAAGGTCTGTGCGATTCTTTAACATTAGTTTAAAATTAATTTCCAATTGCTTTCATCAGTTACCTTAGTGAAGATAGCTGGAATACTTTTAGTTGTAAAAGTCAGCTATTTTGATTTAGTAACTTTTTGTAGCTAAATTGCTTACTTTATTTATTTTATTCACTGTACATTAGTAAACTTTTCCAGTTTACTAATTGGAAAATAGGAGATAGCACAAATACATTTTGGCATATATTTAGTACTTCACCATTTAAAATAATACAAAACCAAAGTTCCCCTTCAAATGTTTATTACTTTTAACTATAGTTAAATATCAGAATAACAGAAATAACGAATTTGAAATGCACATTTAAATGCCCTAAGTTACAATGTAAAAGATATTTCACTTTTATGAAATCACTACACGAGCCTATTTCAGTATTAATCTGTAATAATATTTTCATTGCTATTGAATCTGCTATTATTCCCCACATTAAAGAAGTTCACTGGCTATAATTAAGAAGATGACAATGTGCATTTATTCAAAGCTAAAGTATCTGAAACTTCAAAATTAGATGGTGAAAATAGCAACACTAAGGACAAAATACCTCGAGGGGTGAAACTGTGAGAGCACACAGTAATCATTCCCTAAAACTAGATCTTGAAACCAAATTTTTAATTTAAATCAGATATTTTAACTTTAAACCAAAATTGTTAAGTGATTTATTTATCCTTAATTATCATAAAATCAGAAAACAGTTTATTGAAACATCAATTTTTAAATTTATTATTAAATTGTTGTAATTTTATTATATATATATATATAGTATATATATATATTATATATATAGTATGGACTTATATATATATATATATATATATATATATATCTGAGGGGCGCAGTATAATACTGTCCTTATCCAAAAAATCTTTAAATTTGATTTACTTATAGTTTCAAGCTAAATCAATTAGATTTAGAAAAACAGCATTCTTCTCTAAAATAAATTATACTATTTTTTGTGTGCAATACCACCTAATCAAAAAGCACATTTTGTTGAAAACAACTGAATTCATTGAAAACCTTCCACCAATGTAGGACAATTTTTGAAGTATTAAATTCTACTTAATAGTTGTCCTGTTACAAAAAAATAATTGGGTTATAATGGTTGTTACTTGCACTCTTTCCCATTAACCCTCTAACGGTCAGTGGATTGTATGTTTCCCACTTAAAGTAGAATTTTGTCAATATTGACATAAAGAAAAAGGTTAATATAGTAAAACTTGCTCAACACAAAACCTCAAGGAACCTGAATTTCTTTCCGTATTAGACAAGGTTCCGCTTTATGCAATGTAATAGTAGTATTGCCAGAACTGCGAATTAAGTGCTAATTAGATTTCTGTATTATACACATTCTGCATTGAGCTAATTTTACTGCATTACTAAAACTAGTAAGATTAACTAGTTTACTTTTAACAATATTCATTTTGGTTTTTAAATGAGTATTAATACAATTTCATTTTTATTAATGCACATCAGCTTTAAGATGTTCTTTAAATGGCTTTGGCAAACATTTTCATGCAAATCTCAAATTGTAGACACAAGATTTGTAGTTCAAGCTTTAAGCATGCTTTTCTCTGAACTAGTTTGGTATTGCTGCTAAATTACTTTTTATCTTCAGACAATTAAATACTGGATAAAACTTAATCAATGAAGTATATTAGTATCACATCTCTACTACAAACTTTTTTGTTGTTTCATGAGATTGTTCATTTTATCGTATATTGTGTTTTTATTTTATTTTCTCGCAATAGTTCAATTATGTGAAAAAGTTTATAAGAAATATAATATGTACTTAACATCAATTTGTAATCTATTTAAGTCTCATTATCTGAGTAATTTTTATTTTACAAATATTTGAAATAAAATTATATTTTCAAATATTTCAAATAAATATTGATTTACATCATTGATTAAAAAACAACCAACAACAATATTTGATTTAAATCATACCAGCCTTGCCTGTTCATCATTGTAGGGCTAGTTTTAGTAAAGAGTACCTTTAACTTTAACATTACAAAGATGTAAAGGAAAGATTTCTCTACAAGGAAAGTTTAGAAAATGAAAGATGTCACTTACAAAATTATTTATGTATCGAAAGATATTTAATGAATTTCATTTAGATTTTTCAGTCAAAGGTGGACAGATGTGATCTCTGAAGAATATAGGAAGAGCGTTGAAAAAAATATTTCTAATGATTTGAAATTAAAGCATAGTGATTATTAATTGGACAAAGAATAGAAGAAAAGAGAATTTACGATCCTTCCTCTTTTCTGTTGAAGAAATTCTGCTTCGAAGAAACTTTAATATACAATTGAGACCAGATTTTGGTGTGCTAAAACTCAAACGTGCAATAAAAATATAAAAAATGTTACAAAATTGTGTTATGAACCTTTAAATCTCTAATTAATTATTACTCTACAGTAGCACTGCACTTCCCAATATCAATTATTTTTAGTGGTAAACTATATTTTCATTTAACAAGGACATTAAAAAAGGAAACATTGAAGCCATTTTAAACTCAGCCAACTGTGAACAAAAGGAAGGAATGGAAGAAACAAACGAGAATCAAGTGGGCTTAAGAACATAACGATCACAGAACCTCCAGTTGCCAGCACTAGGTGTCAAAACAATCCATTCTCATAAAAATCGATCTACATCTTGCAAGTGATCATCTATTCCAAGAAATCCCAATTTGAGATGCAGAAGATTGAAGATTGGCACTACGCTTCATGCCTGAATGTTAAGTCATATATGATATGAATTCTGGCCCTGCGATTATGAAATACTAGCCGGAATTACTACTTTAATCTCTGATAAGTAAAGCAAATTTCTTCACAATAGTATTATAGTGAACATGTGCACAAATTTGAGGGAGAAAATTTTAACAATAGGATTCTTGGCAATCATGTCCAAACCAGGACATAGAACAAACCAATACTTGTGAGAATGTCCTTTATTAGAATTTTGGCGTAAAATGAGTAACAATTGTCTGACCAGTCGTGTGGAAACATGTAATGCACTTCAATAGCAAGGCATTGCTGAATCTATTTGTTACAAATAATAAATATTGATTTAAAGTTGTTGTTTTTTTTAAATAATAATTTTGTTTAGATCATACTAGCCTTATTTAATTGTAACCAAAGATGTGATACATGATTGTACTGTGAACATTCTTTGAACTGCACAAGGTGTAGATTATAAACAAAAATGCAAGACAGTTGATTAGAATGATAAGTTTGTAAAATGGAGAAATCAAGTTGCATGTAAGTCAGATGGTACTTCACTATTGTACTATATATTAAACACATTAAGTTTTCAATTTTAATTATTGATTTGATTTTATTGTATAATTTTTAGCCAATTTTATCTTTGTGTTCTTTCATTTATTCTTTTTATATTTTATTGTTTCATAATTGTTTTTTGGATAGTTTCTTTTTAAATATATAATTGTTGGATGGTAATATCAATCTCAATGTCTAATTTAGGTCCTTTTTTAAAAATTCTTTCCGGTTTAATAAAAATAATGATATTCACTTTGAGTTTTATCCAAAAGACTTTACCTTTTGAATGGCTTTCCTTTCTTTTTCCTCCCTAAGAAGTTGACCACCTCTATTTGCAAATAAACGCTTTGGATCGTGAGCCCTCTCGTCAAGATCCATCATTTTTTTCCACAATTTTTCTCGTTTCTTGGCCAATTCCAAGATGTCACTGTGAACAAATTTGGATAAATCTTCTGGAGGGAGAAATTACACTTACAAATTTGATTACCTCCTGTAACTCTTTCACACAAAATTTTATCGATATTTTCACCCCCAGTCACATCAAAAATATAGTCCTTACATATTCTCACTGAAGTATCTTTTTAACTTCTCAATTTCAATTTCATGTAGTTCAAGAAGATCTTCAGTATAACAGTCTGAATAAAAGGAACGAAACTGTTGTCTCTGGAGTTTTCCATAACAGCATTTGTCCCACCATGAAGCAAGTTCTTCACGAATTGCTTCTACAAATACACGGATATTTTGTCTTTTCTTTTCTTCACATTTCTGAATTTCAGCCTTTAACTGCACCAAAATCAAAGAATAAGGTAAAATTGAAAAAAAGTACCGATATGTACATCCATATATAATTCATACATATTTAAATAAAAATATTATGCATTTCACTAAATACTTTAACTCCTTTACAAAAAATATACCTACAGCATCAATGGAAGTCTTTGAATGGCCTGGATATTGCTGGAAAATTAGGTCACGTTCTGCATAATCAACATGTAAACGTTCCCATAAATTTGAAAGCTTTTCTCTAAGTTCAATTGCCACAGATTTAGCTTCTTCCAACCGCTGTTCCATGTCTTGGTGCAAATTCTGAAAGAGATACTCAAAATGTATTCTTAATTTTAAACAATTTATGGATAATAATATAATAAATAATAAAAAACACCAAATCAATCTACATTTTCCAGCAAAACTCAGATTTTTTATTAAAAGAAAAAAAAAGAAGATTATATTAAACAATTTCTTACTAGAGTGGATCACACAATAAAATCACATTAAACGATTTTCATCAGCTGGTAAAATAATAATAATAATAATAATAATAATAAGTTAAAACCTATGCAATACAGAAATTCTGCCAAACATTTATGGATTTACAAGATAGCATATTAAAATACACAAACAAAATAATTGGCTAAATTTTTGTGTATTACCTTCAAAAGCAGCATATTTTCAGTTGATAAACAAAACTGGGAATCTGATACCAACATTTTATGGATTGTTGTGTTGGGGGAAATTCCCAATTCTGCTGTAATTTCCTCAATCTTCAGCTTTGTTTCTTCATATTGATGCCTGAGTTCCCTCTGTATCAGGCACACACAAAGAAATTGAAAGAATTAATGCAAGACACGAGAAGAGAAGAAGGAATAATCTTATTATACCCTAGTGTAAATTACTTAAGGGGGGGGGAGAGAGAGGGGAGAACAGAGAGAGAGAGGGGGGGAGAAGAGAGAGAGAGGGGGAGAAGAGAGAGGAGGGGGGAAGAGAGAGAGACGAGGGGGGAGAAGAGAGAGAGAGAGAAGAGAGAGAGAGAGAGAGAAGAGAGAGAGAGAGAGAGAGAGAGAAGAGAGAGAGAGAGAGAGAAGAGAGAGAAATTAATTTAAAGCCATATTCAGGACATTTCTCATGTGCTGCCATAATCATAGTTTTCAAAATTTGTAGCTCAGCATCTAATCAAGTTGAAGATTAATAATCACAATTTTAATGATTTTCTCCACTTTGTTATTTTAAAATTTATCTTGAAAGTGTGTCCAAGCTTCTTTTTTTTGGTTTTTCATATAAATAGAATGTGAATGAGTGGATATATAGAACTAATGTTCTGGATAGAAAATATAACCTTATCTACAAAAAAAGACATCTCCTTTTTAAGAAGAAAACAATTTGAGCTTCCCTTCTTGTGCTAGCAGATATTTCAGATGGGATTGGAGAAACTTAACTTGCAACTGCATTGTGGGAGCACAGTACTCGTTATAGATAAGCAGGCTGATTAAAAAATGTTGGCCTGAATTTCCGGTCAAATTTATGGTGGAAATCAAGAATTTGAGAGTATATTGAAGTATTTACAGATACGTGTTATATTTTCATGGTCTTTATTGCTCATTGTTGACACTGACAAAGACAAGAAGTAAGTAATTAGGCTTAATCTGGTCCAAATTCAGATTTTGAATAAAATATTTTGAAAAAAAGTTTTATACAATATATTTTGTATTTAATATTATTATTAGGGAGCGAATTTTCATTAACTAAAGCATTGTCAAAAATTATTTTTTAAAAAAAGCTCTTAAAACGTTTTTAAAATGCCCTAGAAGCGAGGAAAACTGATGTAAAAAAATGTTATCAAAACCAGTTAGGATGAACCATTCGAGCTATTGGATATATTACTGATGTAACCGAGGCTTCTTCTATTTGTTCAAGAGAACTAGTTTTACCAACGTTTTGTTTGGATTACAACTTACCAGGACATCCATCTCTAGTTACCCACAATTGGCTGAAAAGGAAATAGCGCTGATAGGTGACACAGGAGCCTTAGATTACATATTCGCAACAATGGCTGACATTACAATTTCCGAGAGAAGAAATCTAAAATGCTACTCAGCAATTTTGTGGAGAATATTTGTTACAACTCATAAATATTATTTGAAGTAAAAAACATTAAACGCGTTTAAAATTGGTTAAATCAGCAAAAAATGCATTAAAAACAGGGCAAAAAGGACTTCTTAGACTCAATCAACACTTAGAAGACATTCATGAAAATCCGCCTGCCAATTACTGTTTAACGTTTTCATACTACTTTAAAGGTTTGTTATCCATGTTCTAAAAGACTGGGTACATTTCTTCATAAAATTTTAACGCTACTGTCCGAACAACATTTGTCTGCTTGACAGCTGAACTGAGGGCAGTATGATGTTGCTGCCTTCTCAGGCAGATATAGGCGGCTGTTTTCAAATCAGATAAAAGCAGCAATAGCTAGAAAGATATTGCAGTAAGAGCACACACCAGTGGCCACAGTTTAAAAAAGAAATTTGAAGTTGTTTGAGAAAATTTTGTTTTTCTTGTTTTCTGAAATTTTGAAAACAATGTACATGACTAAAAAAAAATAAAAAAATAATATAGGCAACAAATTTCAATTGAAAGAAAAATCTCCATCTTCAATTTGTATTTTTTGGGCAATTTTGAATTTTTCAAAAATTCAACGAGAAAATTTTGGAAATGTCTCTGGGGCTTCATGTTAAGTATCCCTAAATTTTAAAAGGGTGTTTCAGAAAGAATGCACTGTGAGTTGAGACACATCAACCAGGGAATATCTACTTGGGAAGAAATTGTATCAATGGTGTAGGTGTTCGTGGTGTTCACTGACAAAAAGACCAATAGGTCAGGTATTCAGTAACGGAGAACCCCAAAATGTGCATTTCTGCTGAAATCTCAAAATCTATTTTCAGCAGCATCCTCTGTATTATGTATATTTTAACTCCATAAATTAGTAATTATAATATATCAGTAACTACGCCACTCATATGTATACAAGAAAATAATATATTTTCTTTCTGTACCCTATGTACTCTTATATTGAGAATGAAAAGTTGCTACAAACAATCAACTGAACCTAATGTGAAAGATGCTACTTTCAACAACATTAAATGTTTATCTTTTTCCTCTAAAAAAATCAGGCAAATAATAATAATAATAATAATAATAATAATAATAATAATAAAAAGACTCACTTCCTCATCAAATTTCTGTTCTATGTATCTAGAGAATTCTTGTAATGCTTCTTCAGATGGAAGTTTGGTCAATTTTGGTTTCTTTTTTATTCCCATAGAGAGGACAAGTTGTTGCTCCTGAAACAATTGAAACAAATAGCTATTTGTCAATGGTTTGTACAACACAGTATATACTTTTATCAAATTAAACACAACAAACAGAAACTACACAAAAATTAGAATTATCAAAAGATTTAAACAATACTCACTTTTTGGAGTAGATCTTCATATTCACTAAGCCTCTGTTGCTTACAGTTTCTGTAGCCTTCCATTCGCATATTCAATAAATTCTTCACTTGCAAAAGGGGAATACTACTGTCCTCTAAACCAGCTACTACATCATTATGGTTACCACCCACTTCCTACAGGAAAGAGAAAAAAGAAACCTTGTGATAAAATATTTAATTGAATATTAAATTATTTTATAGCAGTATTTGCCTAGAAATCTCAATACATTTGATTCTCATTGGGTTGCATTTGATTTTATTGGTTAAACAACAGCACATAATTTTTAGCTTTATGGTAAACAGTTTTGTAATATTATAATATTGCAATATCTGCCCTCACTCTAAAATCTCCTAACAAATTCAAACAAAGCACCTGCAAAGCCTATCTACAATTATTTGAATAAGAACTAACCATTTCTTTCTTCTTCACAAGAAAATCTTAAATAAATCTTAATTGCTATAATATTTGCAACAATATATAAACAAGCAAGGATATTTTCACACATAAATGAAACATTGAGAAGGGATCCAATATATCACCATGTGAATACATATATATGACAGTATATATATTATGAAACTACGAAGCCATTACCTAATTTCCATCTTATGCATATTTATTCAATGTTATCTCTACACATTTACTTGTCAAATTTAATTTAGTTGAATTTACCATTTTTTTAAAAATATAGAGACATTATAACATTAATGCAAAGTAAGTAAAGCCTCCTCATTATTTCCCACCCAACAGCAAGAAGTTATTCCAAGAATTTTAAACTGCCGTGTCACAGCCTTTCATAATGTATGGCAATGCCACAAGCAAGATTACTTAAACTCCAGTAAAATAAATAACCGTAACTTAACTCCAGATGCAAAGAAGTGCAGGAAATTCAAAATTGCACCAAACTTCTCACATTTTTAAAAATTGTGGACAACCTTTTAAAGCTCTGATTTTTCAGAACAGATTTCAATTAAAAAAATATCAATATTGTACTTTATAATGTTAATTATTCTGTTTGCAAATTTTGAAAATTGAGTTTGCTGAAGTTTAAGTGAGAAATGGAACGTAATGAAGCCAATGCCCTCTAAAAACATTAACGTTTTTAAGCAAAAATGTTTCAATTTTTAATACTATACTACTTACAGCACATAATTCTGCAGATTCTTTCAGCAGTTCTTCTATTTCAATAGCCAGATTATTCCGGAACTCTGTTTCTTCTTCAACCATGTCGTTTAAAAGGGCCTACACAATAAAATAAAATTACAAAACAGTAAATATAACACCTGGGTGCCAGAATTGCCTGGCTGCTGACAAGTAATTGTGAACTATAACAAAACCTTTTGTTAACAGTCAGGATGGGCTTTCATTAGCAGCCAATTAACTTCCTCCCTCTAGGGGCAGAGAGTTGGGAGAGAGAGATATTATTACTAGATTTATAAATAATTATGTTTAGTAAAATCATTCCAGTAAATATACCTTAAAATCTCTCAGAAAGATTATACCATTTCCCATTTTAAAGTAAGTATGGTTTCAGAAAACTTGATTTATGTAGAAACTATATTCCTACAAGCATTTGTAAATAAAACTTGCCTAGCCATATAAATCCCTTTATTTCAATATACCAGCCAGAGCTGACATTACTGGTCTCACTACAAAGACCAAAGGGAGTCACAGGAACTGGTTAACCTTTCTTTAATCACATTCTTTTCTAACATGTAAATGCTCGCACAGTGCACCACCAACAGAACAATTGTTTATTCAATAACAAATAATAATTGCAATAAATTAATAATATTTATTAAGAAAAATAACTTATATCAAAATATTTTGGGTTAATCCTACAATACATGTAAAATGAGCTGTATGTGTCTGTAACTGACAAGGTACTTCTTGAAGATGATACATTGAATGAAAATGAGTTTTATAAATGATATACAACACCAGCAGCAAAATAAATTCAAGACACAAAGAGGAACTGAAACAGAAGTTACAATGACCGCTTCAGACATTATAGAGTTAATAAGATTTCTTGAAAACTTCTGCCTCTGTAGCTTACTCGTTAACATAAAATCTTGGTGGGTACCTTGATCTTTGGTAGATCACTTGAGGCAGGAAAATATTTTCATACAATATGCAAATATACAGTAATATTACAAATATTAAATTACTTGAAAGGTGTACTATTTAGAAATAAAAGTCATTTTTCATATCAGTACTCACCAATTATAATACTATATTTACATTACACACTATCACCCTTTCATTCAGTAGTCTACAAAAATGCTTCATTAAATCAGAATTTAACAATAAATGCAGAGCGCTTAAACTAGTTAAGTAAAATATTTCAATAATTGAGATTGTTAGTGCACATGCAGAAAGAATTAACACGAAAATAGGATTAACACAAGTTTCATTACCTCCACATTTTTACAGACCACATTGGACCTTGATTCGAGATTTTGATGGCCAACAACTCCCCATATTTCAAAAAGTTCTTGTATCTTACTGTCGCAAAGCTCTTTCAGAGTGGTTACACACAGGGACCTATAATTAAAATGAAATGAAATAGAAGACAACGACAATTCCCCACGAAAAAAAACTTTAGACACCTTACCTCACGTCGCTTTCACAATCCATTCCGAAAATCAATCACAATCGTTCTTGTTGACAAAAAAACACATCTACCCTTCAACACTTTCCCAATAAAATACTTCGGCATTCACATAAACGTTTCACACTCCACAGCAGTTCAGAATCAAACTCTATAGCTCATTCGACGTCTGTTGCTGAAAACAAGCGTTGCTAATATCCCGTTACTCTCTCGAGTTTAAATTTGAACGGCATTTCAGTGCTGCCAAAATGCAGCACTAAAATATCATATTCGTTTTCCGAACATTAACGTCGAGATTCGCATAAATAATGCACTAGCTATTGCAAATGCTTGTAGTATCAATCACCCACCAAACGCAAGTTAATATTCACTATTTGGTTAATTCATAAACACTAAAAATTGAGTTACTGTAAACGTTACGTGTATGTCTATACCATTCAGTATGAACATGTTTTTTGTATTGCGGGCAGTTTATTTGTATTGTGGGCGGTACATTTAAGGATCGTTTTTACGGTGATACACAACGACTTTTGGGGTCATGACACAAAAAAATCGTGGCTCATGACATTCAGTTGCGGTGAAATGGTGGTGTCAGAAATCACTTTTTTCGAGTGCTGTTTGATTTTCGTGACATGGCGATAACAGGGACACCTGGCGGTAGACTGTCAGTTTGCTTGCGCGGAGGAAGCAGATTTTGAAAGGTCCACCAAACTGTCCCGCTCCCCATAGCAGAATCAAATAAAACTAGAGCCATAATTTGTAACTATGTTAATAATAATCTATTCATACAAAACCATTTTTTTCGTTTATCAATTTCTGTAAAAACGGGATCTCCCCTTATCTTAATATCACGACGGCCTGTTCACCGTAGCAGAATCAAATGAAAGAATTTTTCACTATTTTATTATGAAGTCATTAACCCCAAACCATTTTTTACAGATCAGGATAAAAAAAAGTTTACACCAACTCTTGATATTGATGTCAGCCACCACAGCAAAATCAAATAAAACTAATCTAAATCTTTAATTACTATTTTGTACTCCGTGTATTAAATAGTGGTGCTAAACAACACATACTTTCTCGTTAGAGCAACGGAAAAACGAACATGTAAGTGCAATGTAGAGATGCCATATTAGGCGAAAAAAACAACAATTGGGTTGAAGTGTAGTGACAATGGAATCCCAATACATGCGTTTTCAAGTGACGTATTTCTGATTTAATCTATCTAATGTTGTCTCTCATTAAAAGATACGAGAAATAAATAACTAAATAGACAATCAATAAACATTAATAAGTGGTATAATAGCCAATTTTTATTGTCCTACTCTATATTTATCGATATGCTTCAAAACGCCGTATATTGGTTATTTTGCTGTAGCTTTGTTTAACAATTCTGCACATGTAATTGTTCAGTAACAATGGAAATGTGTACAAGAATTTCTTATAAATGACACTGAATTCACAAAATTCATCTTTAGGAAATGAAGAACGTTTGAAACATTGCTGATATGTCATGTTCGAACAGACAGAACAGCTTGGATGTGACTGCTTGTTGTTCTAAGTTCGTAAAGATCAAGAACGTGGCAGTGAATGAAGATGAATGCTACAGTGGCGAACATTCAAAAGGCATAAGAGGAGATATCCATGAAGACCCACATTTCAAGCGTTCTGTGAAACATTCCAAGACACTTCTTATGTTTTCTTAACACATATTTTGATGTACTTAGTTTCTTACTGTATAAATGTGAATCTGATGTTATTAAAGCGTGTCATTTTGCCAGATAATATAATACGAGAGACATACGCAATTACAAAAGCAATCACATTAAAACCGAGGGCGATACTGGAATTCTGAAATTAGATCTGGATTGAGAAGCAAATTAACTTACAGAAACAGTATGTCTAATTCTTGTTACAGAATTTTTTAATTTTAAACCAGTTGATACCCTTGGATATCACCCAGATATACAGTTTCTAAGTGGTGTTGCGTGTACTCCACAGTTGTTTATCTTAAAATGGACAATATTATAATTTTATGAATTATGGCGTAAATTACTTAGCACTGCCTCCGGTATGAAGGAACGATGAACGATTATATCGTCCGCAGACCGTCAATTTTATGCACTCGTACATCAATACATTGAGAATACAAATTGTAGAATTAAGTAAAGTAAAAGTGCGAGAAATCAAAAATAAAATCAATATAGGAATTTTAAATAGAAATTATAATGAAAATTAAATTATTTTTCATATCACTCATTCAATATTTCTCGTGACTCGTATTTCGTGTGATGGCCCCCGGATTGTCCGTGGTTCGTGTGATGGGTCGTGCCCCTATAACTTTCATTAATTTCAACCAGACATAACGCAAAAACTACTTGTGTTTTTCAAAAAATTGTACCTGATCTTTTTTACAGACTATTTTTTAAGCAAAAATCTCTCTTTAACATTCTAGTTTTTTTTCTTTTGAATGTTCGAAAAAATTAGCAATACCCGAAAATGAGACTAGCGCTGTATTTCTTACAGTTCCTTTATACATTTATGGAGAAATTTAACGAAAAAATGAGCAGATTATGCCAAAAAAAGTGTTAATTTGAATCGCGAAACTACTAGGTTTTTCAAAAAAATTGTACATGACCTACTCTAACGAGCTAATTTTGAACAAAAGACTTTGGGCAAAAATCTTTCGATTTTTTAGTTTTAAAATGATTTTTTTTATTTTCAAAAACCGAGCAATACTCGAAAATATTACTATCTCCATACTTTTTATCGTCTCTTATAACATGAGTGAAGAAAATGTAAAGAAAAAATTGGAACAGTTTTTGAGAATTGTTTTGTAAATTTCAATCACAAAATACGCAAAAACTACACGTTTTTTCAATAAATTGTACATAGCCTTTTTTGAAGAGCTAGTTTTGTTCAACAGACTTTGCCTGAGACACAAATCTCTATCTACAATTTCAAAGATATTTGTTTTTCTTTCCAATTTAAAAAAAAAGTCGGGGATGTTAACGATAATGAGACCTGCATCATTCTCTTAAACGTCCTTTGCTCTATTCGACAACAAAATTTAATCTGAACATTCGGACCTGTTTTTTTGAAAAATCACAGAGGACTTTAGTTAAGTACCTCCCAAAATTAACAGCTAGAACAATTCAATCGTTTATTTCAGAAACCCGTCAAATGGCAAAATACAAAACATTCTTTAGCGACCGATTTCTGTTCCATGAGAATAGTACTTATTTATAGGAAAAATATTTGTTTATCAACTCCTTTAATACAAAAAATATTTTAAAATCTGAAAAATTGAGAGACTTATTTTCAGTTTTCTCGAAACGAGGAATTTGGCGTTTGACGGGATTCTGAAATGAACGATTCAATTGTGAAATATCAATTTTCGAGAAAATCATCTGAACGGTTTACGCGCTAGCGTTGTGCACAGATGGACAGAAAGACGTTTTGCCGTCAATTGATTTTTCAGTATGAAAACCCCACAAAACATAGATTCTGGCTACACCACATGCTAGTGGATTTTTCTCTATACTTAGCAACATGATATATCTACTATACTTCCTTACCGGCGCCCGGCAATAAGTTTTTGTGTCGAAAATTGACTGTTTTCCGGCGCATGGTTACAATACTTTCTTCTTACGTTAGTAAGTGCGATTAAGCAAACTAGTGGTGAAGGGCACAGATTTTCCCATATTAGTTTTCTATAACCTTTGGTCTCGGCTACCTATATGAACTTGCCACAGAAAACTTTTGTTTTAGAAAAGCTTCATTTGAAGCACTTTAACTCACAATGGTGTTTACAAATTGCTGTATTACCGTCGTGAGAGATATTTTAAAAAAATTACATTCGTGTTATTTTTGAAAAAACAAAAAAAATATCCCGAAATGAACTTAACGTCATATTAAAGAGTGCAATTAGCGCAATCCTTTCGAAAAGTTTGAAGAAAAAAATGGATCCGTTTTTGAAAAAATGGCGTTTAAGCGTTTCTGAAATTGCGAAATTTTGAACAAGTTTTGACAAAAAAAGTTGCTTTTTCGAGAAGCTTTATCTGACATTATTTAAAGAATATGTACTCATAAATATAATAATGTGTACGAATTGCCGCTAATGTAATATTAACGACATGAGAGACAAGTCAAAAAATTACATTTCTGTAATTTTTGAAAAAACAAAAGAATAGAGCAACATGGGGTTTATGTCATCTTATAAAGTGCATTTAGCACAATCCCTAGCAAAAGTTTAAAGAAAAAGTTTGGAGCCATTGAGAAAATCTGGTTTTGTAATTTATTTTTAATTGCACGCAATATAGCGAGAAAACTAGCAAAATTTTCAAAAAAATGTACATGAACTTAGTGAAAGAAGAAATTATGCACAAACATTTCATTTGAAGGAAAAATCTTTATCTTTAATTTTAAATTGCAGGAATAAACCGAAAAAAATTCAGACATTTTTGAGTTAACCGTGAAAATCGGACCTATGCATATTTATAAGAGCATTTTACTCTATTTTTGTATAAGATACTTAAAAAAAAAATTTGGAGTCATTTTTGAGAAAATTTTGAATACGTCCTAAAGGCTTTTTGTAAAGTACCTCCAAAACTAATGAATGATTTTCAAAATCGCAGAGCTACCACTCAGGCCAAATGGAGAGGAGCTTCCTTAATTAAAAAAAAAAAAAAAAAAAAAAAAAATCGACGCATGGTTTAGGCACTACTGTTGTTCATTCACATAACCTAAACAAACGGATGGACGTTAAAAAAAACGCCAACTTCATATCATGTTGCCTAGAGTTGGGCAGTATCGAAAATATTTGAATTTAAATACGTGTTTGTCGACACTTTTGTAATTTATATTTGGTAATGAAAATACACATTAAACCGTGTATTTTTTATTTGTATCAAAAATGCTTTCTGACAGTATTTTGTATTTTCAAAATACAAAAAAAAAATTGTTATTGATCCGCCGTTGAAAATTTGAAATTTCGCCAGAAAAAAACAATAAAAAACGTATTTTCTGGTTCTGGTGACGAAAAAGTGGATAAATTCTGTTTCTAAATTTAGAAAAAATCCTCTAACTCGTTATGTAGCTAGAATCCATGTTTTGTTGGTTCTTGATACCGAAATATCGATTGACGGCGAAACGACCGTCCGTCTGTGGTCAACACTAGCATCTAAACCGTTCAGCGGACTTTCTCCAAATTTGACATCCCCCAATCAATCTGGCTAATGTCGTAGCTCCAGGAATTTGAAACTGATATTGTAATTCCGGGGAGGGGGTATTTTACATGAAGCCTCTCGGACATTTTCAAAATTTTCAACAAAAAAAAAGGCTCAAATTTTTTTAATAACATTTTGTTGTTCAATAGTGCGAAAGACGTTTAAGGGAATGGTGAAGGTCCCATATTCAGTAATATCCTAGATTTTTCGAAAATTGCAATAATAGTTTTTAAAACTTCAAAATTAAAGATAGAGATTTGTGGGTCAGGAAAAGACACAAGCAACATTTTTTTAAAAAAAGGGTAGTTTTTTGCGTAATTTGCTCTTGAAATGTACAAAAAAATCACAATCGTCAGAAATTCTTTCTGTAAATTTTCTCTACATATGTTTTAAGGGACGGTAAGAAACATGGTGCTAGTCCCATTTTCGTATTGCTCGCTTTGGATTTCAAGATAGAGATTTTTGCGTCAAAGTTGGTTGTACTAAATTAGCTATTTAAATTAATAAATAAATACCAGAGGTGCTACAAAATGGAACGGACTTTCCCGTATGAGTTTTCTATTTCCTTGCGTCTCAGCTAGCTACACGAACTTGCCACATACTCTTGCCAGCAGTAATCTATCCCCATCCAAAGAACATTTTTTCGGACTTTTCTTAATTTTTCGGTTTCCTAGAACGGAAATATTATTTTAAGAATATTAAAGAACGGTAAACCGTGTCCTAAATGGCAATTTTCTTCGAAAAATTCGAAGCCGTTTTTAAGAAAATGGCTAAGCGCAATTGTCAATTCAAAATTTAAACCCCCTTTCACAGAAAATATTGAGTTTTCGGAAAACTTCTGTTTTATGTCATCTGAAGCACATCCACTCACAAATACAATAGTGCTAGAAATGTGCATAATAATGGCGTGAGAAAATCATTCAGAAAGATAACATTTGTTTAATTGTTGAAAAAAAAATGTCCCAAATGAACATTACGTCATATGAAAGAGTGCAACTAGCACTATCCGATCAAAAACTTTGAAGAAAAAATTTGGAGCTGCTTTTGAGAGTTTATGAAAATGCGGAATTTTGTTCTAGTTTTCATACAAAACTGTTGACTATAAGAGTTTCCTACGTATGGTTTCTAATTTTTTTTAAAGCACATGTGCTCTTAAATAATTTAATGTAAACAAATTGAAGCTAAAGTAAATATTAACAACGTGAAAGATAAATCAAACATACATTTTGTATTTCCTGAAAAAACAGAAGTATAGAAATCTGGCGTTTATGTCATGTGCATTTAGTAATCTCCTTATCAAAAGTTTAAAAAAGAAATTTGGATCCACTTTTGAGAAAATCGTGTTTTTGCATTTTTTAAACATCGCAAATATTGCACGCAATATTGCATGATAACTACTAAACGTCTCAAAAAAATTGCCTTAATGAAAGACCTCACTATAGATAACAAATTTCATTTGAAGGAAAAATCTCTATCTTCAATTTTGTAGTTGTAAGAAGACGCCCGAAAAATTTTGATATTTTCGAAAATCAAATTTAACCGTGAAAATCGGACTTCTGCCACCTTTACAAGTATATTTTGCTCTATTCTTACAAGAAATGTAAAGAACAAACTTGGAGCCATTTTTGAGAACATTTTGAAAATGCGCGGAGTTCCATTAAAGTACCCCCAAATTTAAAAAAAAATTAAAATTCTTCAAAATCTCAGAGATTTGACTCTAGCCATATGGATAGGAGTTTCTTCAATTTGGAAAAAATTCTACGTACCGTTTAGGTCATAATAGTGTTCACAGACGTACGTTGAAAAAAACAATATTCTTTCTCGGTATCCTTCCCTACACTTCCCAAACACCCTCCCTACACTCCATATAAAGGTACGTGTATGGGAAAGTAAACTAGTAGTGCTAAAGAATAGCACATACTTTTCCGTTTTTTTTTTTTTTTTTTTTGTTTTGGCTAGTTTCTCGGGCGTGCCACATACTCTTCCCAGCTGCCATCTATCGCCGACCAAAGTACATTTTTTTTAAAAACAAACGTAATTACTCGGTTTTATAATAGTGGAACGTAAATATTATTTTAAAAATATTAGAGTTTTAATCAGTAAAGCGCAATTTTCTTTGAAAAATATTAAGCAGTTTTTAAAAACCTATTTTGCTTTGCAAAAAATCTGTATCTCAAAGACGGAAGGAGTCGGAGTTCTTCAGTTTTGCAATTGTTCAAATCAGTATCTTCACACGCCATGATTCTCGTTCTCGAACCACTTGTAGCCAATTCTTTATATTCGTTTCTTAATATATTTTGTAGAATATTTTAAACAGTATTACAAGTATCATTTGGTACTGTCTGGGCCCGTAACCTGTTTTGAAATTTAGGTTTTCTATTATCTGGTTGCACAATATCAACAATATCAATTATAAAGACAACACTGCTTTTTAACACGTTTTACACACAACGAAAAAGCTGTGTATTATTTTATTGCTTGCTAGTACCAACATAATAATAATAATAATATTTATTGAGTCACATATACAATTACAATCGTGTATGACGAGTCAATATGATGCCTTGGGTGGAGAGAGCGGAGTTATATTACTGTTCAGGAGCAAACAAGGGGCCATCTCAGCATTTGCTCAAAGGACCAGGGAAACAACAAAACCTGATTGAGATGAGGTCATTGGCCTAGAAATACAATACTTGTTACAGTTAGATTAAGATATTATACAGTAGATAAATTATCTGTTAATAATTAACATTTCAATATATTTTAATGCTACTATTTATAATAATTATATTAATAATAATTACATTAATAATACATATCAATTATGTTTGCAACTACATCAAATTTAACAATAGTAGTACATTCTATATTTATAACTTGAAATGGTGAGGAGGAAAGTTTTGACCAGTTTTTTTCTTCTTCTATTCTCCTTCTATTTCACAGGATGTGATATGCAGTTCTTTTTTTCTTTGCTTCAGCTTGAAACAGTTCACGTGAACAGAAAGTCTAATGGAATAAGAAATTCTTATTTATTTATATTTTTTAAGGGAAATGTTGTAATTTGAAAAGTCCTTTACACTGTAGAACATGTTGTTAAGCAGGAAAGCTTTCAATTTACTTTTAAATGTATGAATTGTGTTTATGTCTTTGATATCATTGCCTTGTTTGTTGTAAAGTGTAATAGCCTTTATTAGGGTACTTTTTTAATAAAGTGTAGTTTCAGAGTAGGGAACGTGTAGGTTATAAAACATAACAAAAAGCAAAAGAGTATCATCGGTACCAACTTTAAACATTTGCATTTTATTGTTTGTATATTTCAACAATTACCAGCTAAGTGTTGTCAAGCAGCTAAATATTTTTCCGCTGCGAGACTAACTGAGATCCTCAAAGTTAACGTGCCCGCACACATATCACTAGGTCACAGAAGCGCCGAATGGTCCGAACTCTGACAAAGGTATATGAAGGTAAATGCCCAATTAATGTTTAAAAAAACTTGTAATGTAAAAAGGTGGATATAATAAAAAAACCTTCAACAATAAAAATATCCATTAGAAACTCCCAAAGCCTCCACTCTGTTAAGATCAATCAGGTAATATCAATTTTGAAGAAAATCAGGTGAACGGTTTAGGCGCCAGCGTGAACCACAGACGGACATTTTTCCGTCAATCGATTTTTTGGCCTCAAGAAGAACAAAAGATGGAACTAGTTAGAGATTCCCCCCTATATTTATAAATATAATTTATTAACTTTTTCATTACCAGAACCCGACAATGAGGTTTGCTCTGGGGAAATTTCGGAGTTTTCTGGTGCACGATTACATAACTTTCTCTTTTTACGAAGAATTTATAAGGCGAGAAAATAATAATAATTTCTGAACCGTTAGGAATATCTCAAGTAGTCGCATAGCTAGTGTTCATAATGTATTTAAATTTCTGGTCGATAGATTCATTAGTTTACATAAATCGGTCCAGATGCACAGAAACTCAACAATTGATTTGACGTGACATACGTTTTACAAATCGCAAAAGGAAGTTGAAAAAATGTTTAAAAGTTATAAATCGAAAATGCACGTACAGAGACGTCCGGTTTATTTGTAAATGTAATGATTGCATTTGTGGACTTCAAATGATTTTGAATAAAGTTTCTCGAATTCCTCATAGTTTTCTACAAACTTTCATCGAATTACAATCCCCGGGTGGGACTCGAATCGACGACCTCTTGGTTTCAAGTGATGAACCCGAACATGACACTTAACAACCTCAGCCATCCAGGAGAACAAGATTGCCCCTCTTCCATATTACTCAAAACACAACTGTTTCAGTTCTCGCATTACGGAGCTGAGAAAATGTGAAAGACAAGGGGGTTAAAAGTTGCAAATTCAAAAATCACATACAGACTTCAAATTTATTTATCTTAATTGATTGTATTTGTTAGTAGAAGTAATTTTAAATTAAGTTTTAATAATTTGTATTTCTGTAATAGTTTTGTTCGGTTTCACGGAATTGGGACGAAAAACATCTCAACGAGGCTCTAACAGACTTTGCCTCCGAAGCACTGAGTCAATACACATTATTTAACCAACCTCTCCCACCTGGGCCGTACAAGGGTTAGGCACTCCTATACTACTCTTGAGAGCTTCGTGTTTCAGTTGCAGTATTAGTCAGCGGAAAAATCAACAAAATGTAAAATAAATGTCCTTTAGGCAGGAAAAGATTGCAACTCGGTGCGGTAAATAATTTTTGCAGGTTAAAAGCAATAGAGAGTTGAGTCAAATAATGATCCCCGAGCCAGCGGCCGTTCTCCACGAAACGCTGAGACCGAACTCAACATTTAACCACTTCGGCCACCCGGATTACACAGAGAATTGTCACTTCTATAATAGTCATAAGCACCGAAAGACAATTGATTTGATAATTAATACGTTCTACAAACACAATAAAAGTTGTGAAAATTTGTTTTAATAGTAATAAATGCATGTTGGTTTCTGTTCTAGCATTACGAAACCAAGTAAATGAGAAAATATGAAGAAAAAAAAGAAGTTTTTCGGGTGACAAAATCAAAGCAGCCGTGAAAAGCATGAGGCTTGTCGCAAAAGTTAGTCAATATCTTCAATTTTGTAGTTTTGAAATTCTTTTGCAATTTTCGAAAAAAAAGAGCAATATCTGAAAATATCTCCAGCGCCATGTTTCTTATCGTCCCTTATTACATATGTGGAGAAAACCTCTATCATCAATTTTGTAGTTATAATTTCTTTTTTTACATTTTTTGAAAAATCGGGGATATTACCGCAAATGTAACCTGCACCATTCCCTTAAACATCTTTCGCACTATTAAACAAATAAATTTAATAAAAAATTAGAGCGGTTTTTTGAAAATATCTGAAGGACTTCACGTAAAAAATCCCGTAAAATTAAAATATCGGTTTCAAAATCTGAGCTAAACATGATGGTAAAGACAGCAACGAGGATGCTGTGAACAAATTCCTGAAAGGTTGAGGAATGATGTTGGACTCAAATATACCCAGGCTATCTTTCTCGATATCAAAGGAGCTTTCGATAACGCTTAGTGGCCATAACTTCGTACGAAGTGGCAAATTCCTAAAAATTTATACGAACTTTATCAAAGTTTCTTTTGATGGCGAAATGCTGTAATAAGTGAATCTGGAATGACGGTTGAACACGAGTTAACGAGAGGATTTCCCAAGGTTCAAACTCAGGCCTGACGTTTTGGAATATCATCGTTGAGAAGTTGCTATGCAACTAGGAACAAAATGAAGCAGAAGTGATGGTATATGCAGACGACCTTGTCCTGGTCGCCCGCAGACGCACACGTTCCGACGCTGAAGAAAACGTTAACTGGCTCTTACAATTAGTGTCAGAATGGAGCGAAGAAGCCTAATTAGAGATCTCAGTGGAGAAAACTAGTTTCATTATGATGACGACTATCTTATCAAGACTGGACCTGGAAGAAAACACCCACCAAAGGACAGATCCCCTACTGTTCTTTACCAAAGTTACGTAACTACAAACATATTTAAGTATGAATATTGATGCACAATGGAAATTAATAGCGCATGTTGCAGGTATGCAGCAAAGCAAAATCTTTGTTCATGATACTTATGTGAATTGCCGGATTCCAGGGCATATACAACAGATCTTTAAACATTATTTACTACGGATCATTTATCCCTATTGTCACTTACTGTGCCTCGGCAGGGGTGAGAGAAAGTGCCAGAGTCCTTATAAGTAGAGAAATGATCAAAGCCCAGAGAGCGGCACTATTAACAATCACGGGGACTTACAGAGCCATGGCGACGTCAGTCGTCCAGATGCTTGCGAGAGAGTTGCCCATGGACCTGGTGGTGCAACTTGCAGCAGAGAAGATACATAAGAAATAATATGTATAGATACTTTCTGGATGGAAGCGAGATCTCAGAACCATGATGGCGGCGTGGCAGCACAGGAAGGAATGATTTTCTCTTCCACCTGTTTCTTTTAAACGTGAGTTCAGACATTTCAACCCATCAAGAGCGCTAGCTTAAATGATTAGTGACCACGGGCCGTTCAATGCTAAGCTATTTACCTTAGGTTTAGTTGACCCTCCCACCTGCGATTGCAGAGCAGAGAAGAGGAGACAGTCATCCACTTGCCCTGAGTGCCCACGATGGCCGAGAATAAGATACTTAATTGAAGTGCAGTGGAAATTAGTATGAGGGCCGTGTCCAATCTGCTATCTATAAAAAGGTATTACCTAGATTTAGAAAAGTTGGCAAGCATGATTGTATCAATCCTAAATGATCAGAATAGGTAATAAATGTAAAATTGCATATTATATATAATTTATTGTAATAAATGTCCATGCATGCAGGGTATATTGTAATTAATGTAAACTTGTAGAGAAGTTGGCGTGCATGTATCTACAGTGAATGAACAGAATAGGTAATAAATGTAATATTGTATATAATATATTCTTATAAGTATCCATACATATTAGGGTATATTGAAATAAATGTAAAATTGTATAAATATATAAGTGCATGTATATATGTTGTAACAAATACTCTATGTAATGGGAGTGTAAAGGTTTAACAAGATTATGTATAGAATAATGGACTCCAGTGTGGTGTTCATAGTCTTATCTCTTCCGGGGGACAGCAGCTGCTAAATTATGTACATGAATGTAACACACTACCGGTCACACACATAAACCAATATCTTCTATACACGGATTGACAGTTCTTGAACTCTATGTTTTCCTGGATTAGGCTTAATGTTAACTTTATGCTAATAATTGGATTACCAGTAACACCCTTTAATGCACGAGGTAATCCAATTTTTTAGCACTATTTATTATATACATTATATTTGTTTTCTGTCATATTGTTTGTTAATTATATTCTTATATATTATTTATGTTATGTTATGATGTATATTTTCTGTTATATTGTTACTCTGCTAGAACTGCAGATATCCTTTATTGCAATGCACTACATTTAAGTACAGCTTTCGAACAAGTTAAAACCTTATACACACTAAATTAAATCTAAATGATTTAATGTTTTGTTGATAGTAGACCTGTCCATCTATCTGTGCTGGGGATGACACATATTACAAATGCCAAGTGGTGGGGTGTGTGTTTAGCCAATATTAATATGATACGATAATGGAGAAAAAAGAAATTAAGATGAAACTATATTGTTTTATTATCAAAAGAAAATTATTTAGTTAATTGTAATAAATTAAATTGTAAGGAGAACTAGATGTCACGTAGGAGTAAATTTCATGAACTAACATTTAGTTCGCCAGCCTAATTTTGGCAAGAAATAAAAATATGTATACATTAAAAACAATTTTAAAAAGGGCAGCACGTTGTGGGGAGTGGACGCGCTCCCACCTAAACCGAGAAGTTTGAGGAATGAACTCTTCCGGCAGCTCTGAGCACTCACTCTTCAACGGGTGCGCTAAAATAATACTGGTGTACTTGCAATGCTTCATAGCACTTAAAAATCAATTTTTATGGATTTTGAAAGATTCTGAACAAGCGGGCAAAATATGTCATGTTAATCCGAGTAACCAGCACGGCGAGTGTCGCGAGTAAGCAAGCGTTGGCTGAGACGTAGCAACGCTATTCTCTATAAGCGCTGTACTGCAAACAGATGCTTGGACGCTCTATAGAGATGAAATTAAAGTTGAATTCACGGAATTTTGTCTCGAAGTGTCGCAATTCAGAGATGAAATTGTAGTAGTCAGATTGAAGTCAAGATCGTGTCACTCCCTGCGAAGCGCTCCTTCCTCAAAGCCTGCGTTTCCCGTGCGAAATCTCGGGCCGAGGCCGTCTTCTCGTTTCCCGCTCAATGAGAACGCAATAATTTTGAGGCGAGCGATTCGCAACGGCGTCGAGATGATCCATTCGCTGGCGCCGATGTCACGCGGGCAAGCTTCTCGAAGCTTCCTCTAACTTTATGGTGCGAAAGATCGAACAAACCTCCCTTTCTTTGATCTTTCTCACAAACCCGGTCTCGAATAAGGTTAACGTTTGCTCTTTGTTTGGATAATTTTTACGGGTGTTACTGCTGTGTTAAAAGGCGTTTCCACAGGGCGTCCTCGTGGGACGCAGGCGGTCGAAGGGGCGGTGGTACCGGGCGCGTGTCACTGTGCCTATTGAATGGGTGTGATTGACGTCTCCTTCGTGCGTCGTTACTGGACCCAAGTAGGCCAGCTCTGAGCACATTAGGATAAATTCCACGACAATTAGCAGGATGTAAACGTGAATTTGAGAGCACACGTCCTCGGAGACGCTCAAACAGAGCGAGGGCGGTGTCGACTCGCGAATGTCCGGGCGCGCAGTCATATACGCGTGACAGCGCACATCGCCTCTTCTGGACAACGCAGCGAATCCGGCAACATGTGGGCAGGGAGGGTGCGGCGCCGTGCAGCAGCTCCGCTTCCTCGAAGGGAGCTCTGTCAGGCCTAAGTGAGCGAAAATTAACAAGTTTCTTCGGGGGTCGACTCTGGTCGTAAAAGAACAAAGGATTTTCACTACAAATGCACGTTTCTCACACAGGACGCACCTCGGGGGCGACACCGCTGGTTAGTAGATGTAATCTTTAAATCAGTTTACAAACCATGTCCAATTTGATTATACAACCCCAGGTGATATAACTTGGATTATCCTACACTTTGCTCTTGCATTAGGGAAGATTTTGTATTTTTGTAAATTGTGAGCTATTTATAACAAGGAATACATATTCACTTACTTTCTTCCCAATGCTGATCAGTATAGACAATTTGTATTTCTAAAGACTTACATCTTATGTAATAACATTTTATTTATATTTCAAATAAAACTACAAATTATTTTTAAGAATAGTACATCCAAAAAAATAAATATTATGAAAATAGAAACATCAGCTCCAAAAATGAGTGTGTGTGGAATTACATAAGGGTAATTTTTGAAAAATCTAAAGTTACGGACATTGCACTCCATTCATTGAAACACCTTCAAGAGAAAAAATGAAGTTGTTTTTGACCAAAATCTTGTTTACTTATTTTTGGAAAATTGTTATCATTTGAGCGAAGGCCACTCTGGGAGACACTGCCCCAGAAACACATATTCTTCTTAGCAAACCATTTTTTTTCTATCACCTGTTTCCTGACATAAGAAATAGGTTATTAACATCCCTTCCAACTTGACATCCTACGTTTTGAAAACATGGAATTCCAGAGAATTACAGACCATAAAATGTTCAGCATTCATGAATGCAGTAATTTACAGTTTTTTAAGTTAGTAAAATATTCAAGATTTAGCTCTTGAATTTATGACCATGCTATTAATTCCAGGAATAGTTAATGGTTGGTCATTTCATTGAAAAAACTCCTAGTTTACCACTGTTTCGGAACTTTATTATTCCCTCATAAGGGCTTGCTAAGGTTGAATATTGAAGAACATAATATAAATAAATCATCCAACACCTGGCATGAAAAACATCTGCATGAAAGCACCTCCACCCTCTGGAAAACAGAGCCAAAGACTGGAGGTGTTTTTATGCAGGTGTCCTTGATGCCATATGTTGGATGATTTGTATTATGCTCTGCAATATTCAACTGTAGCAAGCCCTGATGAAGGAACAATAAAGTTTTAGAACATTTGCAAACTAGGAGTTTTTCAAATGAAATGACCAACAACACTAACCCATTCATAGAATTCTAGATTTTATTGAAAACTGTACGGCTTGTCTAACACAATGCTATCACAACACTAGTGGTACTGTATTTTACATAACTCAAAATCAATTTACTAGGTTGCATATCAATACAATGACATTAATAACGAAGGAAATATATCTCGAAGGAAAAGTAATTATTTTTTGGCCTTCAAGAGGAACGAAGTTCGTATTCACATAACTCTTAACATTATTCAAATCAACATAACTTCATATTCACCATCTTCAACTTGACAAATTCATTTATTTACTACTTCATTCTAAATTAATGTTAACTCTTATGACTTCCATATATCAGTACTTTCTGAATAATTACTAGCTTCTGTGATTCAGTGTTTCACATAAAATTAATTTAACTTTTGCTTTGGAGGCCAAAAAAAAAACAAACAAAACATTTCCTATGGATAATACGTTTTTTCAAACTTTTTCCATTTCACTGTCCTTTCTGACTTTCGAACATATGCTGGTGTATGGTCATCATATCTTCTTTCTAGTGGAAACTGTCCCAATTCAAACGGCCTTCTTCTTGGTTCTTGTGGGCGAGTTTTATGATCAACTTTATAGATTTTCTCCCAATGATAAAGTTCATCAGCTAATAGCTTCCTAGGCCGATTTGAGTACATATGTTTGAAGTGTTTTTCCAACCAAACACGCTTATCTTTTTCTGGGATATCAGCTATATACCTATTATTGACACCCAAGTATGGTTTTAGTTCCACTCCAGACCGCACGTGAGGCACATTTAGATAAAAATACAGAAGTATCTTCAGAACTTCTTCATTAAAACCTGAAACAAAGGAAACCTCCATAACTAGCCAAAGACTAATAACATATTGCTGCAATACTTGGATATAGAAGAGAATGTATGAGTAAACAATCTAATACTGCTAAACATTGAGATTAAATTACACAAAGTTAAATGGTCCCTTTAATTTTATTTTAATATTTCAGTATTTTTCCTTAAAATCAATTATACACAGATTTTGCTTTTTTGCACTTTTCTGACCACTCATGCTGAAGACTGAAAGAAATTAAAAGAATAAAATCTCAAAATGATCTCTTTGTACTGTTTAAGAAACAATATATGTACCTCACCCGTTTACCTTTATTTCCCACATACATCCCTCAAAGCTTATGTTCTCACAAAATTCATTTGTTCCCCAAAAATTCTGCCTCTTTGGGCCACAAACACTGATTTAAGGGCATTGTTTCCAAACTATCCAATGTGTGTTGCAGTAATAGGTTTTTATGTTATAATCTGCAAATTATTGTTGTTGTTGTTTTTTTTTTTTTTTTCATTAAATCTGTAAGTAATTTCTTCTCCAGCAGTAGCACTCTTTCCTGGTCTTGTTTCGATTGTTTCTTATAAATTGCCAATATATCCTCCAAGCATAAGTCTCTCTCTCCCTTTCTCAGTACGTGAATGTATGTATACATACAGATTAACGAGTGAGAGAATGAATGAATAAATAATAAGTGTATGTATTGTGTTTTTTATGTAATTACACTTTATAAACTAGTGGTGCTACAGAATGGAATAGACTTTCCTGTGTTAATTTTTTTATTTCCTTTGGTCTCGGCTAGCTATTTTGGACATATCACATACCGTTGTAACCCATCCAACTATAGTTGGACATATCACATACTCTTGCCAGCTGCCGTATTTCGCTGCCAAAAGCATGTATTTTAAAATTTTCTTCATTTTACGGTTTCCTAATAGTAGAATGGAAATATTTTGAAAAAAATTGAAGAACAGTAAATCCTCGCCCTAAATGGCAAAACCATTTGGAGTACTTTTTTAAGAAAGTGGAATTTAAGCACTACTGAAAATGAGAAACTTGAACCTCTTCACAGAAAACTATTGAGTTTTCGAAAAAATTTATAAGTAGTCATTTCAAGCACTTCCAAATGCAATAGTGTCTATAAATTGCTGAAAATCTGCATATTACATGTGTGAAAGACATTTAAGAAAAATTACATTTGTGTAATTTTTTAAAAAGCCAATATAATACAGCAAAATTAATTTTATGTCATCTTAATCGGTGCAATTAGCACTATCGGTTGGAAAAGTTTGAAGGAAAAATTTGAAGCTGTTTTTGAGAAAATGGTTTTTGAGTGTTTCCAAAAATATGGATTTTTTTTAAAACCAATTTTCACAGAAAAAATTTTTTTTTCTGGGAAACTATATATGACATTGTTAAAAGAATATGTACTCATAAATACATTAATGTAAACAAATTATCGCCAATGTAAATATCAACGTCAGAGACAAGTAAAAAAACAAAATTTTTATAATTTTTGAAAAAACAAAAGAATAGAGCAACATAGCATTTATGTCATCATATAGAGTGCTTTTATAAGTATCCCTATCAAAAGTTAAGAGAACAAAATTTGGAGCTATTTTAGAGAATAACATTTTTTTATTTGTAATTTTTTAATATTACAAATATTGCACGCGATATTGCACCAAAACTAGTGAAAGTTTCTAAAAGATTTACATGACCATAACATAAAAACTAATTAAGGACAACAAATTTTATTTGAAGGAAAAACCTCTATCTACAATTTTGTAGTAGTAGGAAGCTGCAAAAAAATTCAAACTTTTCCAATTTTCGAAAATTCAGAGTAAACCTTAAAAATGGACCTATGCTACCATTATAAGTGTATTTTAGTCTATTCTTACAAGAAATTTAAAGAAAAAGTGTGGAGCCGTTTTTGAGAACATTTTGAAAATGTCCGGATAGGTCCATGTTGTCCAAATTTTGAAGAAAGGTTTTCAAAGTACCCCTGATCACTTTCTGTTTCTTAAAGCAAAGTTCTCGTCATTCAAAGTTCTTTGTTGCCTGTAATTTTCAATATTTAATTCTTCCATCATAAATAAAATTTTCAAAACTGCATGTGCATTTTCGGGATAAAATATCTTGAGTTGTAATGGCCAAAACAGTGATTAATTATCAGTTAATTCCTCAAAACTCATTTTATTGGGCAATGTGCTTTGGATAATGTATCTTGATTAGATAGTGACAGGAAATTATTTCATAAATGTTGAAGACAGTTACAGCAAAGTCAAAAACCACACCTATTCTACACAGGAATACCATATGAGCGAGTCAATACCAAACAATCTTACAGATACATAATACACATTGGTTTCTGAAGACTCTTATTTTACGACATACGATGGTTGAAGGTTGAATTTAATACTCACCCACAACTTTACCATTCTCAATTTTATCGAAGAGCTTTAACTTTTTAGTTCCCCAGCATAAATTGCACTTTTGGTTCTCAGTAGCATGATTTGAGTGCAACAACATTGTATTCAATTGATACACATAAAAAGACCAATATTGACCATCAGTGAGAACAGTCTGTGTTAGCAAAGGATAGGTCACATCCTGGAATGTTGAAAATCCTGCAAAACAAACAAGGTATTGAAACAATTGACAACAGAACTTATCTAATGCCTTCGCCCTTACTTGATCAATGTTAAGCATTTCATACACAAAGGTTTTGTACAATGACCTTATTCTAAAATAGTTTTAAAACTAAAAACTAAAAAATTATAAATAAAAAAATTCTGATTTTCTTTATAAATCCCTTGATTATTCATTACAAATAATCAATTTTCAATATCAAGAAGGTGCTTTAGAAGGGATTTTCACAGAGAGAGACAATCAAAACATCAATTAAATGTTTAATTTATTTTACCATTTGAGTATCATTTCAAAATAGTCATATTAGTTTATTTTAATTTAGCCTTCCTTTTATTTGATGCATGAAAGACAAACCTTGCAAACTCAAATTCAGATAATGAACCCCAGAACAGAAATACGAGGGTCATTCAGAAAGTTAAGCCCCTCACTTTTTCCTTCAAAAATATTTATTTGAGGAACATGAAATTTGCACGATATTATTACATGGTTACTCAACTGGCTCTATTTTTCCACATAATTTTTATCGACTCATACAGCCTGGCACCAGCATGAAACAAGGTGCATGCCTTGCCAGGACCAAGTCTTTTCCTGCCGGCGTTGCCATTCCTCATTTCAAGTCATCTTCAATTTTTTCTCCACAAATAGCGCTTTTCAGTGGCTCAAAGGGATGGAAATATGAGGGAGCTAAATATGGACTGAATGGTGGATGGGGAAGCACAGTCAATTTTTGTCAGAGCTTCTGTTGTTGCAACATTTGCGTGTAGATGTACGTTTTTTTGTGCAAGAGCAAGCTTGGTGCACAACGCACACTTGGTACTGGGATTATAGTTGCGGGAAATGCTTCTTTGGAGTATTGGTAACTTTGAAGGAATAACAACTACAACTGTCTACCATTATTATTGCATGACAGGGAAAATGTGGGGCATTACTTTCTGGCCAACCCTCATATAATACTGCAGGGATCACTGAAGGTTGTTTCGAGTCTTCCCTTATTTCTCTATTTTCTATTTTCATATATTTTTCTTCTTTGGCGGAAATTATTGGTTTTGGAGCTTTTGAAGAACTTATCTTTACTTTCTCACTGACTACTTATGTAGTAAAGAGAAATTATTGAAATGCTTTTGTGAAAACAAGCGATTTTTCAATAGAAAAATTACTTCCTCCAATACATTGTGTACTCATAATTCATGTAGGGTGGGTTCTTGATACTGAAAAATTGGTTTTCAAGAAAACATCTGTATTTCTGAACAACGCAAGCGGCGAAGCTGTAGGCAGGATTTTCACTAGATTTCCTATCAACTTTGCTGATGTCATGACCCCTTGAATATGAAACACATAAATGATAAAAATATTCTGAACTTTTTCCAGTCATATAAATACTATTTTTCAATATTTCTTTTATTTATCATTTCGAAACTCTTTTTGGGGTCTATTTCAAGAAGCATATCTAAAAAAATTACAAATTTTTGTAACAATCTAATTTTGAATATTGAAATAAGGAAATTCATAAAACATCATTAAGTGAAATGAAACCAAAATAATACACAAATTAAATAAGGGAAACCAATGATATATTCCTTAAAAATAAAACATATTTTGATTTAGGGCATGGTTAGTTTTCTTGCATCTGAAAAATTTTCAGAATTTTATCAAAAATGGTTTCAAAGTTTTAGATTATTTTTTTCTTGGATAGACCGAAGTATGCTTATAAAAATGGTGCAAGTCTGTTGTTCGCCAAGTTCTTTCAATTTTCAAAAATTGCAAAAGTTCAAATTGCTTTGAACATCTACCTACGTACGACTACAATACGGAAATTAAATATTTTTTCTTGGTGAAATCTTTTCTTCAAAAATTATATCTTTAAATAAGATTAAGCACAATTTTAAAAAAATGTAAGTAATTTTTGATAATTTTTCATGAAATGGTTGCTTTAAAAACAAAATGTTCTAAAAAATCTGTCTTAAGTTTTTCTTTAATGTTTTTCATGGGATAAGGCAAAGTATGCTGATCACATGCATTTTGACGGGCAACAAAATCGCGCTCAGTTAATTCTTGCACAACAGCCAGTTTGTAGGGATGAAATTGAAGGTCTTCATGCAGAATTCGTCGAACAGTGGTGTCAGAAATTCCCATAGCAGCTGCGTGTTTGCGAGCCGAACGTCGGGGAGAACGCACAACTGACTGCCTCACTCTTTCGATATTTTCCGGGGTTCTGATGGTCCGTTGAAGTCCATTTCTGGGTTTAGCGACACTTCCACACACCCGAAATGATTTAACCCACGACAGAATCGAATTACGGCCAGGAACGAGTCTGTGAGGAGGAATTTCAAAGAGAGCGCGGAAGGCACGTTGCGTAGCAACAAGTGAGCGACCGTTAGAAAAGAAGCTCTCGACTGCGAAGGCCCGCTGCTCTCTAGTCCACAGCATGATGGCAACTGACTGGAAGGAGAAAAAAACTTGGGAACTTCCCCCTCCAGATACGCCCCCTCTCGCCCCTCTAACCACCCAACTCACGGGATTTTTTTCAAATAAGTAAGTTTCTCTGGCGCACCTGTATTTTCCAACAGGATTCGCGCGCAATCCCTGCCGGTAGTTAACTGTCCGCTTATCTGGCACGAGGCAGCTCAATTTCCCGTGAATCAAATCAGTTTGTTCCATAGGGCCGACTTCTTTTATCATCAAAGCAATTTATTTTTTTTTTCGTCAATCAAAACTTTTTTTTAGTTAACTACTGTTAAAAATGAAACACAACGCTTGGCTTTTTGCAACTGCACGTAATCGGTTTGAATTTTGGATATTTTAATGAAATGTTTGTGCACTTTAAAATTACAATTTCTGCCTAATTTCTTATGACATTTCGAAGCACAAAGGACATGAGAAGCTGAACAGAAACATTCCTATGCATTGGAGTCTCTTAGGAATAGCTTTAGATATGAGGAAGGGAGAAAAATGCGATTTCAGATAATTGGAAAGGTTCGAGATAAAATACTGAGCGCTAAACTTACGTTCCGCCCTATTGCTACTCGGCGTCACCATCGAGCCCTTAACTCTCGATTCATACAGTACGATACAGCAGAAATGCGCCACGTTTGGCATCACTGTCGCCATCTTATGGTACTTCATTCTTAAACTCGGAAGCGCCACAGCATTGTTTGGCAGTGATTACGGACGGCTACACCGCCCCTTGTATGTTTCGACTTCAAAAAACATGGCGGCCACAAGTTCGGTGAGCCTCCGCCAAGAGCGCTCAAACTATAGGGACAGCCACTCCATGTAGTATATATTATATGCGTAAGTTTTCTTGAAATCCGGAATACCTACCCCCACTCCTTTGCCAACATTAGTTGAATTAATAATAAATAATAGCAACGAACGTTGAAAATAAAATCGTATAACCAGAATGTTTGTTTCCGTGTAATAAAAACTATTTTGCATCCAAAAAGGAACAACAACTTTGTTGCAAAAATCCTTTCGTCAAAATAACTCAACTCCCCACTCCTCTCGCAACTAGCGAAGTGAGGGCTCAAGAAAACTTGCGCGGATAATACTAGCTTGTTGGTATATTTCCAAGTAGAAGCCAGTCGAGGAATGGTGCGCGCCAACGGTGAGTGGCGTAACATTTAGCTACAAGAAGCAGGCCGCAGCGCCGACGCTTTAAAACACTAGCGGCCTTTCCAGAAAGGCTCTTGGTGTCTTAGAAAAGTCAAACGTCTGATGGTCGGATGGGCTTAGGTGACATTCACGCAATTACGGGAAATCAATTCCCTTAGCGGTGACGACGTGGCGGTAACCCGTCACAGCCAGCAATTGAGAGATGGTGGCGAGGTGACGGTACTCACTCACGCTCAGCGGTGGCCGATGGCGGGAAATCGTCTCGCCCAGCAGCGAACGTAAGTCCTCGCTCTAGGGGAACCGCTATTCACACCCAGAGCGTGGATGCACCATAGAGGAGAGTTGGTGTGCGCCCGAGCACGTACTTCGCAGATTTTAACACACGATGGTCGGACGTAAGGTGACTTGGGCACTGGGAGCTCGGCCACATTGAGTACACTGGCCAACAATGATTCTGCGATAAAGCGAAAGAAGGGATCCTTATGGAAATTATGCGTCATGAATCCGAAAACGTTAGTTTTGGTTCATCACGCCTAGTTATTGCGCAATACTGTTTTATTTAGTAAATAAAAGTTGACGTATCAACGCTATTTAATGAAAGCAACCGACTCACAATCTCATTTGAATCACCACAACGGACTTACAGAAACATCAATAATCATACAATCATTTAATCATGATGATAAAGACTACTGGTTTAGGAAGGTTTGTGCACAAGGTGAGGGTCATGGTTAGTTTCCAGGGCGCGACGTCCGCGCGCTCTCACCACGAATGTCAGCGGACTAGCAAGTGAGCTTCAGTGCGAAATTGTTAAATAGTTTAGTGAGGAGATGGAGATAGAGAGGGGGGAGGAGGGAAGAAGAAAAGAAAAATGGGGGGTGGAAATTTAACCCTTTTCTTTTTAGCAAATATTTCAAGCAACAGTTTGAATATATTTTTGAGAAATGAATGTGTAATTTAAAAAAAAAAAATTGCCTTTAATTCATTCAAAATTAGCCCAATTTTGAAAATACTGTTCACGACATTACTTACAGATCTAATTTTGAATAACATATTTCATACAAAGAAGTTTCAAGACGTTCTTCGCAGAGAAGGGTGAAAATTCATAACTTTAGCGATTTTTTAAAAATTCAGACACTTTTTTATGAAAATCTGATCTACCCCATTTTTATAAGGGTACATTGCTCTCTTTGAGCAATAGGCTTGGAGGCATTTTTCGGAAAGTTTTGAAAATGTCGTTTGGGACTTATGTAAAGAATCCCCAAACATCAAAATATCAAGTTTCAAAATCAAGGGACCATGACAACAAACAGGTTGATGAGGGATTATCAATTTTCTAGAAAATCCTATGAATGGTATAGCATAGTTCACATACAGATGGATTACTGAAAACAACCTTTTTAGTAATAAGAACCCACAAAATGTTGCTTCTGACAGTAGAAAGTATTAGAAAAAGTCTTCAAAACAGATAAATAAATCTGAGAATCTACCAGTGATTTTCAAATTTCCTGCCTTTAAATACTTTTTCACTTTACTTACTCAATTCCTAAAACGAATCTCAAGTCGTATCATTTGTTGTTTGTGTGTACAACCTGATTTAAGCCCATTACTACTACACTACTTAACCTCGTAACCTGAAATATAAACACATTGTAGACACAACCCATGGGACCAACTTAGTCCTGTTACATAAAAGTGAGTGAATGTGCAACAAAAATGTTTAGAACCTCTGTAGGGATTGCTCCCACATTTTGTAAGAATATTTTGGAGGGGCCAAGAATGAAAATGTGGTTGCAATTAAAAACTGTTACTTCAAAATGTTTTTTAATATTCAGTTAAAGGTAATCCCCTAAAGAGCGGGTGCAGTGAAAAGACAGTAAGGAATGGTTGAAGCAGAATAAACCAAGAGAATGAGATAGGTGGAACTAGTGAAAAGGGAAGAAGTGACACAGCGGACAGATGTCAATGAAAAAGCAGGCCCTGCAGATGGAATAGGTGTGGTCGAAAGACGAAAGAAGCAGGAGGAACGAACTCGATGGGCAGGGCAAGAGGTATTGGCAGAACAGCTACGACATGCCAGACAGGGCACGCAGGAGATATGGATGAAGTGTGATGAGTGGAGGAGTAGATACAGCAGAAGGGACTGGATGTGTGGGAATAGGACGGAATTGGTAATTAGGATAGCCATGGCAAGCCAGTAGGGTATGAGGGGGTATGGATGTGGGAGGGGTAGGGTGGGCAAGGCTGCTTAATGGACAACGTGAGAAATTAATACCCAGGCAAAGCTAGATAAGAGTAAGAAAATCCAAATGTTTTGGTAAGAAAGAGCAACAGAACCAGTTTCTTTTGTTGAAAAATCTGCACTTTTCCTGTATTTGTACAATCTATAATATGGCCAGAATTCATAGTTGACACTTAAAGAATATGGGAACCTTAAAGTGATAAGCGTTTTCTGAAAATAAGTGTTCACTTAAAGGTGCTCATATTTCAGAGACGTTCCTAACAACCATGGACTGGGTGTCCCCTTAATCGAAAGGGAAATATGGCAACATTGGTGGTAGCTGTTTCATGGTTCTTGCCATCTGAATAATCTCTACAATATTTGTACAAAGATCTTCCAAAATGTATAGTGCATGCGCAATATGAAAGTTGAGTTGATGGTGAGCGCTGCAGCCATTTGCAAGCTCAACCAACTTCTATCATATATGGAAATGGTATGTTATTGTAACATGTGTGTTTGAAATCAAATATTTAAAACCTGTTTAATTCATAATATTTTCTACCGCTAATATATCTTCATACAGAAGAGGTGTTTTGTCATCATTATCACATTTTACAAATGTATTTGCTACCCATCACTAATAGTAAGTAATGTTTTGTAACTATGTAATAATTTATTCTCATATAATTTCTATGAATATCAGTCTTGTGCATTATCTATATTATGTTAGTATTTATGAGCACCTACATGTTTTATTTAGCACATTATTTGGTGATAATATAATACTTAACATCAGTTCCAATTTATTTCACAATGTCAACGAATACTCTAATGTAAATGGTAGGAACGTGGGTCTGTCTATATTGATCGGAAATTATTAGCAACATATCTGATAATAGACAATGTCAATCCCATATAATAAATTCCATTTCACAACATCTAATTCAAATTGCTTGACTTTTTATTCATCTTGCATATTCAAAATTATTTACAATTAATAACCTTAACAAATTATGTATCAAGTTAAAACATTTAGGAAATGCCTGAAAGAATAAAGTTGCATAAAATCTTAATGAAACAAGAATTTTCAGGAATGGAGAAATCAATAGACCATTCCCCCCCCCAATCAGTGGGTCAAATGAAATCACTATAGTTCTTCTCTTAAAAAGAAACGACTTTCGGAACTGTTCCTCGTTGTACATTTCCAATGGATTGTTCCCATCATTAATGAAGCTTTTTGTATTATGCACAATACATAACACTCAAAATATTATTCGAATATGAACGGAAAACTGATTTATGTATACATTGACCTTTGTATTAAAAGTAAAATAATTTTTTTCTTTCATTGCAATTTGTTGTTTATTTCTGCAATTTTTCTATCAATAAAACTAAAAAAGTAGATCAATTTGGAATTTTCAAAATTTCAAAATTAAAGAAAATATATTGCCATTTTCTGAATATATTATTTGAATATATAGTTTATACTCAAGTTATAGCAAAAATAATAATAACGAACGAGTTCAGTACTGCTGAAAATACAATGCCAGTTGAATAAAATGCAACACATCTGCTCAAAACAATGCCCAAGCTGATGGAAGTTGAAAGTGCACAAACCCTCTGAATCAAGCCATTTTTGTATGTCATCTCAGAGACACCCTCCGATCTGTAGGACAGCACATTCCCTGCAGGTGCATGAGCTGGGAAATCATTTCTAGATACCATCCCAAACATGCCATGCAAGTGCAAAGGATTCAACAAAAAGCAATCATGCTTAAATGTAAGTAAAAGTTACCTTTATAACACGCAAGAGCCTGAAGCCATGCAAATGAGGCAAGCACAGCATGAACATAAGGTGCAGCCTCGGAATCATCATAAGATGACCGATTAGCAAGGTATTTGCTAGAATGAAAGGACATCAACGGGAACTCAGACTTATCTCCTGGCCAAAAACCTGTACCAAAACACAAGAGACGTTTAGAGATATTGTTCTTTGAATGTTTTACTGAAATAATTCTTATAAATATAGTAGATTAATCATATACACACAATACCAGTATGTACACAACAAAAATCTACCTGGAATATTGGTAACATGTCGTTGCAGTTTATCTACACCCAAAACACGAGGATCGTAATGAAACTCAGGTACATTGCTTTCTATCTTCTGAATTTCTGATTCAATTGCTGCTGGTTGAAGGGGAAGTTCATGTCGCAATTGTGCTATTGGACGACCTAGGTACTGGAATTTCACATCCACTGGTTTGCCTAGGTCTCCATTATTAGACGTTTTTCGTATTTTTTCTAGTCTTTTTGGAGGATCTATACCTCCCACTATCCAGAAAGATTCTATTCGAGGAAAGTGGTCAACCTACAAAACAGACATTTTTATAGGTTGAATGTAAATGTTTGTTGAAGCAAATGTACTGTATTCATTATGAAAATACAGTATACGGCTGATTAGCTAAAAATTGACAAAAACCATGGAAAATAATTGCAAATACTGTAGGATTTCGTTTCACTTCAAAAATATGAATTGAATTTTTACATAAAAAATTCTTGTGATCTGTTTACATTAAAATCTATGGAATACCTTTCTCTAAAGGTTGCAGTACAAATAAGTTTTCTGGAGTATAGAATTTGCCCTCAAAAGACTGCACATCAGTTTTGAATGAAACAAACCACTGATTGATAATGCAGTAGTCTATATTTTAAACCTTAAAAACGTAAATTGAACAATCCAATTTTGAATGTGGTTATGAATATTTCATAATAAACCTACTTAAATCTTATTAGTAGTAAGTAATCATATTTTACCCAGTAATCAACTTTAAATGGCAAATGTATTCTACTACACCTGGCAAGTTTGAAGATGAGGAAAATCAGCAGACAAAGAACTTATGATAACACGATTTATTTGATGTACTATAGCATCCCCAAGCTCATTAACATCATCGCCATTATCTTTTAATTCTCCAGAAGGACTCCTGAAGTTAGGAAAAATATTTTATATTTAAGGTAGAAATAAAAATTAAAATCAATGAAGTTCAATAAGACAATTATAAAAAAGTACAAATAAACAATGTTACTAAAAATTAAATAACTTGTTGAAGTTAATACCTTTCTACTGCATGTTCCAAGACAATTGCTTCTTTAATTGAATTCTTTACATGATCCAAAATAGGGGCACATAAATCTACAATTCCAGCAGCTTGGTAAAGCATGGGCAACTCCTGTTGAGTGACTATAAATGTTCTTGTAATATACTGGGCAAATTGTAAACTTCCGTATGGCACTTTGCCCTCAAACAATCCTATACATGGCCATCCATAATACCTTGGCATATTCACCTCCATCAATTTTTCTTCTAAAATTTCGAGATTTTTAATTTTATTATGCCAAACTTCATCATTTCTTTTTTTCACTGCATCTCGCGAGAGATCCAATATTGGTGGATACTCTGGTTTTTCTGTATATTCTGGAAGAACGCTAAATCTTCTAATGAATTTAACACAATGACACCGCATACGAAGGACAGACATTGTTCAATAAACGGATACACAATTCGATAGGGATATTATTCTCACATAACCTCCAAGAAAGACCGCTCGAATACAAATTTACTCGTGCGCACACAAGTCATACTTTTGATTCCGTAATTCAAGAAAAGTGTATCCTAAAAAACATATCTGTCAAATATCTGAGAATAACAAATTCGGCAAATATAATTTGTAATTTTTATAATTCAGCACATGGAATTCCGCCACTGCCGGTTGCTGCCACTCGGATACTATACACCGGGCGGGCACCAGGGCCCTATAACTCCCATATAACGTGGTGGAGACCATTATGGTGGCGCGCTCTGCTGCATCGCCTTCTTTACAGGAACTAAAACACGAACTGCTACCAACGATACTTTAAACGTACGCGGCTTCTGTGTGAGTTCGCGGGTCGCAAGCAGGCCCATAATGTTACAAAAGATAACGTCTATATTCGCGCATTATTCAGAGGTTTCTTATAAGTATAGATTATGAATAATAGTACATTTATAAGACACTTTTCGTATTTCTCACAAATTAGCCAATTTGTATGTGGGAAAGTTGGCGAGCCTAACCTGCAGCTGCACCTGGCGACACTAGCGCTTCCTATAGTAGCAACCTCGAGCTTTGTCCACAGTTTTGATAGAGAGTTGCCGGGCCCTGGCGGGCACTCTCTAGAATCATTATGATTGACAAAGGTCATTTTGCGTCACAATATTAGCGGGAATTTGAAATGAGCCAGGTTCCAAAAGATCATCGTCTTGTTACTAGTCATTGAAACATACTACATACAGTACCGCTTTAAAGCATGGGCGAATCCAGCGGGCGCCGTGGGCCTCAAAACATTAAAAACAAACCCGCCGTTCAAGAATTATATATTACATTTATTTATTGGTAAAATATCAAGTTCACTGCTTCATTGTAATAACTTCAAATATAGGAGTCAAGTAAATATTTATTTTATTGCTCAATGCGTCAACCTGCTACTCGCTCTGAAATCATAAATGCCACCTGTCAATTGTCTTCAGACTAGTGCGAGTGCTCGGATCTCCGCTGCCAGCTGCTACGTAAGTTTTCGTGGGAAGAGTGACACTTAGGGTGGGAAAGGGAGGTTTAGAGTGAGCACTTGGGGCAAGCGAATAGCTTTCAGAACGGATTGAGAAACGCATCGTCTTTCTCGGACTCGACAAATTCCCAGTGAGGGGAAGATGCGAATTGGGCGCAAGAAACGAGCTAATATTTCATTGTTATTTTTTGAAGTTCAGAAATTGTTTAATATTAATTAACATGGACACAAAAAACATACAAATTTCCTTAGCTATTCAAGCATTGTTCATATTGAATTATTAAATTATCTGCTACTAAAAATAATTATCTACTGTGTAATATCCTAATCTATCTGTAGCAAGTATTGTATAATTCATAGGCCAATGACCCCATCTCGATCAGGTTTTGTTCAGTTTTCCTGCCCCCTTAAGCAAATGCTGAGATGGTCCCTTGTTTTGCTCCTGATCAGTAATGTAACTTCGCTCTCTCCACCCAAATCATAATATTGACTCGTCATACACAATTGTAATTGTATAAGTGACTCAATATATATATATATATATATATATATATATATATATATATATATATATATTATCATCATTAATAATAATAGTAATAATAATGATAATAATAATAATAATAATAATAATAAAAAAGCATCTAGAAGTATAATACAGTAAAAAGCAAATGAAGTACATTTTGTAATATAATTATTGATCCAAAATAAATTTTCAATAGGTTTATGCCCCATACATCCACGAAGAACGCATATTTTTCTTTTATATTTTTAATACATTTATTTTTTGTACTTTTTTAGCCCTTCGTTAGGCTCGCCATTTTTTGGATGCGATTAGGCGCGCTGGGTCCAATAGACACATGCATCCATAGAGCACCCTAAGGAAAGTAACACATTTAATGTATTATATACAATATACCATCTGTACCAATACTTGTACCATCTGGATTGTGTAATTGTAAAGAATCTGTAACAAGTATTGTACTTCAGCGTCTGGGTCAATGACCTCCATCTCGATCAGGTTTTCTTCCAGTTTCCCTGATCCTCGAGTAAATGCTGAGAACCCCTTGTTTTGCTTCTGGACATAAATGTAACTTCAAATTAACTTCTCCCCATAGCACGTCACAAACAGTTTTTTACTGTTTTTGGCGTAAATAAATAAATAAATGCTATTTCACCCCCAGAACATTCTATGGGTCTTTTGGAGAACATTTATTACGTACATTGTGTGAGGTAGTGTTATGATTATACTTATAGAGAAATCAATTTCAGTTTTTATTGTGCATATTATGAATGATTTATATTTTACATTATGCTGTGGAAGAAGGAACTAGAATATTGTGTCGACGTCATAAGCCGAATTCATTCACTACGCTGCATGAAGTAACGGAGCTTAAACGTATTTGAGACTTGCAGGTTCCTGGTTGGGTGACCGGCTAGGAACCCCGGGATCTAACGACGTCTGGCCGAAGGGATTTTTGAAAAATTGAACATGTCATTATTTTTAGATATGTTTTTCAAGAACACATTTAATTAAGAATACAATGTTTATCTTTATAATTGTAGTTGTAAGAAGACACCGAAAAATATTTGAACTTTTTCAGTTTTCGCAAAATCAGAGTTTTCAACGAACATGAGTCCTGCATCATTTTCTTAAACGTTCTTCACACTGTTCAATACCAAAGTTTAATCAAATATGTTGGAGCCATTTTTTAAAAACTTTGAAAATGTCCTAGGAGCTCATTTAAAGTACTCTCCAAAACTAAAATATCGATTACAAATATAAGGAAACGAGACATCAGAAAGATGAATTGACGATTATCGATTTTGAAGAAAATCGGGTGAACGCTAGTGTTGCGCTAGTGTTGTTCACAGACGGACGGACAGACGCTTTGTTGTCCATCGATTTTTCGATAGGCAGGACCCACAATACATGGATTCTGGCTACGCCAACTGTTAGAGATTTTTTTCTAAATTTAGCAACTGGATTTATACACTTTTTCGTTGCCCGGTAAGTGGCAGCAAGGAAGTAAACAATAATGAAAAAATTCTAGCACGTTAAGTTATCTTGACAAAAACGATTTTACTTGGACTTTTTATGAACATTTACCTTTTTCGACATCGAATTTGTTCCCTCCATCATCCATACCATCCTCCTACCGTGGTGAAACCTTCAGAAAACCCTTCAATGACACCTCCACGTCGTCGTCCCACTCTCCCTTTCGCAATGTCTACCAACAGCGTGCCATGGATCTGACTTAGATCCGAATCGGTAGTCACCTTCGGCGATCTTAAGCAGCAGTCAGTCTCAAGTTTTCTTTCATATGTAGTGTCCTGCGTGCGCTGAAATAGTGAAAAGCAAAAAATACTGCATCCAGAGGCGGGATTCCCGGGATCTTCTATGAGGAGAGGGGGGGGGGAGGCGAATGGTCCCCCCGCACTAGATGGTAAAAAGACCTCCTAAACCAACTGGCAGTAAAACTAAATATGAGTAGTTACACTATAATTCTAAATTAAACATGAGATTTTTTGAAAGATTTATTAGCCTCCGTCCTACCACTCCACACCCTCATACACTTGTATTTTTTAATTTTAATTATTTGTCAACTTAATACTATTTTATCTCATTGAAAAAAGATGAAAAATAACTAAATATTTTTACTATCAGAAAAACATTTTTTAAATATTTTCTCAGCGTCAAATTGAAACGGAAAGTTTTTGTAGTTTTTTAAAAAAATAACGAAAAATATTTTTTACTGTCTTAGAACCCGGGTATAGGCTTCATAAATCTCCAACATTCTTCTTTAAAAAACTGAATTTTTCAGATTTTTTGGGTTGCTGAGCTGTAGTTAAAAAATAAAAGAACATTTTTATCATTTTAAACCACGTACACTTTGAAAATAGCTGCAACAGTTCTATGCATTTATTTCAGTGTTTATTATACATTAGGAATAAAACTTGTTCTATTGTCCAAAAAAACAAAGAAACATTTTGCTAATGGTACCGACATTATGATGACAACAGATTCACTTTTATAATAACAGAAAAGTGATATTACGAAGAAAATCGTTTTTCATGGACAATTGCCTAAAGATTTCCCTTTGCCGACTATGCTTCCATAGATTACAAGTAATGTTGAAAAATAAACTATTTTTATCGCATCTTGGACTCACGAAATGTTTTGTGAGAAGCACCTATTTTTCGCCATTCGAAATAATAAAAGTGCTAGGAAATTTGTAATAGAAATAATTTATTTAATCAAAATATACGCAATATTTACAATCATACGCAACCGCTTTCTGAGAAGAGAGGGAAGCATGGAAGAAATATGGGGCGCGTTAAAAGATATACGAAGTTTTGCAAAAGTTTATTCCGTACAAAATTCTAAAAAATAATCCGAATCCAGAAATCTACAATGCAAAATTAATTCAGAAGCATTATTTTAAAAAAGTTGCTCAGAAGGATCATTTAAAGAATATACTAGATGGAGACGGAAGCAACTGGACAGGATTTTATAAATATGTTCGTAGAAGGAAGGGAAATAAAGAGGACTAGCGTACCCGTGCGAGACTCTCACGCGTTAAAATCCACCCTCTTCACTACCTTGCATTTCCATATCAAGAGGGAAAGTTGTTATAAAACGTATTTATTTGTTTAATAAAGTATTAGGTTACTTCCAATGTATTTATAGAATGTCAAATGAAAAGAAAAAACAACAATGTTCACGTTTGAAACAAATTTTGAATATAGGAATATTCAGTTATTGTGAGATTTTCTTGGAACAATTCACCGCCATAATACTTACAAACTTACTTCTAATTACTTAAAACAACATTTGAAGTAATTAGACAACCTTGCTTGACAGTTAGCTTTTCGCTTTCCTTGATGGTCACAAAAATATTAGAAAAGCTTTTTTCTCTTAAGAAAGCTACGTAAAGTTGTCCATGCGAAAATACAGGATCAGGCAAGTGGAACCCTATTCTTTGGAATATTATTTATCGATGCGTTTATTATCATCACGGCTGCGATGTACAACCGTACAATTCAATCGCCTCGAAAATCAGTAATTAGTTCACTTTCACAGACAGGTGAAAACCTGCACGTCTCTTAACACGTCTCTATCGAGAAGCGCCGTACCAACAAAATGTAATAGGATGTCCCAGAAGCTCTCGTTCTACAGATTACGATACGAGGAACGTGTCTTTGGGACCTCCCGTCTCAAAATTCCAGATTTTAAGGTTCTAAAACGCTTCCTTTACGAGTTATTGAACTATGTAGATTTTAACAATGTTGCCTAGTGCTGCGGATTGCATTTGACGTAAATATTGAAATGCGTCGTTTTTTAAATATATCCTTCATATTTTAAAATCAAAGTGAAGTTCGTCATGTCTCCGTGAAATACACTTTCTTTAGGCATTGCATTTATAAAAATTGGTTGCGTGTGACAGCCGCAAAATGCATGTATACTACTGAAATAATATAGGAGACGATATCCCAGTTGTTCGTGAAAATGGAAACACGCTCATTTCCGACGATCGGGCAAAAGATAATGCGTGTCAGTGGACCTCTTCTATTCATAGTTTTTGTCAATGATCTGCGAGCGTACTTAACCTCAAGTGTTCGGATATTTGCAATCGATTGCATAATGTATCGTAGTATGAAATCGAAAGAAGATGAAGAAATGCTGCAACAGGACCTTGATGCGTTATATTACTGGTCAGAAAATAATGGAATGGCCATTGATAGCTCTAAAAGGAAATCCATCACTTTTGGCAGGGGTCATAATTACAGAGAAAGAAATCACCGTTTAAATAACGACATTATTCCGAGAGCTTCCTCGTGTGAAACTATGAATTCATTTCGATAGTAAATTAAGCTGAAAAAATCACGTAGATTTTGTTGTATGGAAAGCCTGGAGATCACTTTGTAATGCGCATCTTAAAAAAGAGTATGGCAAATGTGAAGGAAATTGCTTATTTTTCGCTTTTTCATCCGATAATGGAATATGGAACAATTTGTTGGTTTCCGCACAGAATTATAGAGTGCAAACATTTGGAAAAGATTCAGCGTAGGCAGGGTGGGATTCACTCGAAACAGGCGATTAGTAGCAAGACTCTGCTCTTTGTTTAAAGCTTATAGCGATCATCCAGCTTGGAAAAAATAATCCGTTGCTAAATATTTCTACATACATCAGGGGAGGGAATCACAGGCACACAAATTTAAGACCGCAGAGAACGTATGTCGGAAACTTTTCTTTCACAAATCGCACGATAACGGAATGAAATAGATTGCCTACGAAGACCTTTGAACCCTTTCCTCGAAGCGTTCAACAGTTTAGGAGATTAATTTAGGACCTTATTAAGTAAACGAAGGACTTGTCTAAGAATAGTATGCTATATAGCGAAGCATACGTGTTATAGTGTCAAGTGAGTTGTCGGGCATTGCAGAGCAGAGAAATAATGAAGGAAGTGATGTAAGGGTCATAGTGAAGGGAGAGTGAAGAGAAAGCGAAGTGAAAGTGAAGTGAAGTGAAGTGAAGTGAAGTGAAGTGAAGTGCTGTGCAGTAGAGTGCGGTGCAGAGTAGTCTAAATTGCACATATATTACGAATTAAATTGTACAGATATTCAGTGTAGAGTAAGATTATAGAAGTATATTTTTCTTAATGTAACTTCATGTTTTCTGAATCAACCAGTTTTTATATTATTATATTATTATTATTATTATTATTATTATTGTTATTATTATTATTATTATCATCATCATCATCATTATACTATTTGTATTATTGTAACATTTTTAAATATAATTTTTATGTTAGTTATATGACCTTATTTATGTAATTATCTGCCACCGGGCTATACCCAATTGGAGTTTAAATAAGTTGATCTTATCTTTATATTATTTAGATTTATTTTCGAAAAACTGTAAAAACTGTGTGACGTATGGGGGAGATGATCATCAATGCATGTTTTCTTGATTTCCAGAATCTCTTCCTATCATTTTCACTATAAATAGTTGAAAAATGAGTAAAAGTTAAATAAAAAATACAAAAAAAGAAAAGAAAAAAGAAAACAAGAAAAGAAAAAAGCGCGAAATTAGCAACATTAAAAAAAACTAGACATGTTCGTTCCACAGCTATAAAAAACTTGTTTGCAAATGAACTGCAGATTTTATTTTTCTGCCTAGCTAACAAAATAGTAACTCGCTCTTACCTCTACTCCTTCCACTAAAAGCAAAAGGAGCGTTCAACAAAAAGCGCATAGTGAAGTTACATTTATGTCCAGATGCAAAACAAGGGGCCATCTCAGCATTTGCTCAATGAATCAGGGAAACTGGACAAACACCTGATTGAAATGGGGGTCATTGACCCTAATAGCTAGCTAAAGTACATTATTTGTTACAAACATATAGAGTATTTTTTAAATTAAACAATACAAATAAAAACTATTTTTCATAATTCGAATAATTTTCTTTTGCAATCTAAATGTCTGGGTACTACATGATGAGCTTCCCCAGAATATTATGCTATATCTCAGGCGATAATGCACATATGCAAAATACACGAAACGGGCTGTATGAAGGCTGGCAGAATTTGAAAGAATTCTGAATGCGTAACACAATGAACTTAATTTTGTGTTTTATTCTGTTATATGCACATTCCATTTGAAGTTTGACTGAATTGAGAGACCTAGAAATGTTGTTACCTTAACATTAGCTAATTGCATTTTATTCATTTTCAATGGAGCATGCGATTGCTGATTTGAAAGGCAAAAATTAATTGAAACTATTTTTCCTTCATTAACTATTAATTTGTTTTTACAAAACCAATTTGAAACTTGTAAAATAGTACTATTGATTGTTTCTTTTTTTGCAAAGAATATTTGTGTCATCGGCAAACAACTGTTCTTCCATTTTTAATAGGCGTGGACATATCGTTTATGTATAACAGAAAGAGGATAGTGTGGCGTCGTTAACACAAGGGCCAGAACCGTTAGGTCGGTGAAAGTACGCTGCGGGGGAGGAAGGGGTTGAGCCTGAACATCCGGGAGTTTGCGCTCGGGCGGTTGTCTCAGGTAGTGCCGCAGAGCCAAAAATACCGGAGGCTGTAAACTCCGAGGATGCTGCCGGCGAGCCTCGTTTACGGAAGCAGGCAGCCAACCTGAGAATTCTGTGTGTGGGCGTAAACCAAAGGCTGGCCTGCGAGTCTCGCGCCAGCCGGCGAACCTACCTATGGAACAGTGGTGGGGGTGTCAGCCTCAACTATTTAACGCGGCGCCATCTGCGCCCGCGTTCTCATTCAGTTTGCATCGGGAAGCTTGTACGTGTGTACAAGGGGTGTAGGAGTGTGGGCGAGATGTCTGGAGAGTAAGGGCCAGACAATCTCACGTGCTGTAGGCACACGGTCGCCACGACCGGGTTAAATTTTGGCGTCAGGCCATGTGACGGTAATTGTCCCGGGACCGAGGTCCGATAGCGCGCATCACGCGTGGCTTGTATTTTCTGCGGTAAAGCAGTGTTCTGAAAGGAAAAGGTTGCCGGAGTGTTTTAATATTAGCAATTCATTGTAACTTGTACATAATCTTTGAAAATATTATTTTTATTTTGTTATTGAAATTTATTTCTTATTTCACTACGTCACAATAGGACCTAAGATCGAACCTTGCGGGACCCCATATTCAATTGGTAAACAATATGGAAGATAAGTTTATAATGTCCTTTCGTGGCTGTACGTTATTTCCACTCTTTAAGATCGATGTTTAAGGTACGAGGTTGTCTAATCTAGGGCAATACCACAAAATCCTTAAGAAGGTAATTTTGATAGCAATATGTTGTGGTCAATAACGTCAAAAGCTTTCGAAAGATCTAAAATATTCCGATATTTTGTTCCATTGATGAAGCAACATCTTTAAGAAAAGAAAAATATGGCGATTGCAGTAGAGTTTGATTTTTTTAAACTGTGTTGTGCGTCTGAAAACGCTTGTTTTTTCTGAGAAAAGCCTCTAATATTTTTGAGGAAACTGACAAAAGAGATATTGGCCGGTAATTTTGAATGTCTTTTTTGCTCCCCTTTTTAAAAAGTGGATTAATTTTTGCTAATTTTAAAATATCTGGAAATATTCCTGTGCATAATTTTCGTAATCGTTACGAATTATATGACAAAATGGTGCCTTTGAGCACCACTAGTTTACTTTTGTCTTGTGGTATAAATATAGTACAATACTGACTATGATGACAAAGCTAAATAACGCAAAAACATGTTTTGGGAAATTTCTTAGAATCTTCTGCCCGGATCCGAAAACAAATTATCAGTTCCCCATCTGGAGACCGAGAAACGTCGAATGACACCTCATGCGTTTCGATTGGTGCACGGGAAGTGGACTAACCGTGAGTGGTGGATCTGCACACATGCTCAGATACTCAAATTCTGTTTAGGGATTAATTACGTCTCAAAATAAAGAAAAAAGTAAATATTTTTATAATATAAATTTGAAGATCCGCGAAATTAAATGTCTAAATATATTTTTTTGCCTCCTCACATTGGGAGGCAGTAACGCCCCATGTCCCCCTGAATCCCGCCTCAGGCTGCATCACAGACATAATTCTTCCCGTTGCGTTTCTCTGTGCGTTTGGTGAATCGTTGCTTCAAATTTGAAGCGTTGTACAAATTTGCCAGATTTTTGTCGCATATGCGGTGAATACTGTGTTATTAACTAGTGGTGCTCCTGACTATCTCGTTAATTGCTCTCAGAAGCTCTATCAAACTTTACACATAATTTGTAAATTACGATGGTGCAATTTAGCATTGCTGGTAGTAAACGAAGGAAAGAAACTTCAATGTCCTGTGGGGAAGTCTAGGGAACCCATAGGATCCTAAAATGTCTAGGAATTACCTAGTTACGACGACTTTAAGTGGGAAGTGTGCGCTATTTAATGTAGCTTGTAGAAAATTGTGTAGTCAGAACGCGTCGGTCCTTCACACCGATAATTTGATCGAACGGGACTCTGTTCGTCTTGTCTGTGAACAACGCTAGCTGCTAAACCGTAGGCAGATTTTCATCAAATTTGATATTCCCTAATGTTGTGGCTGGCCTGAATGATGTCTGGCCCCGTGAATTTTAGACGATGTGTTAATTTCATTCGGTACTTTACATGAAGCCCCTGATATATTATCAAAATTATAAACAAGAGGCACCAAATTTTTTGATGAAATATTGATCTCGGATTACGTAAAAGGACGCTTAAGAGAATGGTGTCACTTTCAATGAAATCCATTATTTTTCGAAAATTGGAATAATCCAAATTTTTTAACGTGTTTATACTACTATAATTATGTAGAGTATGTTACTATTATATATTACTACTATGTTATATATTTTTTCTTCAAGAAATGTGTTCATCAGAAACAGATCTTCATAAGGTCATGTAGAATTATTCGAAAATAGGAGTATTTCTTGCTTAATTTTGCATTAAACATAGTTAACTTTTAAATTCTGAACAATTTTTTTCATCAGTAACGGCTCAATTTGTTCTTTATTTTTTCACGTATGTAGCACGTATGTAAAGAAAGTGGTTCTTGTCCCATTTTGGTGCACTCCCTGTATTAAAAAAAATAAAATAAAATAAAAAATAAAATAAAAAAAAGGTATACGAATTCTAAGCACGGGTGTTTCAAATTATATTCGAACGTTGCTCCTTGTCCCCAGTCGTAATAATCGTATAATATAGATAACATTCTTACAAAAGGAATTATATTCAAGGTAAAATATTTATAGTAGAACTAACAAATATACATTTATTTTATTTAAAACTTTTGATTGCTGATTTGGAATTGAGAAATTGTTAGCATACATCGATGTAATCAAGGCAAGTTTGTATGGAATATTATTTATTTTCTGTACAATGAGTGCAAAAAATGTAGCACGAGACGAATGTTGGAAATTACCACTGTTCCTGGTTATCGAATAAAATGCAGATATGCACCGCAGGCGAATCGTTTGAATTGGTTCAATTTGACTTTCTTTATCGAATACGTACATGTGTACGGAATAATATAAGTATTATAAAGAAAGTTATGTAATGCTGCGAGAAAAAAACTGAGGATTTTCGGCAGAAAAATTCATTGCCGGGCGTTGATAATGAAAAAGTCGATAAATCCAGTTCCTAAATAAAAAAAATCCTCTATCACGAGGTGTAGCCAGAATCACTTTTGTGGGTCCTTGTTAACGAAAAATCAATTGACGCGAAATCTTCTTTCCGTGCATCACTCTGTGAACATGAGTAGCGTCTAAACCATCCGTAGGATTTTTTTCAAATTTAAGAAACTCCTGTCGACATGGCGCGAGTCAAAGCTTTGAGATTTTGAAAAACATTCTTTAGTGCTAATTGCAGTGTTCAAGATGAGACAGAATTGATTATCCTGTATTCTTTCGTTTAAAAAATACACTAATGTAATTTTTAAAAATATCTTTGACACCGTTAATATTTCACATGACATATGCAGCATTTTGTACACATCACTTCATTTGTGAGTGAAATTGCTCCTTATTACTTCAAATAAAGTTTTTCGAAAACACAAAATATTTCTGTAAAAAGAGCATATACATTAGAGCTTAAACAATTTGTTCTTAAAAATGGCTCCAAAGGTTCCAACGAAAATTTCCATTTAGGACGAGGTTTTGCTCTTCTTTATTATTTTAGAAGCAATATTTCGAATCTACCCTTAGGAAACCGAAAAATTGAGGAAAAAAAGGAAAACAAACAAACAAACAAAAACGTTCTTTAGGCGGCGATAGATGGCAGCCACCAGGATGATGGGGGCAAACCCGTAAAGGTAGCCCAATACTAAGGAAATTAGAAAACAGTTCTACGACATAGTCTATTCTGTAGCACCACTTGTTACAAGTTATATCTCAGTTGTTTGTAGAGCAGAAATAACAATATTTCATGATGGACTAGTTGTTTGTTAGTGATTGCGGGCGCGTCAACTGTTGAGGTCATTATTCCCGAAAGTGTAGTGCATGCTGTCCCTTGGGGTGGCTATTGTCTTCACCCGCTGGATGGCAAGATCCGGCGCCGACCTACCGTCGGCTAGCAGGTTTTCCCCAACCAGGTATCTCTCACCAGCGAGACAGCACCCCAGCCGGGGCAAGCTCTAAGCCCGACTGGTCTCCTGGCATGTGTGGAAATGTAGCATGTTATTGTAAGTATAGGAAAAAAGGGGTGAGGATATGACATGGAAGAGAAAGACAAGACCGCGCGCGGTCCGTGGCCTATTTGTTAGGGCACTGCTCCGGCATTCGCCTGGTGATGATCAGAGAAACCACGGAAAACTGCCGATCAGAGCAGGCGGCCGTAGAACTCTTCCAGTCAGCGACTGAATTCGACCTAGCTGGCAAGCTAGTATCGAAAATCCTGCCACCGTCGGGACTCGAACCTAGGGCCTCCCGGTCTGAGGCACTGCAGTGACACCAATTGATTCTCTGGGCCACATTCCACATTCCCGTTACATTAGTTCAATATTACGTAGTAACTCTTTCCTACAATGCAAAAAAATATGAGTTGTAGCACCTCTCTTTTTTAATTTTTTTACATCGCTAATATTGGCGAAGCGATTGATCCAACTCTATAGAGTTTGAGTTTCTCATATCTCAAATTGAATTCATCATAAAGAACGTAACGCAAATGTTTCACTGAATTCAGCCAGACACATCCACGGCCAAAATAAATAAAATTTATTTTCATTTAGACGTAGTCTAAATGAACCGTCTGTCCAATCTTTCCGCAACCAATGGCAAGCCGCATTGCGCACACGTGCGGTGGCGCGCGTACTGCGCCCTGGCGGCGGTGGCAAGCACGACGCTCGGCGACGGCCGGCTGGCTGCGGCGAGCGCGCCGTCCGCCCTGCAGACATGTGGGCCTCTTCGCCGCTGCCGCTGCTGCTGCTGTGCCTGCTGCTGGCGGCGCTGCTGGGCTGCGCGCGGGCGGCGCAGGCAGCGCAGGCGGCGCCCGGCACCGGCGCCGGCGCCGACGCCAACGCCCTGCCGCTCGACCAGCGCTTCTTCCTCAAGCAGATCTTCGACAAGTACGGCCACGACGGCATCATGACGTTCGAGGTGGGTGCGCGCGAAGCACAGCTTCCGCCCGGCCGCCCGGGCGGGAGTGGAGCGGCCAGCGGCCAAATCTGCCTGAATTGCCGCTGCGAGTGGCGCTACTTAGGACACTTAAGGCGCAGATAAGCGATGAAAGATAGTTCTTGATTATCAGATGATTTCTGCTCGTCGCGTGACCATGAACGTGAAATGTGTGGCTGTCAAGATGTAACATCGTTTCTGAACGTTATGGTTACGAAAGTGGTGAACTATTAAGCAAAGATGTTATGGATTAGTTGAATATAAGACATCCTAGTCGGTGAGAACGTTGCACTGTTTGAGAAGTGAATGGAACAATAAGGGTTATAAATATTGAGTTGCTACCTTAGTATACTGTGGCGACGAAGCCACCGAGACATGAACCGAGACTTACAAAGATAAACAACAACACACAATGCAAAAGTTTAATAACACGAATTGTAAACATATAGTCTTTGAAACTTAATAGAAAATATTGTTCAAATCGTCTAAACCAACAAATTTCGGAGCACTGAATCTCTTATCCAATGTTTATTATATATTTCGGAAACAATGTCTGGGATTAAATATTTTTCTGTCTTCTTTTCCCGCATCTTTTTCATTTCTTTTTTTCGGACTATATCCCTTTTTGAAATATTCTTGCAATATATCATATAATTTTGCTTTTTAATTACCCTCCCAGGCATTTGAAAAGTAGAAAGGAGGTAAAAATAACGAAAAAACACAACTGATCTATCCAAAAAGTAATGGAAGTTGTACATACTACGGTCCAACGGATTTGATCTTGAAAACATCTAAAATGCCATTAGGTTGTGTGGTACGAAGTGCAAAATAGCCTGTAGTATTAAATGCAAATTAAAATGCCAAACATCATTTTCTTAAATAAAATAATCCAAATAGGATAAGGAGTAGTCTGAAACGTGCGTTAGATGATCTTTTCTCTGAAAGAGAGGGATCGTCGGACCTACAGGTCTCTCAGGAGGTTCTATTCTAGCTTAATTTTTACTTTCATGCCCAACGTCCATGAGAAGAGAAAAGACGAGTATCTAGTAGTGATGCTGCAGAAAAGAGTGGCGATTTTCGACAGAAAAGCTCATTTTCTGGGTCTCTTTTCTTGCTCATACATGTATGTAAATAACTTTCTCGAATACGTAGGGTATTACGTGGGGATCCATGATATCGAAATGTTAATTGACAGTCAATGACTGAGCAACAGCGCCTAAACGGTACACAGTATTTATCACCAAAATTTGTATAGTCTGATCGATCTAGCTGAAGTCAAGGATCTTGAATTTCAAACGGATATTTGAATTTTTGGAGATAGAATTTTACATGAACCCGCTACATTTTCAATAAAGACACAATTTTTTCCCTTATATTTTGCTTGAATAGAGCAATGGATATTTGTAACTAGTGGTGCTACAGAATACCATATACTTCCTGTACTAGATTGTTTTCTAATCTCTTTGGTCTGAGGTGTTGTTTTTGGTTTTGGCCTCCCCTCTTCCCAACTACCATCTATTGCCACTAAAAGTTAATTTTCCTTCTCAATTTTTCGGTCTCTTAATAGTATAACTGAAATATGACTTTAAGAATATTATAGACAAGTAAAACTTTTGATATGGACTTTTTGGTTGAAAAATTCGAAGCCGTAGTGAGTGTATGTCTTGTAAGCGTTTCTGTAAATTAGAAATTTGAAGCTCTGTTTTACATAAAACTTCGTTCCAATGAAGTTTCGGAGGAACTGGAGTATTAAAAAAAACTATTTGTGTAATGTTTGGATTTTGTAATTTTCACTCTATTCTTATAAGAAATTTTAAAGAAAACATTTGGAGCTGTTTTTGAGAAAAAATTAAAATGTCCCTGAGGCTTCACATCATGTACCCCAAAATTTGAAGTATTTTTTCAAAATCGCAAAGCTTCGTGTCGGACCAAATCGATCTGGAAACATTCATTTCGAAAAAACATATGCAGACAAAACAGACGGACGGACGTTTAAAAAAATTGGGATAACAGGGGGCCACAAAACGTCTATTTCCGTTAAAGTCTTGATATCGATTTTACGCAGCGTTATCTTTCTCTACACTTCTTTTGTTACTCCATATATACGTACGTGTACGAGAAAGTGAAAATGACACAGTTCCTATTTTCATTGAAGTCTCTGTATTTTCAAAAATTGCAAAAGTTTAATTTTTTCCGTATGCCGCAAGAGTTATTGAGTTAGAAGTAACAATAGCATATTACGTAACCGTTACTAATAGTATGAGAAAGTATGTGCTGTTGAAGTTCCAATCGTTTTAAAACATTTCAAGTTTAATCCTTTAGAAGTTGCATGCCTGTTATTATGATATAGGGTTTTCTGTCTTGTTTCTGCGATATGATTACAAGTTATTCGTATATTCTTTTCTATTATTTTCCTACATCTATATCAATATTTTCTATTTTCTCCTTTATTTTTGGAACATTTGTTACTTTAATAGCTAAAATATATGTCAAATCAATTTTTGGTTATCGAAACAGAAAGTAAATCAAATTGTTTCACCACTTGAGTCTATTCGTTAAATCTATTTAACCCATATTTGTGTGTGTAGCCTGTTTTAGTGTATTGAAGGGGTCCGCGAGAAAGTTGACGATAGTAAAGAGGTTTGTAGGAGATAGCCACTTTGTAAAGCATTGTGATCGAAGCCACTACACAGCAGCAGGCTGTCATTTTCTGTTGCGGTTACCACAACGATTTTCGTAATACTGTCTTAGATTTCTTCCTAAGCAACTGCAAAATGGAGTAATGCTTCGTCTTAAAGAACACACTGCCCCGTGCATTCGAAACGTCTTGAATGCATTTGTTGAACGATGTCCTTAGTAGCGACAAGGGCCGAGCATCCACTTATGACATCCTGTGACACTTGTGACACCGCTAGTGTATTCCAAGTAGAAACTTCCAAAGCCTTCCATGTAGGGATGGGAACAAAGTGCATAATTTTTCTAAATACTTCTTACTTTTTCTAAAAAAATATTTTCATAGAATAAATCAGCGTATTAATATTGCAAATTTGTTTGAACAGACTTCAATCTATTGAAATGCTTTTTATGACTTTTTGCGAAGTATTAAAGAATGTTCTTTCCAGGATGAAATATTGTTATAATTATACATCACTTAATGCACTTAACATTATTGCATTTTTCAATAAAAGTGCTTGAAATGTTTTCCAATGATGTTTCCAATGATGTCAAAATTTTGCTATGAAAATAAGCTAAAAATTGCGCATATTTAGAAAGGCTCAAAGATATTTTCTTAAAAACGACACCAAATGTTTCAACGAAAATCTGTATATATAAGCGTGTTTTAATCTTCTAATATTCTTAAAGTGATATTTAAATTCTGGTGTTAGGGATACAAAAATTTTAAACCTGAAAAATTGCCTTCCAGGGGCAAATAAATGGTTGTTGAGAAGGCACTGGTAAAAACTGAAAGATGGCCCAGAATGAAAGGATAAGGAAACTAACCAGTACGAGAAAGTTTCTGCCATTCTGTAACACCAGTAGTTTGTCATTCTCATTGTTTATATTAAGAACCCCAAATATGGGGTTTCTTCGACTCCTTTCCTCATTTTCATCTTTGGTTATTAAAAATGAACAAAATTCGAATGATTCTTACTGAGGATTACGAAGCCGTCGCGCGCAATAGAAGACGCGGAGCGAGGAATCAAACTTATATTATTTTATTTATTTATTTACGTCAAAAACAGTTAAAAACTGTGTGTGTGACGTGCTATGGGGAGAAGATATTTTGAAGTTACATTTATATTCAGAAGCAAAACAATGGACCATCTCAGCATTTGCTCGAGGATTAGGGAAACTGGACAAAAACCTGATCGAGATGGGGGCCCCATAAACTGACTTAGAAACTGTCCGAAGTATCCGTTCCGTCCCGCCCCGACTAAGCCCAGACCCACACGCAAACTGCCGTCCGTCTGGTCCGGTCGGTCCGATCAAGTACGGGCTTAGGCTATCCGTCCGTTCAGTGGGACAATAAATTGTTTTTTTCGACAAAGCTTAAGTGAGTGGATACATGAAACACATATAGAATGTTCACATGTAATTAATATTGCCAATTAGACTCTCTTCGATCACTGCCAAGACATCAAGGTTCCGACCTTGAGCTATCATGATTAACGTTAACCGTCTGTGAAAACTGTCAACACAGTATTTAAGCCTTACCTTCCCGCAAAATACGGATAAGGCTTAACTGGTTCAATTCGTTTTCGTAACTACTAAAAAAAGTAGTTCTAATTAAATGATTTATTTTTGAATAGCTAACTGAACTCAACACATTGGTACAACACATCGGTACAACAACTTTTCGAATCCCTATCCATCTACACAACGGATTCCATGCGCATTTCATTTATCCATCTGCATTACTCAAATGTATTTTAAAATGCGGACTGGGATGCTAAAGATGCCATTGGACCGCAAATCTGTAAAAGACATGAACTGTAGAGTTGACAGAATGTTATCAATTTCTGAACTTGTTCTGGAGTTCGCTGCCAAATGTATTGTCAAATCAGAAGTTTTATATCGACACAAGTCAAGCTATCCGGTACGCGGTCAGTAATGGCGGAAGAGTTGTGAGTGGGGGCGTCTGCCGAAGGGGTTACCCCTTTTACTAAAGAAGCCTGATCTTCCGACTGTTCTGTCGTATCTGCCGAGTGAGCTCTACTGGAAATCAGGCATATTCATGACTCACTCTGCCTGTTGTATGGCGACAAGTATTAAAAACTATGTTGTGAACAAGTTTCTTCAATGCAAACGCATTTTTTATTTTTTTTTTGTTTACAAGGTAGTTATTTAGGGTAGATACATTTCGAGACATCATAGAAACATTACGATATACATTGTTACTTCACTAAGGAGCAGGTTTCCTAGAGTTTCAAATTGATTGTACTGACATGATACTGGTTCTTTCCTCGATTCGAAACCAGTGAGATTATATTTTGACGTTATTTAAATACAGCAGTGTTTAATTCTAGAAATAAGTAAATTTAAACACTACAATTTAACATATGTTGCCATACAAGGTGTACTAAGCGAGGCTCTAAAATTGCGGATGAGAATATTCTTTCTAAAACCGTAGCTAATCCTATCGAAGGGACCCCATTTGCCGAGTGGGCTCTACGTACTGGGAGCCCCACTTGCCGAAGGAGCCTATCTGCTTAGTGGGCATCAGCTGTCGAGGGAGCATTTACCAGCGAGGCCCCCGAGGGTCATGCCAGGAGAGGTAGATTAGGACATCAATTGATGCCATTGCCGTGGCCCTGACCGGGAGGTCCTAGGTTCGAGTCCCCATCGTGGTAGGATTTTCGACACTTGCTTGTCAGTAGGTCAAATTTAGTCGCCGACTGGATTAGAATTATAGCGGCCGGCTGCTCAGATCGGTGGTTTTCTGTATATTTTTCGATGAACACCAAGCGAATGCCGGAGCAGTACCCTAACTAAAGGGCTACGGACCGCGCGCGCTCTTTCCTTCCTCTTCCTTGTCTTATTCTCACCCCCCCACCCACTCTTACATTCGGGAGCTTTGAGCTTGTCCAGGCTGGGGCGGTGCCCCGCTAGTGGGAGGTACCTCGCTGAGGAAGAGCCCGCTAGCCGACGATAGGTTGGCGCCGGATCTTGCCATCCAACTGGGAAAGATCAGCGCCACCTCCCGAGAAAAACTCATTCACTACTCTTCGGGACTAATGACCTTAGCAGTTGACGCGCCCGGATCACTAACAAACCAAGATTTCAGTCAAAGTCCCACCTCCAAGATTTCAGACAAAAAAATAGAAGTTTGCAGATTATGGCATACAAATCAGATTATTGCAACACATATTATAATCGCATAAAACTCGGAAACCATGCGTCCGAGACCTTTTAAATCAGGTGTGCCGGTGGGACGAGCGAGAATGGTATTTGATGTGAGGCAATACTTCCGACTCATACACAAAACATCTACTACGATCTTTTTTCCTACTAGCTCTTCTGCATTCTCATTATCTCTAGCTATAATTCTGAAGAGTTTATACGAATTTAGACTGTTTCTGCAAAAACTCTGACAATGGTAGATATAATTCCGTAGTAAACGACAAAGAAATATATAATTCATTTAACCCATCAACACAGTATGGGGCTATCCTCCATGTGCTCAGAGGACTGGAAATGATTTGATTCTCAGCAGTGGGAGTGGAAAGCGACAAGGGCCGTCTTGATCTCGATAACTACTCTACAGGTCCCAGCTCCGGAGAAACTGCAACGAATTATCTCCTCTATATGAATGAATAACTGCCAGGGAAGTGATGAATGTAGATGAGCAGGACTCTTCTAAAAAAAAATTACACTGCCAAGGGATGTGTTCAATCACTAATGTCACGATTGTTCGATTTCTTAGTTGGTGATCAAAACGACTCCCTCGGTTGCAATACCACTGTCTGAAGCAACTGAGGTCTGAAGGTACTAACTCATACAATAGTTCAAGACATTACAATTGAATTGTATATTCACTTTTCACATTTTCACTACAGAAGTGTCTTTTCCATCCACACTCCTTCAAGTTGAACAACTTATGTAATGCGCGAGACTGCTCCCACAGCCTGCACCAACCAGACTCAAACCCAAACGAAATCTTTTTCTTACACTGCTCCTTTCACAGTTAAAGAACTAAGTGTTTGCACCAGAATCAGTGACCTTTATTCAGGAGCTTCAAAAATGTAAGACTTTATAAGAGACAATGACAGTTCATGATTTTGCAAGTTGTAAATGTATAGATGGCAGCAGAATCGCGTTCAAAATGGGTAAATGGCCAGTGCATTGGCAGAGCTTTCTTTTGTGCTCAAGTGATTAATGTGAAAAGGTTTCTGACGTGATTTTGATCGCACGGCGGGAATTAATAGACTTTGAACGCGAAATGATAGCCAGAGCTATATGCATGGGGCATTCTTTTTCGGAAATTGTTAAGAAATTCAATTTTCGAGATCCACAGTGTCAAGAGTGTACCGAGAATACCTAATTTCAGGCATATCCTCTCACTACGAAAAAAAAGTATTCCCTGACGGCCTTCACTTTATGACTGAGAAAAGCAGCGTTTGTGCAGAGTTGTCAGTGCTACCAGAAAGTACCATTGCACGAAATAACCGCAGAAATTAATGTGGGACGTTCGACGAACGTATCCGTTAGAACAGTGGGGCGAATCTAGACCTTAATGGGTTATGTCAGCAGAAAACCGACTCTAGTTCCTTTGCTAACAACTCATCGCCTGCAGCACCTTTCCTGGCTTGTAGATTCCGCGAGTAGAAACACGCCCCTGTAGATTCCGCGAGTATAGGAGTATCAATTGTTTAACAATGCCAATATTTCATTCATAATAGTTGTTTTCAAGAATTATGTAGTGAAATAGACCGCCGCCGCGATGTCGGGCGCGAGAGAAAGAGAGAAGAGAGGAGAGAGAGAGAGAAAGGGGGAGAGGGAGGGAGAGGGGGGAGAGGGGGGGGAGGGAGAGAGGGGCGAGAAGAGAGAGCGGGGGGAGAGGGAAGGGAGAGGGGGAGGGACGAGGGGGAGTGGGAGGAGAGGGGGGAGTGGGAGGGAGAGGGGGAGAGGGAGGGAGAGGGGCAGAGACAGGGAGAGGGGGAGAGACAGATAGAGAGAGAGGGAAAGGCAGATATAGAGATAGAGAGAGAAGGAGAGAGAGAGCGAGAGAGAAAGCGCTATTTCCCACTTTGGCCAGAGGCTCAAATGTCAGCGTTTTTGGCACGCTCTAGTACCTAACCCGATCTTTTAATTTTTGCTTTTTTCGTTTTAATTTAAATTTTTTAGTTTCTTTACATTTTTTTCGTGAAGCCTATCTTTTTCGAGGTAGCAAACTTAATTTTCAAATTAAGCATATCAAAAAACAGGTATAACCGTTGAGAAAGAAACTTCCTAATTTTTCCTGGTTCAGATATCTAGTGACTGGGCTAATAGCTCACAGTATGTGTACACGAAAATAACTGGTTTTGGTACTGACAAATGACTATATTAATGCTGATAAGGGTAAAGTATAATTATACACTTTACATACAAAAGATGCAATTACAAGGAAGTATTTAATCAATTTGAGACCAACTCATTTTTCAAAAGATTGTGACGGTTCTTTTCCTCGGAGAGATAACAAGGACGATTTTCAAAAGGTCATAAATTGAACCTATCAAATCAGATACGTATTTATCGACTCCCGGAGACATGAATATAAAATGAACCGTGTAAACGAAAACAATTTTTTTGCCTAGTTTATAGGGTCTAAATCTGTAAAAATAACTAGTATTTATGAAATATAATAATAATTACAAAAAGAAATACAGTAAAGATAAGTGAAGGCAAGCAAAAACGTAGCATAATGTCAGTCACAGTGACAATTACACTATAACTGCAACAGGATAACCTGTAGCGTCCGAGCATGGCACCTGAGCGTTCCATTGCTTGTTTCCAGCGATGTATCATAGGGATGTTTCGCGTTGGAGTTGCGTATTCTCTTAGCATGTTGGAACGGGTCTGTGTGACCACTGGCTTCACAATACGAAATTCACGGAATATGTGCATGGAATATGTGTACTTCACAGGGCACGCTTTAAGTCATTTTTGATGACAAAAATGACTTAAAAGTCGTGCCCTGTGAAGTCGAAAGACTTGACTTCACCACTTGTTCACTGCTAATTCGAGTAGTAGTTACATGTTACTCGTCGCTTGAGTTGCACGTCTGTGTTACTTTGTGTTACAGATGATGTATGTCTGAATCCACTTTTATAGAAATCTCGTTTCTTGCAACTTGCAATAATAATGTGTTCACAAAAGAAAGGCAGATTCATCAATTTGTTAGCTAGAATTACAATTGTCTTGTATGAATATGCCCAAATGGAAATTGTTTGCGTAAATGTAAAGTTCAGAGGTACCAAATATCAGTAAAACTGTGAAGGAAACACTATACGCAGTGGAACGATGGCGTTAATAAAATTATTTAAAATGTTTTAAAAATACGTCTGCACGCTTATTGATGTGAACCGAACCAACATCTTCGAAAAACCCTACACTATTTTTTAAATTTATAATAAACATTTTCATATTTTACAAAGTTCAGTTCACACGTCATGTGTACTGTTGGCTTAAAATAAACTTCATCCTACTATAGGTAAACCTGTTTCTGTTTATCGCACACTGGGAGTCGTTACCTCTGTTTATCGCTCATGAGGAATATCTATGTTCAAGAGTCTCCAATCACTCCGTAACAGATTAGGTATATCACTACCATGAAATTTTTTATTTCAACAACTGATATTTATGGAATAATTTACTTTTAAAGAATGTAGAACTTCCGCTTCTCCTTTTTCGCTTTTCTTAATAGAAGAGTAAGTATTGTAATTATGCATGGGAAATCGGGGACATTCCGACAGAAAACCTCGTATTGCAGGGCCTGGCAACGACAAAGTCTTCCATTCTTTCCTAAATTACTTCCCCTAACACAGGCATGTCAAGGTCGCGGGCACTGCGTCCAGTGAAATTGGCGCGCGATTTAAAAGAATGTGTTGTACGAGTACAAACGTCCCGGAGTAGCGATATGTCACTGCATACCTGGCCCTTGACAATCCTTGAGAGACGTCAGTTGACAGTTATTGTCACAAGTTTAGCTACTATATTAATTCTCATTTTCTCTTTGATGTAATGAAATGATCCATTAAAATGAAATAATACAGATGTTCGATTTCAAATTCTCAGCTGAGAGTAAAAAAAGAAGTATCAAAAGTATCTTGATTTTGTAATCCTGTTCACTTAAGAGTGATTAAAAGGATGAATATTCTACGTCCAGGTTAGGAGGTTTAACAGACAAATATGCTTGTCTGTTAGAAGCACTGGCCGTCCGCAAGCGAGAATTGTTAACGTATTGAGACTTGTTAATTTATTTCACATTATTCCTAAATACAATAAATAACTGAATGATTTAATTACACAACGAAAACAGGGAAAAATTACCATTCAAATATATTCCTGTCACTTTTCAAAATGTTTATATAAGGGAGAATTTGGAAAGAAAATAAACGTGAATAAGTAGTAAAGAATATAATCTTAATTCAAACCCCGACTGGCACAAAAAATCTGGCAAACATGTTTTTGCATGACGCCACTATTCGCCGCCCCGCGCAGCTTTAGCTTGCGCATGTACACCCCATTCTGGATTTGAAGGGGAAGTGGGTGCGGAGTGAGGAGAAGTTGCCCGCGCCCGCAGGAGCGCTGGGCTCACCTGGGGGGTAGTGGCTCGTGCGGGCGCGGTTTGTCAGCCTTCTCTAACACGTGTAACACACGTCTTTTCGGTATCAATGACCCACAAAAGATTGGCTCTGATTACACGTGTTAGAGAAGGCTGACAAACCGCGCCCGCACGAGCCACTACCCCCCAGGGGAGCCCAGCGCTCCTGCGGGCGCGGGCAACTTCCCCTCACTCCGCACCCACTTCCCCTTCAAATCCAGTATTCTTAAGAAACTGTTGTTCAAAGACATCTTGAAATATAGGCATGTGCATTTTTACCAGAATAACGAGTTCTTTTACCGAAATTTTTCGTGAAATTCAGGCAATTAAATTTTTTAAACAGTTATTTTCACAAAATGGTTCCAAATGATTTATTTACATTTTCTCTTCGTATGTATCAAAGGTCGGAAATTGCCAAAAATTACATTGCAAAATACAATATTATATATAGAAAATTGTTTCATAAATGAAAACTGTTATTTAAAGTAATTTTGGGCCGTGAACATATTTTTGAAAAAAACAAACAAGAAAAAAAACGAGTAGTTTTCGCATTATTGCTGCTTTTACTTAATGAAATTTATATTTAAAAAAACAACCTGCTTCAATTTTATTCTTTTAAATTTTTCCTAGGATAGAGTAAAGAAAGCTTTAAAATGGTTCAGGTTTCATTTGTGACACACGTTCTGAATTTGTTTGAAAACTGCCGAAGTTAAAAGTAATGCAAGGAACCACGGATTTTTTAAGTGACAGGAAAGCTGAGTACATCCTTGTTAGTTGTGGTGTAACGGCAACACCACACGGTATCTGGGAGTGTTTCTCAGGATCTGAGTTGGAATCTCAGTGTGGAGAAAATATTGCTAATTGGAAATACTTTTGCATATTCATGTGGTAGTTTAATATCTCAGAGCCGTTACAAATAATGGAAAAAAGTATATGATGATGTAGCACTACTTTTCTTCTCAAATACCGCTCCATATTTGTTCTTATATTTTGTTGTTGAATAGATCAAATGATGCTTAAAAAATTGACGCCAGTCCCATTTTATGTGAACTCTCTGCATTTTTAAAAATTTCAAACAAAAATTAACTTTTCCTTATTGATAGAGATTTTTTCCTAACAAAATATAGTAGTATGTAGTATAGTAGTATAGTACATAGTAGTATATAGTACCTATAAACGAAGTAGTAACATACGTTTCTAAAACGTTAACAACATTTTCTCTAAAAGGACTACAATTTTTTATTTAAATTTCTTCTAAGAAGAAAGGGAAATACACTTTTAAAGGTGGCGTAGGTCCGTTTTCACTATTAACACTAAATTTCCGAAAATTGCAAACGTTTGGATTTTTTGCGTCTTCCTACAACTATAAAATTGAACCAAATAAAATAGAGATTTTCCTTCAAATGAAATTTGTGTTCATAGTTCTTTCATTAAGGTAATGTACATTTGTTGAAACGTTTAGTAGTTTTCGCGTAATATGTGCAATCTTCATATTTTTTCTTTAAACTTTTGTGAAGGACAGTGTAAAATACACTCGCGATTTTGCTCTATTCTTATGTTTTTTCCAAAATACACAATGTAATTTTTTTGACAGCGTCTCACGTCATTAATATTCACAATAGCGTCTATTTGTTCACAGTATTGCATTTACGAGTTCAAGTGCTTAAAAATGTCTTTTAAAGTTTCTCGAAAATTCAAAACGAAATCAAAATTCCGCATTTTGAGAATCGTTCAAAACTATCTTCATAAAAATTACTTTAATTTTTTCCTTTCAGTCGTTTCGCCAATTTATTAGTTTAAGATGACGTAAAATTAATTTTGCTGTATTCTTTTATATTTTTGCAAATTACACAATATATATATATATATATATATATATATATATATATATATATATATATATTTCTCACGCCTTTAATATGCACATCTCCAGCGATTTATGTACATTACTGCATTTGCGAGTGAAAGTGCTTCAAATAACTTCTAATTTCGCAATTAGAGTGACGATTGAACGCCATTTTCTTCAAAATGGCTGCAAATTTTTGAACGAAAATTGTCTTATATGTCGAGATTTTATTCCTCTCTAATACTGGTAAAGTAATATTTGGATTCTACCATAATTGGATTCTGGTGATGGCCAGCCCAGGTCTAGGTAAATTCTTTATTGTTCTATTTTCAAAAAAGCATCAATAGCTCAAAACTTAATATTTCAGCAATTACGCGTTGAAACTACATTTGATTTCTTGGAAAGAATTACTTTTCGGTAGGCGTATGACAAAATATATTTTGCCTTACTGGAACTGCAAAGAAGTCTTGGCCACATAGAAAAACTGTGTACAACAAAGTAAACAAAATACTGGGTCGTTATGAAACAACCTGGATGCTGTCTCGCATTTTCAGAATGATTCCAAGAGTGTATTCTTGTAAGTTTCCATGAGTTCGTACAAGAAAATAGTGTACACAACTCGTAGGAAAGTGTCATAGACGTACTCATTTCAAAATGTCGAACTGTACTTGTATAGTTGCCTCGTCCGTCAACATGTCATTCGTTTGCCAAAAACTCACTTTTGGTTCTAGTTACGCAAATAACGATTTGCATATTTGAAAAGGAACAAACATAGTAAAAACGTCTGGATATAGAGAAAATGTTTTACGCTGAGGTGGCTGGTGTGGAGGAGGCTAGGTGCTGGTGCTCCGTGGCGCGACACCGTCTGGTGCGTCGCAGCCTTCGTCCGCATCGTCTCGGGCGCACCTGACGCGGCACGTGTGGAGGACAAGGACAGGAGGATTTGCGCATGCGCGACGCAGTGCAGACGGGGGGAAGAGGCACGCGTCCGGCCGGCGTTGGAATGGCACCACGGGGCGGACGGGACGAAATGGGGATTAGGTGTGGAGATGTGGAGCTTGTCGTGGTAGGGTGAGGCAGAGTTACTGATTTCGAACCTGTTAGAAAAATTTGAGACAGTCGAATGCATTTTCTGTGATGAGCCGAGTAGAGTAGTGGGGTTAGTCTAAGAAGGGACTATTTTGATAGCACCAGAAATAAAAGGAAGTCATGCTGAACGATGCCATTGCAAGATGTATCGAAGCAACTACAAGCGAGCCAACTGGAACCGAACGCGTAAACTAACTGAGCATATGCACCTAATCTGCAGTTATGCAGCCATAGCAGATATCCAATCAGTAACGGTTGAGGGGGTGCCTTCTTAGAGTAATCTCTCTACTCCAAGAAAGAGTCCTTACTTGTCAACGCCCATCTTTGTTTATGGGCTGTGTGGTGACGCATTGGCCAGCAAAGATGGGCTTCGTTACGCAGCTGGCAGAGTTCTCGAGAGGTCCAGGGCGGTCTTGAAGCTGATCTGCATCCTTGGTCGCATAGTTGGCGCACTACAGTAGGCCGAGCGTTTATTCTCAGATGTGCGGCGTGGTTGTAGTTGCATTTTCGCAATATGAAAGCGGCTAGGATGAGGGCTTGGGAAGGCTTTGGTGGACAGGGCCGCATGCAGCCAGGCTTTCTCATTTCCAGATGGTCAATTCTGAGAGACATTTTTGTTCCATACGCTGACCGGCGAGTTGATCTGTGCTTTGGATGATTAGTGATGAGAAGCACGACAGCTGAGAAAGAGTTGTTCCTTCCAATGGATTTAGGGTTGGATCCTTGCATTGGTAATCAGTCTGCTGTTTAATTGCCTTTGATGGGGACTTGAGGCTTCCATCCTTTCAGAAGGATATTCATTTTCATCCTGCAACCGATTCTCTTGCAATCTGTTTGTGTTGCGAAAGATCCTGGTTGGCGATTTGTGAATCCACAAAAAGACGACTTTATACGAGTTAATGTATTCTAGATTGGCAGCTGCAGCTTTTATAGCGGCTTTCTCACAGTCATAGCTCGAGTGCTGAGCTCCTACAGTTAGGACGCTTTGTAAATGCTTGTAGAGGTAATCGCTTGTTGCCCTTTAAATTATCCACTCGTTTTCTGCTTGGATAATTTAAAGGGCAGATTGCCTCGGCGTCAGCAAGCTAGAGTAGGTGATGTTTCTTACACTGAATTTAGTCTGCGACAGGCAGGAAAAATTTCTGGTATGTGTTTAATCGTACTGGAACTCCATATGATATGCTATATTTTGTATATAGGTTTTGTGCATCGAGAAGAGTGTTTCACAGGTTTAAATGAATATCATCTATGCTAAAAGTTTCAGATTTGCAATATTTTTTGTAGGCTTAAACATACAATTTTTGAGCTAATGTAACATTTGATGAACTATTATTTACAGCAAACTTCTCCACTTAATATCAGAATAATTAACTTAAATTTAATTTCTCGTATACGTACGTACCGGGTAATACACGTAGTATAGAGAAAGTTATGCAATGCTGCGGAAAATCATTTTCGAGATGTCAACGGAAATTCACGTTTTAGGGTCTTCTGTACCAAAAATAGTTTTTTTAAAAACGCTCATCTCCCCGTCCGTCCATATGTGAACAACACTAGCACATGAACTATTCGTAAGATTTTTTTTTTCGAAAACGAATATATCCTTTTCGATGTGGTCCGAGCCGAAGCTCTGCAACTCTGCAAAACATTCTTCAAATTTTGAAGGTATATAATTTACAAAATGACCCTGGGATATTTCAAAATTTCTCAAAAATTGCTCGAAAATCTTTCTTTAATTTTCTTTGTAATATTAGAATGAAATACACTTATAAGCTTAAGAATGAAAAACACTTATAGCATAGGTCCTATTTTTACAGTCCCCTCCAAATTTTCTAAGATTACAAAAAATTGCATTTTTCGGCGTCTTCTTCCAACTACAATATAAAAGAGCGATTTTTCCTTGAAAAAAGTGTTCTCCACAATTAGTTCTTTTATTGACAGTTATATATTTCTTTTCGAACATATTAGTTTTTGAGCAATTTCTTGAGAAAATATAGGCAATATTTTAAAAAAAATTGCCAGAAACTGCTCCATTTTTTCCCTTTAATCGTTTGGTAGAGATAATGTTAAATACACTGTATAAGATGACACAAACGCCATTTTTCTGAATTCATTTGTTGTTTTTGTTAATTGTAAAAATATATTTTTTATACCTCTCTCACGTATTTACATTATGGTGATTTGTAGACATTATGGCATTTATGAGAATGAGCGCTTAAAATGATTCATTTAAAGTTTCTCGAAAACTCAAACAGTTTTCTGTGAAAATGAGTTCCAAATTGCGCATTTTCAGAAACGCTCAAATAATATTTTCTCAAAAACAGGTCCTAATTTTATCTTTTAATTGTTTTTACGAGTAGCGCTACATAGACTGAATGACATGACACAAACGCCACTTTGATGTATTCTTTTGTTTTTTAGGAAAAAAAAATTTTTTTGAAATCTCTCATACAGCGTTATTACATTACGATTGTGGTAATTTCTTACACATTACGTGATGTGCATTTGTGCATGCATTTGTGAGTAAACTTGCTTCAAATAATTTCTGATGAAGTTCTTTGAAAACTCGAAAGTGGGGGTGAAAATGACATCTTAACTACCTTTTACTATAATTCTAGTGTCCTCTATGTGTTTGACAAGCAAATATGGATAGTTGGCACAAAACGGAACTGACGTCTAAAAGATGAAGTATTTAAAGGCGGTCTGCTTCAAGAGCAGACTTCCCTATTCATCATTTAGAATATGCTTACGGGTTATTTTGTGTAAAATGTGACTCCGAATTTAATCACATACAGATATGAACACTGTTTAAATGTTTGTCTATGAATAGAGTTCTGAAGAGATCAACAGTATTTGACGTTTGAAAAAAAGATGGGTATTAAAAGAAGGATCCATACGGCCAAGTCTCGCAAAACAAGTTAATTATCCTGTATTTAAAATCATCAAATATTTTCTTAAAAGTGTTTGAAACCCGTAATCACAGGGGAAACAATACTTTACAAAAATTGTAATTACAAACATATTCTGAGAATATTATAGACAATTAAATTCGCTGCCAAATTTGTTCAGATTTAACAAGCATAAACACAACAAAACGATACTTTTCAATGTCTAAAAACAAATACGTGGCTGCAAGCTTATTAACAAACTTATATTAGAAGACTTATATACATATATTAGTGCCGTAGTACAATATGTTGTAAGACGCTACAATAATTGGAAGAGGAGTCGCAAAATCTTCGGGTGGTTGGAAACCATGAGCAAACATTGAGTAAACATCGGAACAAAGATTTGGCAATGGTGAAGCTGCTGATGTTTAGCTATTTACAAACAGATTTCCCAAGTTTCTTACTATCTTCAATGAAGCGCGTAATCAATGCGATAAAGCAGAGCACCGTTCCCGTTTAAAATCCAATGTCCAAAGGAAGCCGAAGCAGCGCGCGCCCACCCCCTTGCACTCGCCCTTGCGGACGCAGACCCAACTGCCGACTGCCAACCGGAGTCTCAAGGCAACAAATATTGCCACTGCCGCGATCCTGGCTGGGAGGTCCTGGGGTTCCAATTGATTGATTGATGAATCCGTGCGCGTTAACTGCCAAGGTCATTAGTCTCGTAAGTGTACTCCATGTTTTCTCCTCGGGAGATGGCGGTAATCTTCCCCTGCTGTTCGGCGCTGGAGATCCAGCGCCGAACTACTGACGGCTAGCGGGATTGTCCCAACCAGGTATCTCCCACCAGCGGGGCACCGCCCCAGCGGGGACAGCTCTAAGCTTCCCACCGGGCTTGTGTGATAGTGTAGTGCATGTAAGTGTCAGTGTACGAGTAAGTGGTGAGGATAGAACATGGAAGAGGAAGGAAAGATCGCACGCGGTCTGTGGCTCGTTTGTTAGGGTTATGCTCCGGTATTCGCCAGGTTTGATCGGATAAATCACAGAAAACTACCGCTCAGAGCAGCCGGCCGCTAGAATTCACCTCCAGACAGCGATTGAATACGACCTAGCTATATAGCTAGAGTCGAAAATCCTGCCACCGGCGGGACTCGAACCTAGGGCTTCCCGGTCAGAGGCACGTCAGGGGCATCAGTCAATGCTCTGAGTCACCTCTCTCCCGATTTGAGTTCCGATGGAAGCGGGTTTCAACACTTTCGACAAAGCTAACTGAATTCAACAACTAACAGGAGAAAAATGCTAAAGGCCAGCTGTTCTGATTGCTAATTTTCCATGGTTTCTTCAATCAATACCAGACCAATGCTGGAGAGGTACTTAAAATTGACTAAGGACCGTGCGCGATCTTTCCTTCCTCATCCTTGCCCCCTCCTGCGCCTCTTGCACTAATACTTGCACAGTAAAGTGGTGTCGGGAGGCCAGTCGAAAGCTTGGAGCTTATTGCGGCTGGGGCGTTGCCCTGCTGGAGGAGAGACCGGGAGAGAGAACCCGACATGTAGCGTCGCAGGAGCTCCGCCATCTTTGGCGCTATAACATCTACTGCATTGACGGGGCGGCCCCGGAATACCAAACTGGTGTATCATTTCAAGGTTGGTGAAATGATACACTAGTTTGCGCGGCGCGGCGCGGGGTGAAGTGGTAAGGGATGGCAACATCGATGTTTTTAAAACGTAGGTATGTCCCATGAAAAACATCGATATATTAACACATTATTTATTATGTATGTCTTTATCAGATCAATATATTTCCCCGGAAACGTCCAAACTTTTGAAAAATGCCATGTAATCTTTTTTAGATGATTTTAAACGTAGTAAATGTCGTTAAACTGTATTTTGAACTGTATATAATATTTATTAGGAAATTAAGGTGACAGAGCGCTTTCAGGCAGGATATACTTTACACTCATATTTACATATTATCCGTTTGTACTTGATACTGAACGTTTTCCTTCGATATATGAATATAAGTGAGTATGTGGAATAATAGCAGACCCCGACGTCCCCTGTCTTTTATTTGCTTCTTTACATTCGATAAACATTATTATTACCATATCACTTAAACGTGCCCAAACAATAAAATATACCGGTATTCCATTTAAGAACTCTAATTAAAAATGGAAACCGGATGGGAAAATACCATTCATCCAATATCATAACATATTTTAAACATCGATGTTTTCATCGACAACGAAAACATTTTGGTGATGTATCGAAATACATATTTTGATAAAACTTGCCATCATTAGATGTGAGGTGTAGTGGCGCTGGACGCGAGGTCTCCTGGGGCAACCGCTTAAAGATCGCTCCGCCCCCCTCTCCTCAGCCGGACTCGCCCGCCCGCCTACGCGACTCTGGGCGCCCATTACGGCTCGTTAGAGCGCGCGGGGGCGGCTGCTACCTCCACCGCCCCCGCCACCTCTGCCGCGGCGCGCTTTGTCCAGCTGTTGATGTGGAAGATGGGAATGGGCGAGACAACGAAGTGATGAAAGAAAACAGGACAAATTGTTCTCGATTCAAAACCCATTCCTAAAAGGGGTCTCGATATCCTTCAAGCAGGAATACTTCGAAGTTTTCTCGAATAACGATGTCGGTAATACATTTCGCTAACATGAAAACGGGATGTAGTGAATAGCGGTAAGCTTGGAGTGTGGAAAGAAACCGCCGAATACCGAAATAGGTTGCACTCAGACGAATCCTTTATATGTTACAATATGTATGTGTTGACAAGTTAAAACACAATTAGCGTGATGATGCAGGGCAGAATCAAGGACGTCATGATGCTGTAGGAGCATATCCAAAGGGGTGAGAATACGTCGATCCTCTTTAATCTTGATATTTTGCAACATGAATAATGAAATTAATTATTTACAATTGATAAAATTTTGGGTCATTTGATATATTTGTATATTGTCAAAGATACGAGTAATTTTACAATAACTGTCAATGAAGCTGTTCTTTGAAATGCTCATTGACTGTTGTTATTTGTAGTCCTACAAGTGCCTTTGCCTCGGGCAGTTTTTGAATCTACGCCCACCACAATGTTATGAATGCTACTACAAAATTAGAAACGTAAAACCCGCCTAAGCTTAGAGTGTGGGAAGTGCAATAATGATGTATGAAATTAAGAGATAAATATATTTCGAAAATACGCCACGATTCAAGTTTTACACTTTTAGAACTCGTACAATTGGGAGATTCATATACTCCACCTCTTAAGAAAATTTGGAACTGAGACTGGTTAAGACTACAGCGCAATCACCTAATGATGTCTATCTTTGCCTACTAAAGGAACACGTGTTTCGCGTCGTTGTTAGAATAGTATCTCATTGTTTCTTGTGAGCTGTGTCACGAGCTGTGAACAATCTGTTCTTCTAAAAGTGAAGAAATCAGCATGTGCCATTATCTAAAAACACTGTTGAAGAAATCCGAAGTTCATCAATAGATATAGCAGAAAGTCTTCCTAGAAAAAACTGGTGTAATACATTAGTGTAAAATGTATTTCGAATAATTTGTTTCTGATTGTAGTTACATTTTCTTCTGATTTTGAGTCAGAGTCTAAGAATGGGTGACTCGGCTGGGCATCAATGTGCATGATAATGTGATGCGACGCTCCCCAGTAAACTCTGGGTCTTCTGATAAGAACTTCTGTTTCTCTCTACTGATATGTTTAATCACTTGGCTAAATAATGGTTTCTTGAGGGGTTGAGTGGTTATTAATAAACACTGCGAAGACCGTCCTGGAGTATTTCATTTTAAAAAGAAACAAATGGTGGAATAATAGGTTAACTAGTTCTGAAAATACGAGTATTTAAGTACTTCAATTTAAATCTTGTGAAGAACTTGTCGAAGTAACATTTTAATCAACGTTTAATAATTATATGATATATATCATTTCTTTCGGAACTCTTTTTCTCCAGATTGTTTTGAGAGACATGAAATAATAGGCAAAAATTGCAACACAAAATTAATTTTTAATTAAGAATGTTCAATGTTAAGGAGTTACGAACAATTTAGAATATTGGTTGTGCAATGTATTTAAAGCAATTTGATGAAGAGTTTTGGGCGGGAGATAATAGAAATTTTAGTAATACAGAGGAGTAAATATTAATTATTATAACTAAAGCCCGAAAGTTTCGCAAAATGCCTTTTTGATATTTCTAGTATTATATTTATATGAGTTAACAATAAAAGTCGCTTCAATTGTACTTCTGGCTTTTGTTTTATTAGATTTTTCATTTTGCTTTTTTGCCTATTTTAGATTCTGATACCTATTTTTACTATTTTTTGCCTTTTACGTCATTATTTTGTTTTTTCCTCTCCTGGCACCGATATCAATCAAATTGGAAGTATGCCTGGATGTATATTGGACTTGCCAGCACAGATAACCAGAAGGCACGGTCATGTTTAGTCTTCTTGTGAAAGAAGAGGCTGTGTTAAAAGTATTAAAATGAACATGGAAGATGATAACAGTCAAGATTTTTTATTTTCTTCATTGATGCCGACAGGCTTTGTTTGTTCGCGAGGAATGCCATCTTACGTTTTAGTATGGTCTCCGATCGCTTTTTAGGAAAGATTTGTCTATTTAAGATAAACCCTTGTGAGTGCTTGCAATGATACAAGAGTGAAGAGCGAAAAACATAATTCCGTTTTCACATAGCATTTTAAGATTCAATAAGAGTTTTGAAAGAAATTGTATTCAATAAGAGTTTTGAAAGATTTAATAAAAGTATTTAAGTGTCGAGAAGTGTCGAAAATTTGCCGCATTCCGACGCTCGTTTCTAATGCTTTCTCTTCTTACATACGTAAGAGCGAGAAAATAAAAGTTGTCCAGGTTCACATCTATCATACCGGATGGCCATGTGGAATCAAGTTTACGAAAAAAATATCGTTTCCTTTCATGCCAAGTGCTAAAGTATATTATAGGATTAGAATAAAAATGTGACTATTTTTAATTAGTAATTTTTTAGAATAATTCCTTTTAAATATTTTTTATTGTTTACATGCCTATTTACTCACCTACTTTAACTAGAATAAATGCTCTTTTTTGAGTAAAAATAAATGTATTTTAGCTTACTTATTTTAGGTAAAATAAATGCCTGAACTTCTTAGTTCTAATTATCACTTTACATAACAGTTACTATTTCTAAAAGAAAGTTTGTGCTGTATTTTGTGTTGAGTTAAAGATAATAGTATAATAAGGGTAGGAAACATTTTAATGTTATGTTGGTATTATCAATGAAATTGTTTCAATGATCCAACACTCTAAGAGATAAAATGAATCTTATCTTCATTTATGAGTATAGTTCTGACGGCGATGACTGCTTTTCGAGGCCAAGGTCACTGGGAGATATTTTGCTTTCTATTATTACATGACTATACTAGTTGTTTCGAAACAATTTTACTTTCTCGTTTACGTAGTATAAAGAAAGTTTTGTAATACAGCAAAACATTGATGTGGACATTTTTATGAAAATACAAGTTTTACACGAAAATACACGAATAAAAAACCGTTACCCTTTACATGCCTTCCTAAACATATTCTCCAATAATTGTGAATAGTAGGCGCATATTGTATCTTCTTACCCCTTCCTCTAGCTAGAGAAAGTCATACAATACATATGAAAAAGTGATGTAACTGAACTATGTACTTCCGAATAAAAATAATTTTTTAAAAAATACAACAAAAATATACGTTTTAGAGGTCACTAATATCAAAAAATAGTTATTTTGAAAAAACTTACCATTGTCCGTCCGTCTCTCAGTGGACAACACTAACGCCTATACTTTTGACAGAATTTCCCCCAAAATGAATATTCCCTAATCTATCTGGCCAGACTACTGCACCCGCAAATTTGAAAAGGATCTTTTTAGTATTTGTGATACTTGACAAGAAGACGTTCTCAAAAATGAGTCCAAATGGCTCCGCTTAACTTTTTTAGATTGATTAGAGAAAAGTATGTTTATAAACAAGAACAAACACAATAATTATTAAAGCTACATATTTCTTTCTTAATGAAATACATTCTCCAAAGTTACATTTTTAAATGATGTCTTGTAAAGTTTTTTCAAAAGTCAGTAATTTTCTAGCAATTTTGAGATAACTCGTTACACTTTTTCAAAAATTCCTTAACACGATTTTTTCAGAAACGGATCCATTATTTTAAAACACTTATTGTTGAGATATAGAAAAATGTACCTATCACTAAAAACATTATTGGGTAGGAGGCGTTGATGGCGACATCTCAAGACCGCCGTCTGAAGTGATTTTTTTCAGCGCGACCCGCAATTTTCAAATTGACGGATATTTGACATTTAACTTCTCCAGTAGGACTGGCTTATGTTTTCATCTTCGTTTCTTTAGGTTTTAACTCAAAAATAAGTATTTTTTTAAATAATTCACCTTGGTAAAATATTTAGATACATTAATTTCATTTCAATAGTCAAGATTATCCCATGTTCTATTTATTTTAGCCCGATGAGGGGAATCGATAATTGTAATTCCCTGAATCGTTGTCTTCAAGAATACATTCTAATTTCTAAGATAGTCAAACTTCTTAACCAATCTCCGTGAAGTCAGGGGAGTTAAGTAGTTCGAGTCACCGTGGGTTCCAGGTTGGCTGACCGTCTGGGTTAGTATCTCCTAACGACGCTGAGCCTCTAGCCGATAGGAATAAAAGACAATGACACTGACTTGACGCAAGACTGACTATGCATGAGTGTTCAAGGAGACTTACTCCTCGCGTCACAAGGACTTGGGGACGGTGTTACGCAAATTACAGTTTAAGTAAGTAAGAAAACAAAAAGAATTACAATAAAAATGAAGTTGGCCGATTCGGGTAGCCGAAATCGCTGAGGCGGAAGTGCCCTGGCGGTCTCGGACTGAAGCATCGCGGGTTGGAGTCCCGCCTCGGGCATGGTTGTGTTGTGCGTGTGCTTGTATGGTTGTGTTGTACCTATTTCATCATCATCATCATCATCATCATCATCATCATCATCATTTCGTCTCAACCCCCAGAACTAAAAACCCTGGGCCTAAAAAATGAAATATGAGAATGCTGACCTTCCTCCAGAAGTCACGAACCCTTACGCTCGATAAATATGACTGAGCCTCGGTGATTTGCACGTTTGCGTGGTTCATGCCAATGCGCGCCCCCTCCAACGTTGTTTCTCTTTAAGTTTTACTAGTGTTGCGCCTGCCATTAAATTTGATGATGAATTACAAATGAGTTATCTGATAGACGGAAAGCAGAAAGTGAATAACTAAATTACTATGTAGAAGGGATTATTTTTTAACAAAATATACCTACGTAATTAATGCATACTGTTGAAAAATGCAATTAATTAAACTAATTTTATAGCTCTAAATAAAATTATTTAATTTACATAAATACAAATGTGTCTGATATTTTTAAATCCATTACAAATAAAAGTAATTCATTCAGCGTTAGAAATCGAAAAAAAAATTAACAAAACATTCACTACTTTTGGTTAATTTAGATAAAAATGTAAACTTATTATAGGCGCAAAAGTATTTAATAAATGAAACAAGAGATGATAACGGTGGATATCATACTCGAGCACTGAGGGAAGTTTTGAGAGTAGGCTGTGTCTTTACATCTTCCACAGCATCCACTTCCCGGGGGATGTGTCTCCAGTGAGAGTGTGCGTGCGCCGTCCACAGTATCGATGATGTAATGAGCAGTAAATTATTAAATGAATATGTGTTTCTGTAATACCAAAAAAATCGTACAGTGATAATAAAATAGGGCAAACCCATATTTAATTTTAGCTTGCACAACTACCAAGTTATTCCCTTCATCAGATTAATAATCTGATAATAATAATCTTAATATATTGCGAATTCGAGTTCAAAGTGCTTGAAAACACTAAACACAGTGTAAAATTGGTAAATACTCCTAAAAATGAAAAAGTGGTATTAGCTTTCACAAGTATTGTAACTACTATTAAAAAGAAGTGTTTTTGAGTTTTCCTTGTGTTTTTATGGTAGTTATTAAAATGCGTTTTTTTCTTTAACATTGTTCTTTGAATTTGCTTCTAATACAATTATATGTTAAAATGTTTCTCGCGAGGTTACAAAATACGTCCTAAATCTTTCAATTTCTTTTAAATGCCTACTTACACTTTCAATAAGAAAAACGTTAAGCCTTATTTCTTTAAATGTCTCAAAACAAATGCATCTGAATTACAAAAAAACAAACAATTATTTTATATTATAATTTACATAACCTTAGTAATAATGAGTGTGTATTCAAGCTACCTCAGAACAAAAAAAATATTGAATGCTTTTATAATACAATTTTACCTCAATAGGTGACAAGTGTAATCTACGTAAGTTTATCAGTATCTGATGTAGTGCATATTGTCATTCCGATATTTTTTTGGGAGTGTTCACGCCAATGTTAAAAAAATCAGCGCCAGTATACTTAATGATGGCATTACTATTATAACAAGTACTAAGTACAGAAATTTTAAAATAATCACATATTAAGATTACAACGAATAAAAAATCCACAGGTTTCTCCGATCACCACCAGGCGAATGATAGAGCAGAGCCCTAACAAACGGGCCACGGACAGCGCACGATCGTCTCTTCATTCCTTACCTACACTCACATGCACTACACTACACTACCACACATTTCAGGAGAGCAGTCGGGAGCTTCGAGCTGCTCCCGGCTTGCACGGAGCCCCGATGGCGAGAGAGATCTGGTTGGCGAAAAGGCCCGTCAGTCGACGTAGGGCGGCGCCCAGGTAGGTCTCATCACCGCTACCTCCAGCGATGGCATGCACTACACTTACGGCAGTAATGATCTTAGCAGTTGACGCGCCTAGAATCACTTAATCAATCATTGGGAAAGAGGCTCTCCAAACCACCTGGCAACACTGTAAATGGTTCAATACAAATTGTATTTAACCATTTAGTAATTTCTTTCTTCTTGTATTATGTTTTATTTATTTAATAGTAAAATAAGTAATCTGTAAATAAAAAGTTTAATGGAAAAGCGGGGCCAGTGGGGGACGGTAAGGCTTAGAAACGTAGCTGGCCCCTTGTAGTTTTTGGGTGCGCATGCCTGTGGTGTGATACACAGCGCTTTTTTCAGCAAACCTTCACAGTTTTCCTTAATCTGTGTAAGTTTGTCTCAAATAAAACTGCTAATAATTAAAATCGTGTTCTTATTATCACCGGAGGTATAATATTTGTCATTGCAAGAGAATATAATTTTCCCCGACATCGACTTCCACGCCTCATCTAAGCACGATTGTTCGTCCATCGCAAATTTGTGTGAAGGAAGGAGTGTCACCATTGATTAGCAATTACGCTAACATATATTTACCGTCAGAAATGTGTATTGTGTTAATGTTATAATTTTCCTAATAAACAATATTATTCTCAATAATATTAGAATTAATATTATTGAGGCAATACCGATCACCATTTGCGCCATCATGCACTTTTAAGATCGAGACGCTCCAGGGTATTATTATATTGCGTAACTGATAATGCAAAAAAATATGTTTTGTAGCACCACCTGTTTTCTAGATCCCTTGAACTTCAAATTCAATTATTTTCTTGACTGCAAATAATTTTTTTTGATAGTGTATATCCGCTAAAGTAAAGTAATTGAGAACTTTTCAAACTCTCGTTGTCTGACACACGGGATAGATCAGCCGTGGATGTACATTTGACTCTTAATTATTATTCATACTTAGCATTAATACATTTGGATGGCAGCTGTGGAGCTTTCTAGAGCCAGTGAGTGTACCAATAGTCGTGCATTCACGTGTCGGATTGTGGGGGAATTAGCCGGAAGGTCGCGGTCATACGGCAGGTGTTTCACTACTGATCCTTTTTCTACGTACACCTTACTTGAAGAAGAAACCATTGACAACTTCTTGAATGTCATTCAATAACATTAGTTACTAATTAATATATACTTTATACATGTTTTTCGTATATGAAAATATATGAATTTGTTAACATAACAAAGTGTATTAGAGCTGACGTGACTCTGCTTTTAATGACACCCATTCACGCATTCTGATATAGTAGTTTATGCAATTCGTATATGATGTTAAGCTTTGTTGCATGAGTACATGTTTTGAAAACGAGGGAAGTTAGGAGCGAGTTTCCAAATTTGTACGAATGCAACATTATACCGAAGTAACATTACTAAAGCAACATTATAAACGACTTGCATACCCTATTTTTTGTTTAAAAGCATTATAAATTGTATAAGGGAATCGATCATAATTTTGCGAAACAACTTTCTTGTGACGTCTCGGGTATTTGACATTCTGTTCGCGAAAACCGTGGTCAGCTGTTCCGTTTACCTCTATCTCCCCACGATTCGCTCCCTGCGATTGTAATAGCGCTATCATTCGTGCCGTAAAATGTAATACGTCATTATTTGTGCTGTAAAATACCCGATTATTAACGATTCCTTGCAACATAAAAGGTTGTTTATAATGCTTCTATAAAAAACACAACTTTTATGCAGCTGGTGGGCAAGTTGAATTTTCAGGAAAAACATAATGAACACATAACGAATGAATATTTTAATTTTCTGTAGAAGCATTATAAAAATTGCGCTGTAGCACTCATACACACATATATTATTACACATATAAGTTGAACCTGAATTCTGCAGAGAAACTTCCGGTGGTGGCTTCGAAGAAGAGGAAATGTGCTATGAACGTACTTTGAAAAAAGTGCATCTCACGAACAAGATTATTCTGGTTAGAATTCTTTATTCCCACGCTCTGAACCACTGTTCTACATATCTACCACTGCACATCACACTTCGGTTATCCTCTTAAAAGGCGAAAATATAATACATAATTTCTTAATTAAGGTTTTCCCTATTACTAATTTTGAATATCAGAGTAAAAAGAATAAAATAGGCCTTTGGCTAAAAATCTGAAGTCTACAGATAGAAACCGAAGTCATTAACAGCACTGTCCTCGTAATTCTGAGCACCATTGATTAAGAATGGAAGGCTCGTTTCGAATCTTTTTTTTCTTTCTTAAACTAGATGGGCCACAACAGCACGCACTTTCTCGTATTATCGAGAAAGGTTAAGTAATGCTATAATATTGCAATTTTTGCTCCACTAACGCTTCAACAATTACTTGAAGACGTCTAAACCAATTCAATCGAAGCGTCTGCGGTGTATTTTTGCAATTATTTCGACAGCCAGGAACAAGAGTAATTTCTTGCTTCTACGGAAGAAACAAACGAGAATAAATCACAATTGTCAGAGTATTTGCCGCACATTATACAGACAAACAAGGATAATTTCACACAAGCTAGTGACATTAAAGTGAGCTTCCAACTTTTGAATAATTATACTTAATTATCGCTGATTATGGTATAATTAATTATATTTTTAAAATAGGAAAATTGTACGAATTAAATATTCAGAGGTAAGGGCGATACAAAATATCGCTTCATGAATGCATAAAAATAAGATTATAATTCTATCGTCATTTAAATATTACTAGCTGAACCCAAGCGATTACATCGCACAGAAGGAAGTGCTGTAGGAAAGGTCAGGAAAAATATTGCATATTGAATATATATTATGTTTTATATTTACTAAGATCTTTACACAAATATACATGGATATTCTTTGGGCCTGTAACAGAAAATCCTGCTCTACCATACCTAAATATATGTAACAAAATGTTTGAAATACAATTCCCAAATAATAATCAGACCTCTATCATATCTGTGAAGATGTAACAAGAATGATATATAAAAAGTACACTGAGTACCTTAATAGTCGTGCACAATAGATTTAACAACACGATGTTCTGTAAGTAAGATCAACTGCTCTTCCATTTCCTGCGAAATTGCCAAGTTGCGCATGGCGCAATCTTTCCGTTTCCATTTTATCCGCGAATTTCAAACAACACCAATTTCGTATATTTTTTATTAATAAAGGAAATCTTCGATCTATTCAATATATAGTGACCTCCACTCTTCCTTTTTCTTCATTTTGATATCTCACTCGTTTAAATCTGTTCACTGAGAGCCGAAAAGAAGGGACATCAAATGGAACACAAAAGAACAAAATTAATTCTTCCAAAAAATCAACACTTAAGCACCCAAGACGTTTTTCATTACAGTTTAGGTTCATCCCGCTAAAGATGCTTTTAATTTACGTACAAATTGACTAACTGGATTCACGACATTACGAGCCACTCATTGTCACTATTATACATTTTAGAGACGTTACTTTCTGAAAGTTTAGACTTCCTTTAACATGGGTCTAGAATTTGTGTCGGTACAGCTCTAAAAATACGATACTAGTAATACCGACTATCAAATACCGGAATGAGTGCTGAATCGCGGAAACATTTTCTATTTATTGTCAGCTGAACACGTTCTGTTATTAAACAAATTACGACGTAATTGCACTTAGCAGGAAACATATTTTTTTTCAGTTTACATATCTTTGTACAAGTTGAAGAGGAGGGGGAAAATAATACGTCCTACCCGCCTGCAAGGTTAACTCGCTAGGGAGTTGAAACATAGCACGAGACCTTTGATTTTCAAGTACGCGTCGAGGGGTGAGCGAGTTCGATTCGACAAACACGAAGAATCTGTATTGATTTAAAAAAGTATACAATAACTCCACTCTCGTTACAATTAATGTACAGAATTCGTGTATTTTATTCGTGGGCAATTAACTGTCGTTGTAGCTCATATTCTGAACTCTTTGAGCAACGTTTCATATACTAAGGATTTATTGTGAGGCTAATTGCTGAAAGGTCTCTGAATTCTTAATGATATTTTTATGATTCACATTACATTTTATAATGTACGAAATGAGACAAACTTGAAAATTTATCGTTCTGGTTCGTAAAACCAATAAATAATGTATGTTCGATATCAATAATTTACACCAACTTTCAAATTCTCTGAGTCTCATTTTGATTGTATACATTTATATTTCACTTTCTCCAAACAAGGAGTTTAGAAGAGAGAACAAAGTAGTTATTGATTTTTTGAAAATCGTGACATATGTCTGGCTACATCATCTTTCCCTACAATGAAATTCTTTGGACACGTTTATCTTATTTGTAAGAAATGGATTATATGTTTTAAAACATGGATAATGCTTTAAACAGCTTCATATGTTTAAAGCTTCTTTACTTTGTTTTCAAAAGACAAATGAGTAAGGATTGAATACATAATCGGTGTTTCGAAACTTTCAACCATGCATTTTTCCGGAAAATTACATTATCAGGAATATTAAAAACGACTAAAACCCAGTACTGTGAATAATACTCTACATACGTAATACGAGCATTAAAAAACATATACGAAAAATATACAAGCTGAGAGGGTTCTAAGAACTTGAACCGAGCCTGATTTGCAAATAAGAATGGACTTGACCGGTTGTGATACTAACGGAAATTAGCCACTTCGGAGACTAACAGAGTGCCGACATTCATTAAAAAATATAAAAACGTTACCTCCCGACTTTTTTAGACCATATATTTATACATTGCATGAGTATTAAATTTCTATTATCATTTTATTTCAGAACTTTTTTCTTAGACGACATTCAAACTCCTTTTTAATTTGAGTTGAGTTGTTATACTACTTCTAGGCTGTCCGGGTGACGCCGCGTCGTTGGCAGATAGGCCGACGTTTCGCCTGTCATGTCGCAGGCTTCTTCAGGACAGTGAGCTGAGTGAGTGAGTGACGAAGCTCACTACCCTGAAGAAGCCTGCGACATGACAGGCGAAACGTCGGCCTATCTGCCAACGACGCGGCGTCACCCGGACAGCCTAGAAGTAATGGACTCGAGCCGCGGAAGCCTACATGTACGAGTTTTTATACTGTCATTACAATTCTGTTTGACATTTTCTGTACAGTATTTTTAAAGAACACGGTCAAAACATGAAGAGCATTTTAAAACAGCCCTTTTAACCCTCTGCATTGTGGCCTGTGATGCGGCAGGGGTTCGAGCACCTGCTGGAGAGCCTGGGGCTGGCGCGGGTGGCGTTCGACAAGCGGCACGGCGTGGCGCTGCACCGCACCGCCAACGGCACCTTCAGGGAGGTGCACGACGCGCTGCGCCTGCACCTGCACGACCACGCCACCCCCGCGCCCGCGCCCGCCGGACGCTCCAGGCGCGCGCTGCCCGCCCACGCACAAGGTACAGGCAAACCTCGACACAGCGCCCCTCTCTATTCCGCCACCCTCAGCTGGCACCCGTGGAAAGCAATGAGCAACCACACTCGTATTAATAATACACGGTAGTTACCACGCCACCCTTGCCTACCTCCATTCACCATGGAATGCAGAGATACGGAACGTATAGCGAAGTCTGAAGCGCTTCCTTCTCGGAACAACTGGACACGTGAAGAATTACTAGTAATATTCCCCCCCCTCCGATCTCGCTTGTTGAACAGTAACTCCACCATCTGTGACCTCTACGAGTGGCCCGCCCTTCTCATGGTCTGAAGAAGCCTGCGATAGGAAGTGTAAGGAAATAGTCGTTATGACCTGCTGGTATAAGTGTGTGCACAATGAGCAAGTGAAGGGGTTTGATTGTAAAGGAGAAGTGTGAGTTGTAATCTTATATAGAAGAAAATCTAGTTCTTCTAGTTAGCAGAACGTTTCAAATAATTTTTCGTGATTGTGGGGTAAAGCGATTAGCGGGAGAAATGAGGGTGTTATTTGTAGAGAAAAACGTAACTGGATGAAGGAAAGTGTCCTTTCTAAGAAACACAAAAGTTCAAATTTGAGAAACTAGAAGATGCCCTGGTAGTTTCGACGTCGCAAATAAACGCTGAATATAGGACTGCAACTGATGATGTGATGCAGGAATAAGCTAAGAATTTTGGCGACAAATTATTGGATAGAAAATTGGTGATTTCGTTATAACGCCAATCTCTGTAAAGCGCCAATAAGTTGCCACGAACGTTGGGATTAAAACGAAATTTCACTCTCTTGGAATGTACCACTCTCTTCATAGGCCCTCGGCCCTCCGAAAGGCTTAGGTGGCTCAGGGCATCAACTGGCGTCACTGCAGTGCCTCTGACCGGGAGGTTATTAAATTCCGTATGTAACAACGTCCAGAACTTACAAGTGACAGCTGTATATAACGTTGTACATAGGTTTCTATTGTGTTTGCCGCCTCACTGAAGCCGGTCGGACATTTTTCGTGCGGAGTTGAAGTAAAATATTTTTGTTCTGTGAAAATAGTTATTTAAATTTTAAAATGGAACATGTTACTGGGCGCGTCTATGTCTTTAGTCCCGCAAATATAATGTTTTTTGGCAGTGATCTTCTTCCGCTGGCTGGCGAGAGTCGGCACCGAACTACGTCGTCGAGCGGGGTTTTCTCCAACCAGGTATCTCCCACCAGCGGAGCACCGCCTCAGCTGGGACAAGCTCTGAGCTTCCTAACGGTCTCCCGGCACGTGTGCTTGTGAAGTTTGCGTTAGTGTGAGTATAAGTAAGCGGTGAGGATAGGACAAGGGGTTATTTAGGGTACATCTCAATCATTCACCTGGTGCTGTCAGGAGAAACCACGGGAAACTACCAAACAGAGCAACCAGCCGCTAGAAGTTGCTGAATTCGACCTAGCTGTCTTGTTAGTGTCGAAATTCTTGCCACCGTCGGAATTCCATCCATATGACCTCTCGGTCAGAGGCGCTGCAGTGACGCCAGTTGATTCCCTAAGCCACCTTTGACGTCAAAATTGTAAACGTTTTCTGTGAAGATGAGCTTAAAATTGCTCATTTTCAAAAATTGACAAGCGATATTTTCTCAAAATCGTCTCCAAATTTTTCAGCGAAAATTACATTTACCTGGTTTTACTCTTCTATAATATTCATAGTCATATTTCAGTTGTATCTTCAGGAGATCAAAAAAATAAGGTACTATGAAAAAACGTTTTTTGGCGGCTATTTATGGCAGTTGGGTGGGGCTTGACCAAAAAAGCCGGAGCCAAAGAAATAAAAAATAGCTAGTACGAGATAGTGCCATTCTGTAGCATTACTAGTTTTGAATGTGAATTTCTTCTTGAAATGCGGCGAAGTGCTCCAGCTTAATGGAAATACTCTTTATATAATGTAATGTGATCATTAGGTGATAAATTAGGAATAAATTGAGTAAAATCAGCATCAAATGTTTGTTGTTGAGTTTGATTGGCGTTCTCCACCTGGATCCGCTACTGGCTCCCCCATCGCAAAGGTAACTAAAACAGCCGAATAGAATGCCACGGAGGCATGTTGCAAAACCTGTGTCCGTAAAATATGTTTGCTCTAATATGCCTGCAGGATACTCGAGGACAAGTGGCTTGTCGACAAATCGTTTTGCAAATCTGAACTAAGCCATAAACGAAGCCTTCTTGGCCTTGGAATTGTGAATCCTGGCAGAGGATATACGTGCAAGCTGTGTATCAATTACAATCTTGAGCACGTGGAGGTATTGACGGTTCGAAATGCGTCCAAGGATGATACAGAAACAGAAGTAACTGTTCAGAATATTTACAAATATAAAGTATGTTATTTAAACATAAATGCAAGTGTACATTAGACGTGCAATGTTTCAAAACAGAGTTTATCCCTCCAAGAAAAAAAAATTGAGAAAGGAAAAACGTCACTTGGTATATTTTGTTTTGCTGAAACCTCTAATGATTATATGTTACCGTTATTGTCTATTCATTAACTTAATTTACCTAGAATTAAATCTTTTGGAATTAAATATTAGCAAAGTGAAAACTTATAAGACGCATTTTCGATCGCAACTATTGAATAAGGTGGATTCTTAAGCGTGAATAAATATGAATTTGGAAAAAGTAGGAAAGGTATAGAATCAACATCCGTTGGTAAACATCTATTATACTGAGTTTAGGTATGCAACGTATATCAATCTTTAACCCAATTCTTAAACGCACTTATATACTAGAAGATTTTATAACAAATTATAATACATAATGACGAGTAATGGCGCGGATAAACATGCGCAAATATGTCGGGCAGAATAATCTTCATAGTTGCACAGAATACAATAATATCCTTCCGCTAAAACTTTTATCTAGCTGTGAATTCTGTACATCGGCAACAGAAAACTCTAGAAACGGCCGTATCGAATATTTCGAGAAATAAGTTGTGATTAAAACAACATCAAACAGACAGATTTAGTAGGATGAGAAATTAAAAATCCATTTGGACTGGAATATACAATACGCGTCAATTTTTACTTTCTCTTCTTACTACGTCAATGATATTAATACGACTACTGCGACTACAGCGACTAGTGCGACTGCCACGACTACTCCTAGTACTACTCCTAGTACTACTCCTAGTACTACTCCTAGTACTACTCCTAGTACTACTCCTAGTACTAGTGCAGTACTGCTCCTGTAATTATTGTTGCTTCTGGTGCCGCTGTTTCTGCTGCTGCTGCTCTCCTGCTTCCACTACTTAATAAGCATATATTTTAAGATATCTCTAGGAGAATAATCCACTTATCCCTAAGACAATATTTTCCCTTCACAGGCCAATGATTTTCCAACTTCCAAGGTGGTTTTCATTTCAATAATATCAATGTGGTCGTTGTTGAGATCTGTGGCTTCTTGCCTCCGTCACTGCTATACATTATCTGCTCGTTCTGGTCTAACAGAAAAAAAAATTCTACATTCTATTATGTGTAAAATGAGATATTTTAAAATGTTTTCACGGGAAAGTCAATTAGAACAAAAGAAGTTGCTAACCTAATCAAAAAAATATTTTTAATATATATTTTTTAAGTTCTTAATTTTACTGCAGTTATAAATGATAATTGTTGCCTCGAGCCCTTCATAAATATGAAGAAGACATACAGAAACAAGATAATCTGCACTTTCCCCGAAATCGAAGTATTGACATTAACGTAATGCAGGAAGCTTGCTATGGCTGAAGTGGCCCTAACTCTTTAATTCAAAAATCGCTGTGTTTGATTTATAATGTAATATTTTACATGTGTTGTTCATATTTGTAAATATTAAAGTTAGAACAGAGCCTTATATGATAGATTAAGGAGATGCCAATCTTATTTAAATTACTTTCACATTTTTAGACAATAGGTCCACTAATAAAAATTAGGCTTGACGCTTACCATTTCGTAACCTAGCAGCTGAAGCATTCTCATGATTAGTGCGTGTACTGTTGGGCTGGAATTTTTTCAGAGTTTCTACCTGTGCTAAAGCATAAGCGATGGGTAACCGGTGGCTGCGAGCGAAGGGTAGTGGGGCGAATAGTTCTGTGGTATTAGTCACATCTCAGACTACAGCGACTTGGGGGGCATCTCAGGGACTTGGGGGGGGGAGATCAAGGCCGCCAGACTAAAGAGCACAAGCAGAGGATGACCTTCGGACCATTTTTGCACTCGCAGCGTGCTCCGCGAGGCACTGTCAAGGTTCGAGAAGGTGACCAGGGTGACCACACTTCATGAGAAAGCTGAGAATTGGGCCCAGTAAACGTGATGCTATGTCATAAAGATGCGATGGAAATTGTATTGCCTATTCATTTAAAACACGTGTTATTGTTAAGATAGTAATTTGAGCTTCCTACTCAATGAAATTTACGTTTTTTTTCAGTTTAAATGATAGTGAGACCCAGATATGTTATCACTTACTATAATTAACAAGTATTATAGAGTTCACCTTAGAATAACAATAGATAAGAAGACGATAAAATGAACGCTTATCTGCCGCCATTCTGCATATTTGCATTCATTACGACGTTTCCTAGACCAACTAAATATAGCTGTGTTGGTCATTTTTATGCGCGAGTTGCAATCTATCAAAAGTAGCAGAAGTTTTGTAGCGTGATGCAAACATTTGTTTTAATTAGAGAAGCGAAAATACGGAATGTTTTCATGTTTGAAGACTGAGCGTTTTTAAATGTAAAGATATGTAGTATAGGTAAATGCCAATAAGTCTAATAATCGTCGAATACACGTGTTCCTACACCGAACATGTATCTGATTATAATATTGCACGTGAGTCATTACGATTTTAAGTTAAGATGGATAGCTTTTTTAAGGTACGATGTTTTAGTTGCTTTTTCGTTGAAATTTGTGATAGTAAAATTAGTTCAGTGGCGTGTTAGGTTGTGAAGGGCACGCCGTCGGTGAATATGAAAATCCAAAATCCTCACAAACCCTAGAACCTCCCCCTGAGAGCCACGGCACCGACAGCAATTGTTATTTCTGCGCCATCTCACTCCCCCTCCAGCAAATTGCCATTTCGCTCCCTGGGACCTGCATCACAGATCCCCGCACGGCGCTGATGACCTTCGCGGATTCGGCCTGGGTGTCGGCGGCGCGACGCGGTGAGGGCGGGGACGGCGGCGGGGTGGGGGCGGCCCAAGTGAGCGCATCCTGGCCTTCCTCCCCCGCCCCCGCCCCACGCGACGTCCATCACGAGTGCCAATGCGCGTGCGCCCGCGTCCGGCCACGAGGCGGCCACGCACGCGGCTCGCCCTGGAGGAGACAGATACTCTCGCAGTAGGTGGTTCTCAAGAGGGGAGGGAGGAAAGTTCTTGTAATATTCCATTTTAAAATGTGATTAACATGCAAAATGCTTGTTTGGGTGCTCGAGGAAATATGAATAGTTTTTGTGTTGATAGCCACGACGTATTTACTGAAATAGAATTGTAAACTACTTTCGCATTTAAGCGACATGAAAACTATTCCACAACTCTTACAAGAAACTCCTAGATTTGCCTGTCCTGTGTTAATAACCCATATCTTCTCAGCGACTCTGCGGTTAGAATATAAGACGTTTTCTAATGAAGCTTTACGGGCCCAAGGGAAGAATTCCTCCTTTGATTAACCAGCCATCTAGCGATGTCTATTTCAACTAGATCAACCCGTGACGGGGTGTTGCGATGAGTCAGGGGCCGCGGTTGACGCCGGGTGGAGTAATTTTACATTTTGTGCTAGCGGAAGTCGGATAAGCAGGCACCCCGAACCGAGAGTTCTCTCTTCGCTCATTGCACGTGGGCGCATGTATTTTATTTTTTGTTTCATTGGAAGTAATTTTTCGCTGCTAATTGCATTTCTCCTCGTAAGAAATGAGATCAAGCACAAGCCGCCACTGAACTCGCACACTGGCAAGGTAAATGTCATGTGAATGTTACCGCCAAAGGTAGCTCAGGGCATCAACTGATGTCACTGCAGTGTCTGTGACCGGGAGGTCTAAAGGTTGGAGTCCCAACGTTGGCAAGATTTTCAGCATTCGTCTGGCATCTGGATCATATTCAGCTGCTGACTGTAGGAGAATTCTTGCGGACGGTTCTTTCGTTCCGAGAATGGGAATTCTAGCGATCGGTAGTTCTCAGAGGTTTCGCCGATCATCACCAGTCGAATGCCGGAGCAGTATCCTCACAAAACAATCCGCCTGCTATGATTCCTTCTCCTTCATTTTTCTATCCTCACCACTTTCTTACACACTTTAACATCCTCTACACTATCACACTTGTCGGGAGATGAGTTGGTAGGTTAGGGCCTGTTCCGGCTGGGGCGGTGCCACGCTGGGGGAAGTACATTGTTGGGGAAAAACCCGCAAGCCGACGTAGGTTGGCGCCGGATCTGGCCAGCCAACGGGAACCGCTATATTCCGCATGCACCACTATTACGGGACTAGATGTTAGCTGTTGACGCGCCCGGAATCAATCAATGATGTGTGTGTTATTGTTAAGGTCTCAAATACGAATTATTCGGTTGATTGACTAGACGAATTGGATAAAGCTTCCAAATCAGTATGATTGGAACATTTCGAACTTCATCAAGCTAATGTTGGCACTTGACACTCGGCGTTAGCTAAAGTAAGATGATTGAGTATGAGGATTGAGTATGAGATTGTGTGTGTATTCGAGTGAAGAATTTTCGAATAGAAATGCGTAGAAAATAATTAGTACAGACCCAAGATTGTTTTATGTAAATCGTGAAGACTGAAGGCCATAGTCTTGTCTCCCCTAACACACGTCTGTTCATTTCTACTGATCAGTATAGTTGTTTTGTTTTCTTCGATTCGACTTGGGTTTCAGCTTCATACGTCAAAATTGGTCTTACCATTGTCTTACAGAATTTAACTTTACCATCTAAGGTTTTAATTTTTCAAGTTACATCTCTTAATTATCCTGATACCCAAGCACCTTTCATAGCGGCCCCCTCGCTTCTTTGCATGTTAAGTATTGGGTTCACTATCAACATACAAATTACGTAAAACAATACGCAAAAGCAAATATCAAAAATAGAATTATGTTTACTGCGTACGTAGGGGAGGAATAGGAACCCAGCTTGGTCTACCTCTCCCGACAATAACGTATTCTACCGGACGGAATTCATCATAGGGAGGACACCTAAGCTTTTCACCTTTATCCACATTCCTCGTCGGTGTACAAGTACTCCGACAGGCTGGTATCTGGATCCTTCCAGAACGCAGTTTACCCTCTCGGTAACCTGCGCATTCAATGCCTCGCTTAGGCCGCCCTGCCAGCTCAGAGCTACCAGCTTTCCAGGCCATTGCCGGAGTCGGAACAATACGCCGGGACAAGTCTCTCTTCTATGCCCAGAGAACTGGGCCACTGCCTCGACGACGCCAAGAGCCCAACACGGTACCACCTGAACTAAGGCCTGGGCGGCATGGAGCCCCCTTCCCGGCTCCACACTGCAAATCTCCTTTATTATAGCGACGCGGGTACCGTTGGAATCTAGGCAACCTCACAAGGGGTTCGTGATCTTTTATATGTGGGATCCGGGTCATTCCAAAGAAGCCCTTCCCTCAATCCCGACCAAAGTTCGACGCGCCAGGGCTCCAACTTACAGGAAGCTTAGCATCGCTTACTCACTGACTCCACCTTGAAGCTAACAACGTGAGTGCCACTGTGAAACTCAGGGTCCGGGTAGTCTTTTACACGTTTCCGCCACAAAGCATGCCCGCTTCCATGATCATGTTTCTCCTCTGCCGGGATATCAGAGGTTCAACTAAAACTGAGTTAGTGACGAACGACACACTCAATGTTTGGGATCCTCGTCAAACAAAGAGGAGTTTCTGTAGGAACCGCCGCAGCCGGGACAAGCTCTAAGTTCCCGACTGGTCTGCCGTCATGTGTGGTAGTGTAGTGCTTGTAAGTATGAGGGTGTAAGGGAGAGGTTAAGACAGTGTGGTCAGTGTGTGAAGGTATTTCTCCGCTATTCGCCTGATATCGATCAGGTAAACGACGGAATACCACCGATCAGAGCATCCGGCCACTAGAATTGACCTCCAGGCAGTAGCTGAATTCGCCTGTTATAAAGAACAGACCTAGAACTCGAGCCATATGACATTCCCGGAGCAGCGACAATGGCTAAGGGCCGATTTGTATTCATCTCGTTGCCAGAGTTCAAGGGCTTTCCTGCATCAAAACTTTCGCCAGTCCAACGACGTTTCAGAATATTCGAATACAGAATAAACGTGTACGTGCCCAACGCTCGCGCACCCAGCGCCGCCATGTCGCAGTCTCATGAGCACAGGGAAACGAGCACGGTGAAAAGTCATGGGTGAGCTATAGCGCATCGAATCCGACTTCAGTCAATGAACTTCAGGCACCAGTTTGCATCACATTTTAGCAGGAATTTTAAATACTGGTAAATACGAAGATTATCACCTTGTTACGAGTCATTGAAACATATATATGAAGCATAACTTTTAAATATTGCATTACGTACTCCATAGTTTTATTTTTGCTGATCATCGTTGAAAATTGTCACTTTACGCCACTTCCAAAATATTTCTCAACACTTCTCGCTCTCCATGCAACATGTCGGCCAGCGATCGCTTTTCAAACGAAGTGCCCGTGAAGTGGTCACGTGGTTCGTGACGCAAACAGGCGCAGAGCGAGCAAAAATGGGTGCGCCGGGGAACCTCACCCACATCTTTCCGCCATGGCTGCGCCTGCAGGCGGGGCCACGTTTCGCAAGCCTCGGGCGAACGCCAAGGGGAATGCTATGAGGGGGAATTCCGCAATGGATAGCGTGAATCGCGTACTTTTTTGGCTACAGATGAAAGCAAGGTTATTCACGAAGTGAATTTACTTTAAATATTGACACAATGCAACCATGTTAATAAATAAAAATAATAATGAAAATATGTATATTTTAGAATATGAATACATGTGGAGACGTACATAACTAAATCATTTTTATTTGTACACAATCTGCGATTTAGTATTTAAGATTATTTCTATTTGCATGAATACTCAATTATTATATTTTACATTCATTTATAAGTAAATCGAAACGTTTCAATTTGTTGACTGCTGCAAGAAATGAATAGAATTAGAACAGGGGCTTATCCAATATTTTTGTCCAATTGAGTCATGAGCATGAAATATAACTTCAAATTCTATTATTTTAAAGTAATATGTTATTTAAATACAGAATGGACATATACACAAGTGCTCTATGTTTAAAGTTGTATTGAATAATAAAACCCCTCAATATCCTAGAATTAGGTCCATGTGGGATATCCCCTTGTTCAACTGAGCCCTTGAATTCCCTTGAAGTTCATGAATTTAATGAGTCGCTTCCTTAAAGCCCTTGATGTTAATAAATCGTCAGATATGCTATGTGACCAATGCCGCGAATGTTCCCCGTAAGTAAACTGTCGCCCCCACTGAATCCAGAGACTGTAGCCTGTCCAAGGCCATAAATTGCACCCAAAGCTGAATGCGTGCGTGTCTGTGCGCAGGCGAGGGCGCAGCGGCCGGCGCGGAGGGCGGCGCTGGGAGCGCGGCGCCGCCGCCCTGCCTGTCTCCCCGTGAGATGCTCGTCACCTTCGGGCTGGAGGCGAACCACGGCGTGGCCATCGACGCCGCGCGCTTCCTCAACCTCTGCCCCATCATCGTGTACGAGCTGGACCAGCGCAGCTGCTTCCTCGCCCAGGCGTCGGTGCCGCGTCGCGCCGGCCCGCAGCCCTCAGGTACAGCACGCTTTGTCTAAAGGCCAGGATACACGGTACAGGTTTCGTGCAGATTGGACGCACAGAAAACGTGCAATTGAACGATTTATTCATGAAAACTTTTGATCTTGTTCGTAATTTTTCATGCATAAAGCTTACAGTTTGACTCAAGCGCCTCTAGAGGCACAACAGTTCACTGACTGATTTGTTTACCTGACGCGACGGTAATCGGCCATTTCGATTTTGTGATTAGGTATGTCACGATGTGATTACGTGAAGTGATATTATCATAAACTACCTCTTTCCCAATTCCCGCCTTCAATTTTTTCTTCTCTAAGCTCCTCATGGTTAATTAATACATAATAAAGATCACGGTTAGAACGCACAGAAATACCGCCACTGAAAGTACTTGGACAGAGCAATTTAGTTGTTTACTTGTAGACCCCATAGCGGCGTCTCGTGGCGATTCATAAAGAAAACGTACATACAGGAAATACGTGACTTTTGGCTTTTATACTTTTATTTTGGGATCTTGAAGTTTCTGTACAGAAACTGTATGAGAATCTGCATGAAAACTGCACTATACCGGCCTTGAAAGAATCGAGTATTGTGGAATATCGCATCCTCTGTGAAATGTATTCGTTTGGCAGCCTCATGAAGGCAGTGTCAGCTGTTAATGCCTCAAAGAATCAGTTCAGTCACTGCAGTTAAGACGTTGGGGATATTTTTTTACGAATAATTAAATTGTTACGATATCGTCGCTGCAAATAATATTGGCAGAATTGATACAAATCATATAGGAATGCAGAAGGGAAGTGAGAGGAATGTCATCAAGCGGTTATAAACGGACTGGCCGTAAATACAGACTTTCAAAGGGCCTGCATAGTTTTCTTTGACCATGCTTACATGCATCACAATAAACTAAAATTCAAGGAATTAATCATATATATGACATTTCTTTTAAAAAAGTTTTTTATATATTCAAGGTCGCATCAACATCTAGGTCATTAGCGACCACTGTTGAATTTAATGTTATGGTAACTGTGAAGAAGACATGGTAGGGGGTGAAAGGACGAACACATACAAACATGCACGAGGCGGTACTCGACCACGCGATCCATCGGTCCGAGATTGCCACGACACTTCTGTTTTAGCAATCACAGCCACCGGATCGGCAAAATATATTTTAATATGCACTTCTCTTGGATTCTAGGTACATAAAACAATGGACCCTAAATAAACTCTTTAAATGCAACCCGCAAAACAGTTATGTAATAATAGCGTCGCAGCGGTGGTCCTAGCGTAGCCGACGACAGGGCAAGGCGGGGCGAGGCGGGTTGAGCCGGAAACAGGGAAGAGCAGGTCGGCTTGTACGTGGAGAGAAGGCGGGGCGGACCAGTGCGGGTGGTGGGTGATGATACGGAGAGAGCAGGACGATGGCACGCGGAGCGGGGCGCCAGGAGTTGAGAAGTGCGGGGCTGGGCGGCTTGAAGCTATTGGCGAGGGAAGACGGAGCGGGGCGGAACGGAGCGGGCGGGACAGGGCGGAGCAGAGCGGAGTGGGCGTGGCGGGATTCACTCAATGGCTGCTTTGCGCCAATCGCGCCGCACCTACGGCGTCTCCCTTGCGGTGCCATCCCGCCGTGCCCTTCCCGTGCCGTGAGAGAAATGTTTAGTTCATAATTACGTAGTAGATTGAACTGTAAGGTATAGTATATTTTGGAAGAACAAAATGCTTAGTCGTGCTCACTAACCTGGTTAATTAAACACACTAACGCATGTTCTCTAAACAGGTCGTAATATTTACTAAAAACATTGGAGAACAAATTACTAGACAAATAGTTGCGTCTCATGACAACGCTTCTGAGTGAGTCCTGAAAGCAGAAACGTGAAGGGGACATATTTTATTTCTATCCCTTTAGCCAGGTATTTAAGAAACTGGAGTTCTCCTGCTGTCACCCATCCAACATCCCCGTGGTCTCGTACTTCCTTAACATGAGTTACGTGACAAACCCTAGCCAAGCAGAACGTTTATGGACGCTAAGTGCCGACGTTTGTCTACCAACGGTATTTCTACAATTAGTTTAGAATACAACATACAATTATTTGAAATCAATAAAATACTAAATACTTCGTTTAAACAGCGCATAAAACTAATTACAGAATTGATTTCTCACAGTGCACATGAGCTCTATTACCTTTCGAATTGGTCGTATTTTTGAAAACGCGCTCTTACTAAGAAGAGTTTCATAAGTGTGATGACAAGAATTGTAGATAAAATAGTTTGGTGAGATCTACATAAAAAGTACAGTACCACTAACAATTCTCTTTGTTCATTCACTTACAATTTTCAGTTGTCTGATTTACTAAACGAAAGGAAATCATGTTTAGTGAATATTACTACTCGAATAATTGCATTTACTATACGATCGTGTGCTCAAAATGTTTAGTACATTGTTCTACAACATATCTGTCAGTGCTGCAGATGAGCAGCGATCTGACCGCGCGTATGCCTGTGGAAGACTGTTCAGGACATAGGATAAATTGAAGGGAGCCGTGGCCGCCATTGTAGTGGATGAAGTGCGAGAGTTTCAAATTTGACTCTGCAATTGCGCTCGTTTTCATTATCTTTGTTTTTGGGTGAGAGAGAAATAAAAAAATAAAATGAAAAAATAGCTGTTTACGAATAATGTGTAGATACATGTTTTCTATGTCAGTTGCAATTTTTCTTTACCAATACAGATATGCAAGTTTTCACACGAAAGGTCTTCAACATTTACAATCAACTACAGAATAAGGAAAAACACAGATGTTCCCTAGTAATATTTCGTTCTGAAGAGACAAGCTGTGCAAACTTGTACACTGAATTTAAACTTGGAATACTGAATTTGTTCGTGCTCTTAAAATATGCCGGACAACTCTTAACCATATTATATCACATACATTTTCATACATTTAAATAACACTGGCCCTGACAATAACATAACGTATGAGCTACGCACGTTTCCATTGCAAATGGCGGCCTTCACATTATTCCGCTAGGGCAGCGCTCTCAGCGAGTCCAGTTCCATCCTCTTGTAACGTCTTTGCCCCGTGCGTTGCAGCGTGGGCGTACGCGTCGCTGAGTGTGCTGCTGGCGAGCGCCGTGGGGCTGGTGGCGGCGGCGGCGGCCGGCCAGCTGCTGGGCCGCTGGCGCCACGTGCAGCCGGCGCTCGCCTTCCTCATGGCGCTGGGCGCCGGCACCCTCTGCGGGGACGCGCTGCTGCACCTGCTGCCGCACGTGAGTGTTCGCGCTTATTGCCAACATATAACAACAAATGTTTGCCGGCCTGGATAACCGAGGTCGTTAAGGCTTAAGGGCCTTAACTGCCTCGGCTCGAAGGGTAAAGTACTTTAAATTACTTTAATTTCTATTTAGTTTATCTCGTGCGAAATTAAAGCTGGTTTGCTTTATATTGTCACAATTATAAAAATGTATCGCACTTGTTCTTCTACCGATTTCTAACTGCAAACTAAATTCATTTTCGATATTTGCTGCCAAGAAATACATGTAACGTTAAATTTGTTTACACCAGTGGTTTAGCTTATCGTTGCGATATTTATAAAAAGGAAACCTAATACATACCCATAGCACCCGAGTTGGCGACAGAATTCCAAAGCTGAATAGACCAAATGATAAATCATACTTTATTAATTTCTCGATATTAGCGGCATTGATATTAGATCTATATTATATTTACGAAATTTTAAATATTTGATAGCTTGAATTATGTTTCAAAGATTTTAAAAAAATGTATGTGATTGAATTAAGAGAAGGAGTGATAAATTCGGTATCGTTATTGAAATTGCGCGGATAGAGCTTGAGTACTCGAATAGAAACATTTCCGCCATAAATACGAACATAAGACTATCAGCTGATTCTGAATCTGATGATTTTCAGTTATACACTAACAAATTATCCAAACAAATTAATAAATATCAAACGGTTTTATTTTAAACCTAAAATAATGTCGCGCGACATATTGTTTATATGTATTTATTGTTGTTTATATGTATTTATTATTATTTATGTTTATATGTACATATTGTTTATATGTATTTATTTATATGTCCTTTTTTACAGTAAGTTCACAAATTGCATAACGGCAAAACTTTTCTTCAATAGTAAGACATTTTTCTCAGAAAGCGTGGGGCCTGTAGCACGTGCTACAAGTGCCACTAGGATAAAACGGATCTGATGCCACCACTTTTTGCTTTCCGAGTGCTCGGGCCAGTCTTATTACTACGCCATTTCATTTACCATTATTAGAATCAAATGTCTGAAAACAGTGCATTGGCAGATTACTTTTTATACCGATTGAAGACTATCTTTGCTTTCTTTCTGCACTAACTACTGTTTTAGGGGTGAACCAAATTGAAGACAATGTTTTATATTTCATCAACAGCAACATTATGTCAATCACGATTGTGTCGAAAAAGAAAGAAAATATATTGGAAAACATTTAGTGCAAGGAACAACAAAAAAAATATGGTGATTTTTAGACTAGAAATATGCCATTATCGAAGCAAACTTCATGAAATATAATTGGTTTTTGAAAATGGGAGAGCGAGGAGAGCTAATGAAAGCATTGAAGTTTGATGAGGTGACCGGATAACGCGTATGCGCCTGGGGTTTGTTAGAAAATGTGAATGTCCTCTAGTCACGCACCTGCGCGACCCGCCTGTTCACCTCTCGCTGCTTGCAGATTCTACGAGATAATTGAACTCGCCATTAGCTGCTATTTATATCCCCAGTTCAGATGTCACTACTGCACAACTAATATACTTAAGCAATATCGTTGTTAACCGTATGAAGATTTCAGTGTCATGTCCTTACAAAGTCAAATCCGCGTTTAAAATCCTTCTTGTAGATGTTTCAATTATCGTAGTCTGTTAGAGAACCAATTCATACATATTTTATGGACTTTCATTTATTATTATTATTATTATTATTATTATTATTATTATTATTATTATTATTATTATTATTAATCATAATAATAATAATAATAATAATAATAATAATAATAATAATAATAATAATAAGCGGGAATAAGTCGACTTGGTCCACGCGTGCATTCACCCTACATTTACCGGGGCTCAGTACCATGATCTCGGTGGCAGGTGCATGTAACTTTATCTGGAGATCAGCATTGAGCTGGATCCCATTTTTATCCCCCAGGGTTGTTAGCCCTCAAAGTATGGAAGATAAAATGATTATGAAAATGAGATGTGAAAGGACGACACACAAATATATACACAAATACACCCATGCGCCAGGCAGGACTCGAACCCGCGATCTTCTGAATGAGATCGGTTCAGCATTACTGCCTCTGCGATCTCGGTCATCTAATCGGTATATTATCAATTATTAATTATTGTTATCATTATTAATCTAAATTTTTAAGAGGAATTGCATTATTGTATATGTTAGACAATATCTTCACAGAAGAATATTTACAGCTAAAGAACACTCAAAAAAGGTGAATGTGTAAACAGTTGTTCTTATTAACGGTTTTTAGTAAAAGCAATACATTTTAAAAATATAATAAAATTAACGGAAGGAAATCTTATTGCCATCATTTGTTCATTGCGACTTTTTCAATTGAATTGATTAGAATTGACAACTCACATAACCACTTTTTTACTTTCCAGTATACATACGTATATACTGAGTAATTTACTTTGTACAGGGAAAGTTATGTAATACTGCGCGAAAAAAAACGCCGGGTTTTCAGGAGAAAAGTCCAGTTGCTAAATTAAGAAAACTAATGCTCTAACACATGATGTACCCATATTTCGTGAGTTCTTGATAGCTAAAAATCGATTGACAGCAAAACGTCCGCCCGTCTGTCTTATGTATGTGAACAACACTAGCGCCTAAACCATAAGTACGCTTTGTTTCCAAACTGAATAAACCCCAATCCAATAGGCCTGAGTCAAATCTCTGCGATTTTGTAAAACATTCATTAATTTTAGGGATACTTTATATGAATCTCGGGGGACTTTTCAAAGTTTTCTCAAAAATGGCTCTTAATTTTTTCTTTACATTTCTTGTAAGAATAGAGTAAAATACATTTATAAAAGTGAAACTATGAATTTTCGAAAATTACAAAAGTTTAAATTATTTCCGCCGCCTTTCTACAACAAAATTGAAGATATAAATTTTTCTTTGAAATGGAATTTATTGTTCATAATCAGTTCATTCAATAAGGCCACGTACATTAAAAAAATTAGTTGTCGAGGAATATTGTGAGCAATTTTAAAAAATTACGAAAACAAGATTTTTTGAAAAATGGCTCCTAATTATTTCTTTAAACTTTTGGTAGTTATAGTGCTAAATGCACTCTATAAGATAAAATAAACGCCATTTTGCTCTATTCTTGTGTTTTTTTTAATTACAAAAATGTAATTTTGTTAACTTGTTTCTCAGGTCGTTAACATTACCGGCAATTTGTTCACATTATTATATTTAGAAGCACATATGTCAGATGAAGATATGTCAGAATAATGTCAGATGAAGTTTTTAAAAACAACATTTCTGGGGAAAAAAGAGTTCAAAATTCCGCATTTTCAGAAACGCTCAAACATGATTTTCTCAAAAATGGCCCGGAAATTTTTCTTCACACGTTTCCAACATAGTTGCAAAATTACACGAATGAAATTGTTTTAAAATATCTCTCAGGCCTTTAATATGCACATTTCCAGCAATTTGTAAACACTATTGCATTTGTGAGTTAAAGTGCTTCATATGATTTGATAAGAAATTTTTCGAAAACTCAATAGTTTTCTGTGAAAAGATATAAATAATTGAATAAAATTTAAAAACTACCTATGTCACACAAAAAATAATCATATTGACGAAAAATTGAACATGACCTTGTGTGTTCTGATGCTTCTGATGAACCTGTTTCTGAACACATTTCATTAAAAAACTAGTGGTGCTACAGAATGGCACAGACTTTCCCGTGTTAGTTTTCTATTTTCTTTGGTCTCATCGAGCTAATACGAGCTTGCCACATACTCTGGCCAACTGACATCTATTGCCGCCCAAAATACATTTTTTTAAAATTTCCATAAGTTTTCTGCTTCGTAATAGTAGAACGGAAATATTATTTTTAAGAACTTTAAATATTTAAATCCTCGAATTGGAAAAGTACCCATTCCCAATTTAATAGAAATTAATAGAGAAGATACAATAAATCAGAATGGGGAAAAACTTAGAGAATTCGTAGGTTTTAATGATATTTAATGATATATAAATTCACGTGGAATGCATGAGGATATCGTTCAATAATTGATTACATAATAATAAAAAAATGGCCTCGAGAATAACTGATACACAAGTATTCAGAGGCAAAAACATAAACACAGACCACCACCTTGAGGAATGTGGGAAATCGATTTTCCATAGCATTACATAATTTTCCGTATACTACGTATATTACTCGGTACATACGTGAAAGTAAAAAGTATCTTCATTTGTAGTTGTGTTCGTAATTTTTGTTTTGCGGTTTGCAATCTATCGAAAGCAGTAGACGAACGCCATCAAGTGTGTGAGTGTGAGGCAACGAGCTTGAACTACAGAGGAATTGTTTTGAAAATAGAGCGCTCCTGGTTGAAACACTGCACTACTGGCCGCCTTGTTTTCTGTTGCTAAAATTGACTGCAGCTGACTACTGCTACCAGTTCGTGGTTAAAACTACACGTTTTTGTAGTGATTGCAGGTGTGTGACGTTAAAATGTCCTCTCAGTCCGCGAATCATTGCACGAATAGAAGCGACAAATGTATTTCAAAACAAAATGGATAATCTGTATGAGAATGCATGAGAGAGAATGAGATGTTAACGGCTTTCGACGTTGCGCGTGCGCAGGCGCTGACCGCAGACCACGAGGCGCCGGCGGGGCCCGGGCTGGGGCCTGGGCTGGGGCCTGGGCCTGAGGAGCGCGCGCACCCGCAGGAGGGCCTGCTGCGCGCCGCCGCCGCCTTCGGCACCATGGCCGCGCTCTTCGCCCTCGAGACGCTGCTGCACCGCCTCAACGCCCCGGTGAGCGCCCCTGCCTCGCCACACACACCACTCCCCTCCGCCTACACGGGAAACGAGGGGAAAAACTACTTACACTGCGCATGCGCTGCAGTTTTGATACTGGGAGAGGTGGCTCAGGGCATCAATTAATGTCCCTGTAATAGGTCTGACTGGGAGGTCCTGGGTTCGAGTCACGTCGGTGGCAGGATTTTCCACACTTACTAGAGAGCTATGTCGAGTTCAGTCGATGTCAGGAGGAGAATTCTAGCGGCCGGCTGCTCTGATTGATATATCGGCCACGGACCGAACGCAATGTTTCCTTTTTCTTCCTTGATCTACCATCACCCCTTACGTACACGCACTACACTACACACGTGCCGGGAGACCGGTCGGAATCTTATAAACTCTTTAGAGCTTGACCCGTCTGGGGCGGTGACCCGCTGGTGGGAGATACCTGGATGAGAGGAAATCCCGTTAGCCGGCGGTAGGTCGGTGCCTAATCACACTATCCAGAGGGTGAAGATCACCACAATCCCCCGAGGAAAAACATGCACTACACTTAGCACTAACGCACCCGAAATCACTTATGAATCAAAACAATTTTGATTGGTAATTGTGCCGGATGCCGCAGAGCAATTTCACCTCCCTCATTCAACGTGTCGCCACGCGTTCAGTATCAGCGACAGTTAATAAATTCGGGAAGGATTGCGACACACGCATTCAACAATCGCTGGCTTTAGTCGACCTTGCCCGTGTGGCTCCTTGGGTCTTGTGACCCCAAGGAGCCACAGTGTCTAAGAGATGTGAGCAAAGGACCTTCGGACATGGTTCAAGCGTGGTGTAAATACAAAGGTTGCACAGCAAACACCAAAGAAACCGTCTGGAAAATTTCGAGTTAACATAATTAAAATATCAAAAATTAAAGGTTAAAAGCTAAATTTTCAAATGTAATTCAAAGGAAAAATACAATATTGAATTGCAATGTAGTAAAGTGTATTTTCATTCAATTATTTTAAAATAAATTGGCAGCTTTGGTTATCGATGTTACTAAGCGACACGTTTCTGTGAGGGCCCATTTGGATCCTGATGGAGAGATCCGAGTTGCCTCTGCACAAGAGTCTTCTCGACACGCGAAGTCTATTGTATAGGGAAGAATCATTCGTCCTTAAGTCGTCGCGCGTGGGTTTCAGTGGAGACAAGGCATAGTAAATAGTGTACATTCTATTTCATGCTACTTATGTGCATTAAATGCTTCTCAAGTATGAAAAACTCTCACTGTTTCGTAAAGTTATATTACATTATGAATTAATAGTCTTATTGTTCAATATTTGTCACTGGTTGAAACAACCTCTAATCTAAATAATTCAATATCTAATGCACCACCAATTTATTTACTGAGTTTTTTTATTATCACAAGATTAAGCGCATCGGACCTTATCCATACACATTTAAAAGACGAAAATTTGAAGTCTTTTCGGGGTAAGTTTGATAATTGAGCTTTATATGTCAAGTATCCTCTCCCCCAGAAATAAGATTATATGCAGAATTGGTGTGAATGGAAGTCGAATGTGTTTTAACATTAATATTTTTTGCGCAGGAAACAGGAGAAAAATGTCAGAATAAAGAAGATGAAGAGATGTGGAAAGGAGAAATGATGGTCAATGCAGAAGGTGAGACAATCTGCTACGTTTCTGCCATGTATCGTATTGTTAAAATGCACGTAAGCTGATGATCTCTATTGTAAATCTATTTTGACATCCATTCTTTGGAATTTGTATATTCATAGAAATTTCTCACATTACTTTGGAATTAGATAATTTGTGTAAAATTATCTCATGTCAATTTTATTATCTAAAATACAAATATCAAAAGACGGCTTCCGGCTTACCATAAAGTATAATTCCTTCATTTTTGGAATTATGTCTTCTAAAATTCTATCCAAGTCAACATTTCTCTTGCTCTAGCTTGCACTCCTAGCTTGCACTCCTTTTTCACCTCTATTCGTAGGATAACGACACGATTCAGATCAACAATGATAAGAGAACGTCTCAAAGACGCTACTGAGGCGGTCTGATATCTAACTTAGAGCAAGGAAAATGTTTTTATTTCTGCTGCAGAGGAGTTAGAAATAAAAAGAAAATTTTAAACCTGCAGTTGCCTGGCACGATTTTTCTTGAATAGAAATTTACGGGAAAAATTTTCGGTAGAAATTCTTATTAAAACGTTTTGTTTTATTATAAAACTAGTGGACCCGGCAATGCTTCACTATTGCAACACATCACACACTACTAGTCACGTGATTGGTAATCACGTTTTACGCTATGCTGTGCAAAAATTATAATAGATGAGATTTTCTTACAAGTTTTGTTCTGATTTGGACATAGCTGTCAAGTATCCTATTGTTATATAGTTCTCCCTCACTCGGGCGTGCGTTCGCTATGACACCATCTTGGAAAAATTTGATTTACCTCTCCGAGATTCAAGTAATAATTCCGGGCGATATTTTACAATCTTAGGGACAGAATACTTGAATGCAGTGAAGGCGCGTCTAATCCTTGACTCTGCTCCCGGTTGCGAAGAGTTCAGAGGCGTTCGAGTCGTCATAAACAAATAAATTATCTACAACGTCCCCACATGTCCGATTTAATTCAAACCACACTTTAAATACCCACGTTACTAATAAGAACAAAGTGTGAAAATTTCAGGGAAATCGGTCGAATAGTTTTCGCGTCTATATTCAACAGACATACACACATTCCCTTATATATATATATATATATATATATATATATATATATATATATATATAGAGAGAGAGAGAGAGAGAGAGAGAGAGAGAGAGAGAGAGAGAAAGAGAGAGGTTTAGTTATAGTGAATCTGACGAAATAAGTCGTAATGATTCGTGTTATAACGGAAAGACAAAATGGTAATTTATGTTTCACTACTGTATTTGCCCTCCCCCCTGGCGCACACACAAACATAACAAATATATCTTCTAGAATTCTTGCAGATTATTCTACAGGAATGCTGGTAAAGCAATGCCAACCGCTTGGTGCTGTCGCCGGCCTTTCTCTGACAGCGTGCCCGCTTGGCGTGTTGCTTGTCAGAGCTGCGCGCGGTGGGCGCTGGGAGCGGCGAGGGCGGGCCGGAGGCGCGCAAGATGCTGGGCGGCGCGGAGCCCGGTCACGGCCACGGCCACTCGCACGGCGCGGGGGCTGGTGCGGGCGGCGGCGCGGGCGCCATCGTGTGGATGGTGCTGCTGGGCGACGGCGTGCACAACCTGACGGACGGGCTGGCCATCGGCGCCGCCTTCTGCGACGACCCCGTCGCCGGCTTCGCCACCGCGCTCGCCGTCTTCTGCCACGAGCTGCCGCACGAATTCGGTGCGTAGCATCGTGATGATTAGGGATTCACTGCAGTGCCTCTGATCGGGAGGTTCTAGGTTTCGAATTCCACGATGTTAGGATTTTCGATCAGTCGTTGTCTGGATAAGAATTCAAACAATCATGCCAAATTTCAAAACTCCGGGATTTTTTTCTCTTCCATGACCAGTTTTTGGTCTAATTTGACTGGGAAAATATGCCTAGATGAAACCAGGATGTTTGATCAAACCAGAGCACAGTTTCCAATTTGCGTAAAGAGTGGTAGGTATATGGCAATAAGCCTATATTGTGTAAGAGTGATTGGAAAATGCTTAATTATTTTCAAATTCGCTCTACAAAATGCGGATGGTCTGTGCAATAAGCCAGTTTCCAATTAGCCTACGACATACTTTAAATGCTTTTACCTAAATAGTTTTAAACGGACTTTTTTGTAATTTTCGTATTAGCTATTTTAAGTAAAAAAACGTTTCCATGTCAGTAATCCAATAAGTCATTAATAACAATGCCCTTACAATAACTTATTTGAAACCCATACTTAGAAACGTGCAAACGGAAGTCTGACGTTTGTGAAAATAAGAATACTGCATTGGATTTCAGCTTTAAACGAATTTAAAAAAATATTTTGTGGCAATACCACATCTGCTAGACTAATTCACTTTTTAAAATAATCCCACTGAGACTAAATCCATCCTCTTGAATGGCTAAATTTTAATTGTAACAAGGGGTTGATCAGCATGTGAGCGTCCAGTCAAGCTCTCGCTGGCATCGCAAGCGTGTGTAGATGCCGGTGGGGAGCATTCTGAAGGCAGAAGTTGATGTAAAGAGGATGTACGCGCATAATTACACGGTGTGAACCATTCTTTGTAAAAAAACAGTCTTCTTCGCAAACAGATGAAGGCATGTTTCTTCTATCATTTACTGAGAAACGTTTCGTGTCTGCTCAGCAGTCTTTTTGAAAATGTCTCTGTTTGCGTAGTGTTCAAGTTGGCTTAAAGAAGGTCGAAGTGCTGAAGATAGTTCTGAGTATCATCGAAGAACAAATCGAACTTTTTCGGAAACAAAGGACGAAAAGTGCTAATTTGTGAATTGTCAGTTTGCTTACGAACGACATCCCCGTATCGCGTGCGGCCCTGCCATCGTTCCCGATTTCGCCAGCCGGCCGTCGGAGTTCCAGTACACTCGCTGTATTCAATCGTGCCTTATTTAACAAGGCGAGACACAAGCTACCACACCTGCTCCGTCTGACGGCGCAAATTTCGCTAAGCTCCTTTCAGCATCTAGCGGATAATGGAGGTATCACTCGGACGTGAAAACAGGCAATTTGAATTTAGCTCAGATGCTTCTTTTAGGCTTGAGGATCTTTTACATGCAATAAGTCCATATCATCGGAAAGTCGGCTTTACTTCCCATCTAAAGGATGGCGTGCGAAGCATTTTTACGCCCTTAAAAAAAGTCCACGGCCAATCTGGTTTGAACCCACGAACTTCGGTATATTAGTCCGATTCGCTAACCGTTACACAACCAAAGCCGCTGTACACAAATAACTGCCAAAGACTGACTCCCACACGCATGAGTCTACAACAGCGCGTCTTCGCTTGGAAACGCACACAAAGTTCCGACATTCAGACTGGTCGAAATTGGAAAATTACCTTCTCCCCCCTCCAAAATAAGCTTTTTTCGGAAGTCTTTGCTTCGAGGCCAAAACGGTAAAGGTATTATATACTGCAAATATTACGAGTAATACGCTAGTGTTTTTTCCTGAAATAACTGGAACGATAGGAATGTGTATCTGGTGTAGCCTCCGGAAAGCAAAGTGCGTGTGTAGATACCTACGACGTCACAATGTTCTTTCATCATAGTTGTTTGTCGAGCTACCTGCAGAGAAAAAGTCTGGCTCCAGCACAGCTGGGAATTCACGATCGTCGAGTAGATTAGTAGTTGCACCAAAACCGGATTCATTTACCGCAAAACCTGTATTATCTCTATTCATCCGACACATGAGTTAGACGCGAAGGTTACATGAAATGTCCTTCACATCATCGGATTTTCGCCATAAATTACCTATAATTTCTGTGTGCAAATACGTTATCAAGTATTTTACGTTTATACGTTTATATCGTGTAAATACGTTTAATGTGTGTATTGTGTCTTTTTACCATTACAATATTAATTTTTCCCTTCTGACAGTTTCTTGGCGGTATAATTGTTTTCTAAGAGTGTAAACTTTATTTTTTAAACTGGGTTTTAATACAACAAAAAAATTGTTTCACAGGGGACTTTGCAGTACTGCTCAAATCAGGCATGAGCCTAAAGCATGCACTTTTCTACAATGTCGTATCATCAGTGCTGAGCTTCATTGGAATGGCTATAGGAGTGTGGGTGGGCAACTTTGATGCTGCATCCCAATGGATCTATGCAATTACTGCAGGGTCTTTCCTGTACATTGCTTTGGCTGACATGGTAAGTGAAACAATTTACAAAATACAAAATTCTGGTTGGACCGCAAGAAGTTTAAAAAACTGAAAGTGAAAAAGAATGTCCTCACAATCAATGTCAATTATTTTCGATACATTTATGCATTTTTAGATCGCTTTTTAACAACTTGATCATATAGCGACCACTGTGATCGTTTTAACTGTCGGGGTAACTGTACGGACAACACAAACACATACAAATGTCCATGCCCGAGGACCCGGGACCCTCCGAGCCGAAGCAGCTACGGCCCTTCAGCCTTAGCGCCCTATCCAGGCCGGCTTATGAAGATCTTTGACTTGAATAAAATAAATTGAAGGTATAACGTAGTTGAGAAGGACGTTCACTGGCGGATCCAGGGCGGTGGGACTGTCTCCTCCCAAAAGGCATAGAGTTTTACAGTACCAGCAGCGAATAAGCGACTTGACAGTTCGATGCGTTGTTGCCACACATTACTACGCTCATGGCACCGCCTACATGGCAGATAAATTAAATCTCAAAACATTAACATTTTCTGACAGGCGACGACACGTCTTGATATAATGGTCATGATAACCTTTGCCACCGCCGAACCTCATCGCTTCCGCGAATTCGTGTGTCAGCTGAACGGCAACGCGGAACGCTGGCTTTGCGAAAGTAAACAAAACAAATCCTCACAAGCTGATTGCTTCGCAGCAGGTCACATGACGTATCACAGCACGTGGCGAAAGAACTGTCAGAGTTGCTTATACGATGCCGGAACTGGAGTTTACCTTCCTTTTTGAGGGAAATTTGACTTACATATTTATATTCGAATTATATAATCATTTAAACAAAAATATTGCATAGTATTATATCTGCAGTACATAAATAATATGCAATATAATAACAAATAGGTTTAGTATTTTTTAAATATCTACGACCCCCCATGTTTGGTGTGCTGGGCGAGAGAGATTTCAGTGAGTAGCCGTATGCGTATTTGGTCAGAGAACATTCACGTTTTGGGAAATTCGCAAAAGTATGTATTTTGGTAAAATAAATTTAAACAGTCAGTAATTAAAATGTGATAATTCTTCAAAATTACTTGTTTGGGGCAATAACATTAAATTAAGCATGAAGCTTTTAGGACATTTTAGGCACTATTAGATGCTTTCAGTAGATCTACTGTTTCACTATTCGTAAACAACTGAAATTATTTTCCACAACCTCCTGTAGGAAATAAATAAGCATTTATCCTAAAATCGGAGGTCTAATCATAAGCTAACATGGATGTAGGTTGTAGAATAGTCACTTTCAGTGGATCTAGAGATTCATTTAGATTCTTAATCTTAAAATGGATCAAGAAATTACTTTCTGTTTATCTACATAATCACCAATGGAATGTTCAATTATTGAGTTACAAAAGTTCAACAGACGGTTGTGTACTCTTTCTCTACTATATTCTTCATGTCTTCCGGGCTGATGGGCCGTGGTCCAATTGGCTCTGAGATGCCAAACGTTTCGCCCACGACTGCGGTGGGCATCTTCAGTGGCGAGGTCTCGGGCGAAGTGTCCGGGACGGTGGCTGACTGGCGACTGACAACTGGCCAGTTGTCATAATATATAATATATAATAAGATATAACACCGGAGGCGGAGCTTTACTTGTCAGTACCCTGAAGAAGCCTGCGACATGACAGGCGAAACGTCGGCCTATCTGCCAACGACGCGGCGTCACCCGGACAGCCTAGAAGTAATGGCAACTGGCCAGTCAGCCACCGGCCCGGACACTTCGCCCGAGACCTCGTCGTGGGCGAAACGTTTGGCATCTCAGAGCCAATTGGACCACGGCCCATCAGCCCGGAAGACATGAAGAATATTGACTCCGGCCGTGAAAGCCTACAATACTCTTTCTCTACTGTTTGCAGTAGAGATAGTTGCAGTTGACAGTATACACACTTTCTCTACTGTTTGATGAATTTCGGTCAATTATTGAAAATGCCATTAATATAGATCAATTTAGATTTCAAGAGCATTTCAGCATTAAGCAACTTTTTATTTACTTTAACACTTACACAATTTGTTTCTACCAGGGATTTTGTGAATGCCATTATAGGCTATACAAAAGATTATGAACACACACATTTCTCTTCATACAATAACTTAATTTTAAAATAAGTTACATATTGCCTTGCTCCTTGCTAAACTAGTAAATGTTGAATAATAATGCCAAATCCAAAGAAGAATATGTTTGGTTATGTCTGCATAACAAACAAATTGGATACTGAATGTTGAATCAAGACGAACCAAAACCTCACTATGCTTACCCAATTACCAGATTTTGTCTTCAAAATTAGAGGGTCACAACCACATAAACCTCCCACACTGCTTTCATCATACTACATGGCAATAGCATTATCTGAAATCGTAAGACATTTCAATACAGGTCAAAATCCAGATAACTTGCAGAAACTGAATATTAGAGCCTAGACCTTCTTTATTATTAATAATTGAAATGATAATAGTGCAAATAATGAGAAAAAGCACAACTCCAAACTGTATCTTGTTCTAGGTTCCAGAACTGAGCAGAAACAACCAACAGGCACAAACTGCATATTTGCATCTTCTTGGACTTCTCGCTGGAGGGGGAATCATGCTTGTGATTGCTCTGTATGAAGATAGTCTGCGAGCATTATTTGAGTGAACATAATATTTTTCATAACTATTATGTGATCATTATATCCTTCCTTTGAGTGAAGACAATTTTTGGAGGAATAAGTTTACTGAAATGGCAAAACTATAGTTTTTCCTAAAAGATTCTTACTCTTAAAAATGGTTAATTGTTTCAAAGTACAGGAAAGCAACTTAGTCCTCATGTAATACAAAAAGGGACTTTTCCCTGATCTGCATGTACAGAGGGTACTATATACATCACTTTTCTACAACAAATGAGGGGCTTTTAGATCTTTGACTTCTTTTAGGGTAATTATTTAATTTAAAAATATTGTTAACTGTATTCTCAAAAAAACATAGTTGTTAGATATATAAATCATCTAGTCAACAATGCAATGTTTATACAAGTATCGTAGAATGAGCTAATACTTTGCTGTCAATACTATTTTACTAGTTACAAAACCAGTTGAAAAATTCACAGCTTTGTACATGAAACACATATTTTAAAAAAATGTATTGATAAGTAATAGCATACTCTTTTATAAAAATTTAGAAGAATGTAATTCATGGTTCATTTTTACTATAGTGAAGCAGTCAGATTTTACACATTTTTGAAATTCAGTATGTACTCTTCCAAAGTACTATAATGCTTAAGATACATTATGTATATATGGCAAGAAGTGATTTGAATGTATTATTTCCATGTTGCAATCACCATTCCTTAACCTAGATCTCATTTACCTGAATAAAATAAGAATCTGTTTTTCCATTATCTTTCCTTTCTTTTTCTTATCAATTTAGGCATACCATTTTTTCCTTTGAAATAAATATGATAGAAATGAATGTGAATCAATAATATAAATTATGAGTGTCAATAATATAGATTAAGTGACATGTTTACACTAAACATTAGTTTTAACATCACAAATTGTTGTATAAAAAGAATTTCAAGGAATCAAGAAGTATCTTTCCAGTAAAACTATAAAATGTGTAAGATAGAAATTCAACCTATTCAACAAATCAAATGTTAATTAAAGGGTAATTTTCATTTGGTTTGATATTAATTACAATGATTAGAACTATTAAAATGAAAAATAAGCAAACCGAAACAGTTCAATTGTTTTACGTAATTTCATCTGCTTGATTGATTATTTGTTAGCGATTCCGGGCTCGTCATCTACAAGGGTCATTAGTCCCTCCCGGCAGTCGTAGGACCTCCCGGTCAGAGGGTGACATCAGTTGATATACTGAGCCATCTGTCCCGGTTCACTTGCTTGAAATGTAGGTTCATTGAATTCATTGAAACACTTACTATACTTTTAAGAGTTTCTCTAACCTTCCAAATGCCATACTGACTTGTGTTGATGAAAAAAAATTAAGTACTGTCAAAGGAGATTTTTTGCTTTTTGTAATAATTCCTGTTTTAATGAACTGCTCATAAACAGATTTATTCTTCTCACATCTCCAATGTTCACAAGAAACGGATTTCATTCATGAAAGTTGATAACTAAAGGAAGACTTAACTATTATTGTCATTCACTACACAAACTTTCTACTTTCTTGGCTTCTACATAGTACTCGTAACACGATAATGAGAAATTTTTGCAATGCTGCAATGGAAAGTAGCGATTTTTTGACAGAAAATTTGTTTTGTGGTTTTTCCAGAAATCAAAAAAGTATTTATTGCTCCTCCTTCCAGTAAATAGCTTCCACTTGGCGGTCCGATATCGGTGGTGTAAGCGATGCTAGTAAACCTACCCCAGTAAGTACTGAGAAGCCCTTCTGTAAGGCGATCGCAACCGTATGGCCGTAATAGCAGCCTGTAATGGGTTTGCCGTTGCGTGGCCGATGAGTGCACTCTCTCACCTCCATGCGGTGACTCCTAGTAATGCATCTCAGGGCAACTTGAGGTGCAGCCAAGAGGCATGGGCGATAGGCGAGTCTCCGGCGCCATAAAACGGGAGCATACAACAGGCCTCCATTTATGACGACCCTAGCTTGGAAATGGTTCATGATTAGGATTCCCTTCGAGGCGAGTCGCTGCGCACATTGTGTCCAGAAAGGAAGGGGCGGCTACATGGCCACTGATTTGAATAACATGGTTCGGCATCACGGTACTGTCCATAGATAGGTCTCCTTAATCTTTTTATGCTCCAAATGCAGCAAGAAATAGAAAGGTAAGCTATCAGCTTTTGTGTCATTTTCCAAAGTGCCCGGGTCCAAAAGAATCTAAAGGAGACTTTATATGCGAGTAATGCTCCACCAACTTCGCAACCAAATCAGAGCTCTCACAACATTTGCACCATGTTCGTGCGGACGCAGCTAATAGGGCACGAGCTGCCAAGGTGCAGCGTAGTGGTAGGACTGCTGTACCTAGAACAGGGAAAGTCTTCTCTTCGGAGGAAATTATGAAAATGGCGGCATTGGAGAAAGACCAGAGACGTCGAACGAGAATTTGACCGCTCTACTGGGTAAGACCGCCCGACAGGTGGGTGATAAAAGAAAAAGCACTACATATCGAAGTTATTTAGCAACCATTGAAACTGTAGCTACCGTCACTGCAGAGTCATCCTCGTCCTCATCTGACGGTCGGAGGTCCGATAATTTAGCTAACCTTCTACTTGTGCTGCTGTTATCGCCTCGCAGGGTCATTAGATCTCCGATGACTCCAGTAAGCCAAATCCCTATGCTGATTTCTTCTTCTCCCCTGCATCAAAGGCCTGCCATTGGGGCAGGAAGGAAGCCGATGATCCCCTGCTGAGACACTTGTCCAATGGGGATGGAAATGTCTTTACAGGTCGAGATACGCAATACCGATTCCCTTCTAAAAACTAGGCCCATAGGCAATGGCCCTGAGGAACTCGCAATGGTAGACATTGCCTCCCCGGAAGCAGTTTGGGGGCGATCCCCTAACGAGGAGGCCGATATAGTTACAGAGATGAATCAGAAGCTTTAGACTGAGCCCGTCCTATTTGATTCTGTTTTATCTGCTATTGACATGGCCCATTCCGACACCGCTGATCGGTTAGGACAGGACCAAACTTTTATTGAGTCCTCGGCTTCTATGAAGCCCGGAGACGTAACTACTGAAACTTGTCTTAACAGAGCCACACTAGAAGCCAAGCCTAACTGGAAGGAAAATATTTCAACTTGGATAGGAACCTGGGACACTTCTAAAACTAATGTAGATCCACCGTCATTCAGCACCATTCGAAAGAAATTGAGGTGTCAATTCGTACAGGAATAAAACAGGGGGATCCTTTGTCCGCACTCCTTTTTAATCTCATCATGGAGTGCCTGCTTGAGAAATTGGAAAATATGTCAGGATACATGCTATTGGGAAAGAGCATGTCCGTGTTAGCATTTGCTGACGATCTGGTGCTGTTATCAAAAATTGCCCCGGGAGCTCAAGATTTGGTTGATATTGTGGTGGAATATCTTGGGGCCCTCGGAATAATTTTGTCCATCGTGAAATGTTCATCATTTCAAATTACAGCTTTTGAACGATCCTGGATCATTGAGGACCCCTGTTTGGAAAGGTTGGGGGGAGAAAATTCTCCTTGTCAGCAATGATCATACTCTTATATACTTGGGAGTGAACTACTCTATATGGAACGGCTTCCCATCTAAAGCATCCATATAGAATTTGATGGAAGCAGTGTCGACAGTGCTGACATTACTTCATACCTGCATAATGCCACATTCCCTTAATCAATTGGTTCTATCCAAGCCATCAATGTCGATGCTCAGGGAAGAGGACGGTAAAATCAGTGTGGCAGTCAAACAGTTCCTACATCTGCATATGAGTACTGTAGATGGCTTATTCTATTTGGCCAAGAGAGATTGGGATTGCTGTGGCTAGCCCAACACGTTCCTAGAGTTGCGCTGAACCTAGGATTACGATTAGAAAAATCTGCGGATCCTATTTGCAGATGGTTGAGCTCCTGTCCAAGTTTTTACCAACGGACACTAAAGACCGCAAAATCACAGACTCAACAGAACCTATTCTGAACAAGATTTAAGGGCTTGTAAGAAAAAAATGCGCCGATGAGGTAGCCACCTGGGAGAAGCTGGGATCCCAAGGGAGCGGTTAGGGCGCATATAGACAATCCGATTGGAAATGCCATTTTGAAAGATTATCATCTTCTAAAATCTGGTCTTTTTATCACTGCACTCCAATTGAGATCAAATACCGCTGCCACTAAAACTACTCTTGGAAGAGGAAGGGCCAGAGAGGCTCGTATACTGCAGGAAGTGCAATACAGCGGTAGGAACCATGAATCACATCCTCGGTCAGTGCATTTTTATGAAGCCAGCAAGAATAAAGCGTCATGACGAGATCAAAAACTTCATAGAAGGGAAGATGCTCCGGAAATCGGACACCGTGTTGTCCAAGGAAGCCACTTTCTCCGTTGCCGAAGGGGTTAGACTCAATGACCTGGTAATAGAAAGCCGGGAAGGGGTCCTCGTGGTCGATGTGACTGTCCGCCACGAGGATGGGTCTAGCCTTCTGAAAGCAGGGGAGGAAAAGGTGGTAAAATACCAACCAGTCATCCCCCTGGCAGCCCAACTTCATGGAGTACCCAACGCCAGAATCCTGCCAGTGGTGGTTGGAACCTCTGGAGTTATGCCAAGATTCACAGTCAGTGCACTCAAGACCCTGGGGATCGCGTCTCGAGGCGATCTACTATCTCGTTAATTGCTCTCAGAAGCTCTAATAAACTTTACACACAATTTGTAAACTACGATGGAGCAATTTAGCATTGCTGACAGTAAATGCAGGAAAGAAACTTCAATGTCCTGTGGGGAAATCTAGGGAACCCCTTGGATCCTAAAATGCCTAGGAATTACTAAGTTCCCACGACTTTCAGTGGGAAGTGTATGCTATTTTATGTAGTATATAGAAAATTGTGTAGTCAGAATCACATTTTGGGGGTCCTCGATACCCAAAAATTGGTTTATGGCAAAACATACTAATATGTAGGGAGCAGATTTATAGGTATTTACAAATATTTATGAAAACTAGATAATTTAATTTATGAAGTGCAACTATTTGTTTCAAGATATTCTGAGCAAATAAGGACTATTCTCAGCAACTAAGCAAACAAGACAGGGACATCAATAGGAGCAAAATTAATCTACAAGATGAGCTGAAACAGTAAATTCCAAATTTCTATGATATTTCTTGAAAATCACAGTGACTGAACCCACAAATCAATTTACCACATCTGTAGTATTAAATTAACATAACACAACCGCAAAGAGGAGTGAGGAATAATTCTTAACAGCCAGCATCTGCTAAGGAATTCAACAATACAAATAATTGTAGCTGAAGATGACATATGAGAACTCCTGAAAAAAAAAAAAAAAAGTATATTTCTCATTTTTTATGAATATTTCTGATAAGAAAGAAGAATACAAAAATAATTGAATGACATGCGGCCAATATCACAAATAATAGACTTGATTTGTTATAAGTGAAGTTATAAGTAAGCTGTGGATTTTTGCCAATGGGCGTAGGTTTCATTTTCTTTGATCTATCTGAATTTTTGAAAATTGCAAAGTTAGAAATTATGCAAGAAAGTTTGTGCTATTGAGCTCCACAAGTGAGAGCATTTGTGTTAGATATGTTGATTAAAACAAATAATGTTAATATTGTTTAATATTTAAATAAATAAATTTTCGTTTATGTTTAGATTAAATGTGAGAAAAACAATACACTGTGCAGAATTGGAGTACCAGCCTGCATTTAATGAAAAAAGAAAAGTTAGGTATTGCTGTCTAATCTTTCTTGTTCAACACTGATATAAAGAGTTTCTATGAGGTTCTGTTCAGAACAATAATGAAAACCATGAAGGAAACTAGATTATATTTACTTCATAAACTTTCTACAGAAGTAACAAATAAGGATTAGAAAATTCTAATGCTTTTTTAAATGCCTATTTTGTCTATCTATTTCTACTGTTTTTATTGCCTAAAAATCCACAGTTTAATTATAAGCCCCTTCTAACACTTCAGTTTACAAACACCAACCACTTCTATTGTTTAATCTATATCAGCCCAATGACTTCAAAAACTATAATTTTTAATAATTAAATTTGTTCAAAGAATTGGTTGCCCAAGCAGGACTCGAACCCAGGCCTTCTGGTTTACACCCAGCTGCTCTAACCACTAAGCTACCAAGACAACCAATCCTTTGAACAGTTTTCACAAGCGCGATTGTCATGCCTTTTGTATATTATATATGATTGTCACCATCCCTTCACCTTATTGGACGCAATTACGCTCGGAGAATATATTCCTGAGTAGTAAAGGAATCCAAATTGTGATCACGTTACTGAGTTACAATGCATTTTAATAATTAAATTTGTTCAAAGAATTGGTTGCCCCAACTGGGACCGGTCAAAATTTGGATTCCTTAACTACTACGGAATATATTCTCCGAGCGTAATTGCTTCCAACAAGGTGACAGGATGGTGACCATTATATATAATATAATTTTTAATATTGAAACATGTTCCATAATGTAAAATATTGTTTCTTTTTCTATTAATGATGGGAATTTTTGACACATTACAAAATTACTGACATGCTTTCTCATCTATTTGTTAAAAATAAGTTGCAGGATACTGGCTGAATCCTCCCTAGCCTAACAATAAATAAATGCAACAGTAAAACTACAGTATTCTTCATCAAACACACAATTATTAGGAATAAAGTAAGTGAAATCAGTCGTATGCAAGAGAAACTTTTGGCATAAAGTTCAATTGAAAAATTGAAATGCAAGTGAAAACACAAAATTTAAGAAATGAAGATCTTCCTGGAGACTTAAAAATTTATTACTTCAATTTATAAAATGTACAATCACAGACAAAGAGAAGTTTTTTAAATTTATTTTTCTGAGATGGCTGAGAAATTGTGCTATGACTTCTTTTCTTGTATATACAATTAGACATACTTGACTGCTTAATTCTTGTTCTTTACATCATTGGCATTCTTCATCAACACAATTTCCCTGCAGACATTGTTAGCAATGAATATCTTATTATGTAATTTTCAGATCAGTTAACACAAACTATCAGGGGGGGATATGTATATAATTATATGTGGTATCATATTAGTTTCAGAAAATCTCAATTAGAGATTCTTACACATTTCATTTTACTCGACAAAGCATGACACAAGCAAGAATTTCCTTGCTTCCAGTGTTTCTAAGTCTATGACATATTTAGTTGACTAGTTTGCCTCTTGATGTATGGTTAGAAATTAATTTAGCCAAATAAACACAGAAAATAAGTTTTGTTCACTTTCTGAAAGCACAACCAGTATTTCAGAGAATGAAAATCAAACATTTTTTTAAAAATGAAGATGTTTATAAAAAAATATTCCAACAAATATTTACTATGTGTATGTGAGGGTGGGGCTCATCAGTTATTCTTTGCTCACTGATGAAAGTCTTAACACAATACAGTCCTTGTTCCAAGTTCATTTTGCCTTCTTTCCATTAAGCACAAAACAACTGTATGGTCCAATCAAGAATTATACTTGTGATTATTTGCACTAGTTTTGTTACTGTCCTCCATATTTACAGAACACAAAACAAGAAAATGCAACAAAAAATGAAATTAATATTATGTAAGAAACCCAGCTAATATACCATAACTTACCAATGCCAAATTTTTCCATTAGTTGACTAGACAGCAGACAAAGCCCTCATGATTTTAGAAGTCCTAGATCTAGGCACATACATTGTTCTTCTATTAGATATACTACGAAATAATAAATTGAAAAAATTCTAATATAAGAGTAATATTTAAGTATTTCAATATAAATTGATGAAATAAATCAAAAAAAGACACTTTCAGCTATTTGTAACTAATCCAAATCTTCCCAGCTTCAACACCACAATTCCAAATTATATGACCTTTATAATTTTAAGTTCACCAGTTTGTTTAATTGATTTATGCTGCAAACATCAGTTTAAGCATTATGAATTTAGTTTAATAAATTGTTCTAAAACCCTCAAGAGAGATTAAAATTATAAATTATTACTGTTCAGATGTTAGACAACTTACCAATATGATAAAAAATTTAATTATTAAAATGTACAAATACATTTTTTTTAAAAGTACTTGTAATTTTTTCAAATTTTAATTTTAGAATTTTTCAAAATTATTCTAAATGGACCCATCATGAAATAATTTATTATTATTTTTTTTATGTAGAAAAAAAAACTCTCGATGGATCAATTATTACACACTTTATATATCTTGATTAGAAAATAAATTTTTTTTTTTTAAATTACATCAAGACCTCGTTTGGGATAAAGGTTCACAATCATCAAAATCTCAGCAAGAATATCCTTGTTGGCAATATGTTTCATTCTACTTATTTTATTTGGGCATTTCAATGAGAGAATTCTCCAATGCCTGCTGTTCCATATTTGCAGTTTTAAAGTTAATGAACATTATTTTTTGGCATGTGTGTCACTAACCTACCATCAAACAAGTGATTGGACTTTTCTATAAATAAATGGCAGAATCATTTCCTATAATTAATAAAAATAAATAAAATTACAATTGAGCAGCTCTTTTCAATTGAGTGGAGAATGTTGAGAACTAATCGCCAGATCCTCTACACAAAATAATATATTAAAAAATTGTATTTATTCCCCTACAAGATCATCTTTTAAGGACACTTTCCTTTCCAAATATTCTATTTTCATTATTTAATTCATAAACAATCGTTTTCATTTACGATTTCATTACCAATTTATAAAACTCAAAAGCATTTCTATGGTAATTAAAGAATACAAAGCCATGCAAAATAGGCCAGCTTTTGGAGACAAGGTCTAATTTAAGAACAATTTTTTAAAAAGTGACCTCGTAATTAAATTCATTTATCTCGCATCACTTACATAAATGTTTGCACATTTCCATGTGCACAAAAGTACAATTTTGAATGAACACAATACATTCAACGTATACCTAACATTCATTTATTGATGGCACATCTGAAATTATATGCAATAAATAAAAATTCAAATATTTTTTAAAACCCATAAAAAACTTGTCACATTTTTTGCTGTAATTACTAACATTTGTTTTTTGCATCAAATGCATAAAATTTTAATGAAACAAGTGAAAGAAAATGTGAAATGTAAAAAAGATATTTTCGTTCAGAAATTAACAACTATTGGGACCAAATTGCAAGTTTAACAAAAATAATTAAAGTTTCCAGTTCCATGGGATACACATTTCACCATCAGAAAGAACAGAGTAATAATTTGTAACCCAAATACGTGTGTTGAGCAAGTTCTTCCTCAGTTGTTCTTGGTGCTGCAGCATCTGTTTGCAGCAGGCAATCATCAATTCAGGAGTGATGTTATCATCTTTATGCAAAGCTGCCAGTTGAAATTCATCCACACACTGCTGAACCAAATCTCGTTCCACATGTTTATTGCTGAGAGCAAAACAAATTAATAACTATTTCACAGGAATCCCAGACAAATTATAACCACAGTTTAAAAATAAGATTTCATATTATCACATTCATGAAGTAGTACAGTTTTGATTAATTTAATGCAATCAAAGCTCAACATGATTTCTTTAAAGGTCGATCAACCAAACAGCAGTAGGGGACAAAATATCGAAGGTTCATAAATCACACAAATAATAATATTATTGGACTCTGCACAATATAAAAACAAAACTTGTGAATTTTTTGGATCATTATTTTTTTATCTACAAATAGTATTTTTAACTATTTAAAAAATTATTCTGGTGTTGTTTCATGACAAAATTCCAAATAGAGACATTATACATAAATTTTTGTTTAATCTATTTTTAACACTATCTACTGACATCAAGAAACAGAAAAAAAATTTACAAAATTTTTTTCAGGGTCATTGAAAGGTCATGGGGGGTGTTTAAAATCTTAAAAATCAATTGTTAAATTAGGTCATCATCTTTTCATTTACCATCATCATCAATTCATTTTCAAAAATCAAAATACTCTAATATACATATACTTCTACTTTATGCCTACAAAATTTCATCCTTGATTATCTGTAAGGATGCAGAACAATCAATTTCATTGCCAAATGTGTAATGAAAAAGGTGTTCACAAAATAATTTTTTTATTGGGAAACAGATTGGTCTATAACAATTATTTTCTCATTTTTTAATATTCAGCTTTACCTGCATTTTACTTGAAGGGACAAAACCTACCTTCAATTTTGTAATAGTACGAATAAACCTAAAAAATTTCAAATTTCGAAATATTTAGAAATTTACTGCAATGAGTGTAATTTAATGGAAATAAAAATCAAATTTATTTTAGATTGTATGTTTGCCAGGAAATGGCAAATTACTTACTTTATGCATACAATTTTAGTGTGCAATAAATTTGTTAAGCAACAATACCAAACAAATTTTTAAAATTATTAAAAATGGAATTATTTTGAGATAAAAAACAATGCTCAAAAAAATTCACAAATTTTTTCCCTTGTTTTTATATAATGCTGAATCAGAAAATATAATTATTTGCACGATTTCCAAACCTTTGTTGCAAAATATCCTTCCGATAGTTTGTTGACCGTTTTGACAAAGAATGTCTTATAGAGAATTGGAGATCTCAATAAGAAACTAGTCTGCAGAAAGAAATTTATTGGTATTTTCCCTGATCTACCCAACGCTTTTGATCTCGTAAATCAAGACTGAGTATGCAGGGGATTCTACTAAAATGGTTACAGCCATTTTTTAACAGAAGAATACAATTTGTAGAAATAACTCAGTTATGCAATAGGAACAGGCTTATTCCGGAGTATTCAGAACTGTAATAAATTAACACAAGACTGCCTCAAGGATTAATTCTTGGCATTGACATATATGTACAATCTATTAACACTATACAGATAATACACAATGATAAAAAGCATACTGATGGAACAGAAAACCCCAATGAGTTCATCATTATTGTATTCGTTCGCCACATTGTATCTTACGTGAAACGGTACAGGAATGGTCTGGGCAATGTGGGTTGTGCCCATACCTCAAGCAAGATGCTCAAGAGTGCTTGTGTGCTATTTGGCATAAGACAGTCTTAACCTAGGTGCATTAAGACACTCGTGTGCGGAGGCATCAGTGTGCATCAACGCAGCTGAAGTCATCAATGCTGTGTAAGGCACATCATCACAACACTTGTGTGACATAGGCCTAAATTGCATTATGAATCATTAATGCCAATAATATTCATTATAAAAAATTGATTCACTTGAGTTCCAATATTTCCTTTAAACACACCAAATTTTTATCATGCAATATTGGTGAACATAATGCAAAGCTGTCCCATTGGAAGGATGACACTACCACCCATATTTTCACATACTGTAGTTTAGTCTGACTTTTCAAAATGGTCTGTTGAATCACCTAAACAAAGGAAAGTCAACAACCTGAATATTTAATTCAACATAATTCCATGGGCTCCTCTGCAATAATGTAAACATTCTCACTTATTGGTCACCTATGTCTTTAGCATTTGAACGTAATATGGCCTTATAGGGACTTCCAAGCGTCCGCGGTCCTAGTGCATTCCAGCCCTGAAGAAGATCAGATAAGATGATTGAAACGTCGGAATCAATGCTCTGGACAAGGTGTCACTTGAACAGCCGAGAGCCTCAGTTTCACATGACACTGGCCACAGAAGCCTACGATTGCATAAACTAATATCTTAACAACAGTCAAGTAAATTTTTACTCTCTTATTACAGTAAAAAAAAATTGTAACACTTGACAATGCATCTAAGCTAAGATTGGCCAACTAACAGAAGACTGAGGAGAGAATGGATCAAGTTTATTTTCATTTTGTGAAAAAAGTGAACATTAAAAAGGGTAACTTAAAACAATCTATTATCATGTTTACCTTTTATAACGAAGCAGAAGTGATGTCGCTTCTTCCATGTTGCCATCAATAAAACTCACAACTAACGAGCCAGGACAAGATGCAGGCACAATAAATTGACCAGTTGGAGACACCATTAATGGCCCAGCCTCCCTGTTTAAAGGAAACAAAATGAGCTACTACACTGCTAAACACATATCAAGTGAAATACACTTCTAAGAGTATGATCTTACGTTTCAACGACTAACTCGAACTTATCAAGCTTTTCTGGCCACTCTCGAGGATACCCAAATCGCCCTTGGTGATCGCTGAGAGAAGTTGTAAGTCGCCGGAGATGATTTTCATAGTGTTTGGCCATCACTTTAGGTTGAAATTTCCTATTCAGAAAACACAAATTATTGGCAAACGTGTAAATTTTGGTACAGCCAAAGTCTAATATGAAAATATTAAGAATAAAAAGTAATTTCTTTTCACTTAACAAAACCAAGTCATCCAGCCATGAACAGAAAAAAAACTGCTGCTTTCACTTACCTACGAACCACTCTTATGTCTCGTAAAACTCGTGACACTGCTTTCTCAAATGAAGGTATTCTTAATAGAACTATATCATGCTTGTGTACATTTTTAATCAGCTGAAAAAGAAAATAATTATTTTGAAATTATTTAAAAAGCCCCTAAACCAATTGTAGCTAGATTTCAGGGGTTTGTCACAAATTTTTAGAAAACATCTTGGAATTAGATAAAAAAGTTCAGTGTTCTAACTGATTTAGTTTAAAGGGAAAAAAACTTATTGCTTACTTTGCAACCATCTAAGCCACCATTGTAACATGAATTCATGAAGTTTGGTTAGCAACCTACTCTTATATTTTATTCTCAAAATCAACACTTATTTTGAAAGTAGCAGTTGTTGTAAGTGTGATTTTCAGTTTAAACAGTTGCATACCAATAAGGGTGGGGGTGGTCATCAATGACAGGTCCTAGCATAGTTTTTTCCTCTACCTTTCTTTAGGTAAGGGGTTACTGTTTCATTGTTTATGACTTCTGTTCTTAGAACATTTCGAAATCCTTACAAAGTTTCGTCTTTCAAAGCTGAACTCCTACAGTCACATCTGTTCATAAACGCCTTCAAATCTTAGCCTACTGTTTGTCAATGAACAGAACTGTAGAACAGTAAAATGTCACAATTGTAGGTTTTTGATGTTCTCCTGTATTTTGTCCTTGTAATGATGCAAGTATGACTTCATCTAGCCACACTAGATCCAATTCACAATTCTTCTCTTTCAAAGAAATCATAATCATTTTGAAATTATATTGTAGAATGAATAAATAATTACTGCACAATACATAAGTTTAATAAAAACATTTAATATTATAAATCATAAAATATTTTTTAATGTTTTAAAAAAGTACTTTAAAAAATTAAAATTATTTGATAAAAAATGACATCCATTCTCGCCCTACTAGAAAAACTCTGCACGCAAGGCAGTTAAAAAACAGAATGCCTTCTACAACGGTCTTCGCAACACTGGAGAAGGGCTACTGGGAACATCATAGCCATGACAATGTAAAGCTCAGTTTCTCAGCTACTAATAATATGGGAGATCTGTGCAGTATTTCCAAGAATGGCAAATGTTTTTTGTTCAGTATGGACAAAATGCTCGTAGTACACCTCTTCGGGGGCAAACGACAGAAAAATGTAAAACAAAATGAACATGTAGATGAACTTAATGGAAGAAAACTTAATTATGGACAACAAATTACATTGGAAGGAAAAATCTCTATCTTTAATTTTGTAGTCGTATGTAGATGGTGAAAAAATTCAAACTGTTGCAATTTTCAACAATTCAGAGTTAACTGTGAAAATCTGACCTATGGCACCATTATAAGTGTATTTTACTCTACTCTTTGAAGAAATTTACAGAGAAAATTTGGCGCCGTTTTTGAGAAAATTTTGAAAATGTTCCAGGGGCTTCATGTAAAGTACCACCAAATTTTAAAGAAAGATTTTTAAAAGTCCAAAACAACAACTCTAGCCAGATGGACAGGAGTTTCTCCAATTTGGAAAATTCCTGCTTATAGTTCAGGTGCTAATTGTATTTACACAGAGGGACAGACAGACGACGTTTTGAAAAACAAATTTCCGGTATCAGGGGACACCAAAACGTGTATTTCCCTTGAAATCGATTTTTCACAGCATTATATATCTTTCTATATACTATGTATATTACTCTTTATATACATACATATACAAGAAAGAAAAACTTACTAGAAAACTACTAATACTTTTAAAAAAATTGTACATGGCCTTCATTATCTTCAATATTATAGTTTTAGGAAGACATTGAAAAAATTTTGAATTTTTACAAATTCTAGAAAATTCAGGAATTTGTTCAGACTTATCACAGACTATCAACTTTGGAGAAAACCATCTGAATACTTTAAGTACTAGAGTTGACCTTGGATGGACAGATTGGCACGTGTTTTGTCGTCAAACGGCATCAAGAACCCACAAAACGTGGATTGTGACTACACATGTTTGAGGAAGTAATTTTCTACACGCAAACTAACTTCAATTTGCATTTGCAGGGCATCGAACTGAGAGTTCAGGCAGCCTTGTTGTTCTTGTAACAAAATATCAGCAACGTTTTTGTTGATTTTCCCATTGCATTTCACTTATTACAAAGCCACTTGTTCAATTCATTTTCCTCTCTCTAACGGTCCATTCAAAACTATTGGTCTGAATCGCTGGCAAATTCTGGCGTGCCGGTGGAAGCCGACAATATGTCTGCGATACAATTACACATTATAGGTAGGCATGATATTAATTACTTTTGCAGCTTACTGTATCATCAGCATTTGAGTTTCTTTTTGGCGTGAAAAGGCAGTGAAAAAATAAAAGATCCTATCCAACTGGGATAATCTCCAAATATAAAATGACCCCATATTTTTCAAATGAGGTTTTTCAGGTCAAAAACTTGTCTTATATTAATACAATATCTAAATAACAGCAGGTTACTTCAGCTAGATTAGTTCAATAAATCTACTTCATTCATTAATACTACTTAATCTTTCAACTAGAAACTTACATCAAGCCAATTATGTCTCACTTCTCCACTGTTGAGCATAACATGGCCATCCATGCTAACACCAGTGTCGTTTCCAAACATCAGGGTTCTACCTGCAAATGAGAGTAACAGTTTTGTTGAATGAAGAATGGCAATAGGTATAAAATGCAAAGTATGAACAATTTCTTAAAAAATGTGTTTCAACTAAAATACATACATTATTTGGTACATTATTTTTCAAAATTATTATAAAGTATACAATAAAAAAGGATTATAAATTTACCATTCTTTAATTAAAATGTGAACTATTATTATATAAATGGTAATAGGGTCATTCCATGGAAAAAAGTAGATTTTGCATGGAATGACATCATACCTTCAAATTTAAAAAAATATTTTGGGATATTGTTGTCAGTGATACCTACATCGTCAAGGTATAATATTAAAAATTTCTAACTGATTGTTTGGCAAGAATGCGCTCTTAAAATCTGAACTACTAGTGAACACCCCTATATTCTTTAATTTTTTTGCCCTCATAATTTTTTTTTTTTTGAAATTTACAAACTCTTGGAACGGAAGAAATGGTTTGCCAAATTAGATTATTTGAATGAAATGAAGGCTGATACAGGTGATGAAATTGTAAACTTATTTCCTGATTATTTCAAATCTCTTTAATGTATTGATCATGAAATTGAAATTCATTATGTAAATTCAATGATAAACATTGGGAACATTCAAGTATCTCAAATGGATGTATTTAATGAAATAAAGAAACTTGATTGAAGAACAGGTTCAGATCCTATAATATACCACTGTATTTTAAAAAATTTTTACGTGAACATTGTACCAATTCTTCATGCCTTATTCATTAAATCATTAGAGGAATGAGTATTTCCAATGATATTGAGAAGTTATATTACACCAATTTTTAAATAAATGACAGATGAAAAATTGATAATTATAGACCAATCTCGAAATTTAGTATAATTCCAAAAATATTCAAATCTTGAATAACACACATTCAGACTTCGAAAATAAACTCAATATTATTAAATGAACAACACAGTTTTAAAAAGAAAAGATCAAGAACTACTAATCTATTGATTCTACAAAGTTATATTCTTAAAAATTTTATGTCAAACTCACAATCTGATGTGACATGTACAGATTTTACAAAAGCTTTTGATACTGTAAACCATGAAATTTTATTAAAGAAACTTGAATATATTGGAATTAATAGATTATTGTTGAAAGGGATCACAAGTTATCTGACTGGTAGAATTAAAAATGTGAAATATAAGTTTTAACTCAAATGATATTGTAACATCATCATGAGTTCCTCAAGACTCACATTTGAGACCATTATTATTTTTACTATACATAAATGATACTAAATCGGCTCTGCCACTATGTTCTTTCTTCCTTTTTACAGACAATTTAAACTTACTTTTGGAAATAAAATCAAGAGACAATTGTAAAATTCTTCAAGAAAACCTGAATGTGTAACTTTGATGGTGTAAAAATAAACTTGTCCTGAATATCCAAAAATATAAAATCATGAGATATGCGAAGTCTAGAAATCCAATTAAATCCTCGTATTTGATGAACGGGCAAGAATTAGAAACTGCCATGAAAATTAAACATCTGGGCCTTTTTTTTTGTGACCAAAAACTAAAATTCAATGAACATATAGATTTCATTGTTTTTAATCGACATAGATCTTCTTATAACCAAAATAACTTTACATTGAAAGCGCAAAACGTGATATTGAATGATTTTGCTAGATATTTATAGTAACATTGACTAAAGTAATTACATAATTAGTCATATTCTAAATATGTTTTATGTAAAATAATAATAATTGAAAAATGATGTGTAAAATTTGGCAATTGCTTTAAATAATTAAATAAAAAATTTCTTCTTATCAACACACAGTCTGCACCTCAAACTCGCAAAGAAACAAACTCCATTGCAATAAATAAGATTAAGAATTATATTTACCTTTCAAAACATGCATAACATCAGGATGATGTCGAGCCAATGCTTGAAAGCTTTGCAGGCAACCCCTGAAATGAGTCACGTTCCATCCACAGTCCCACAGAACCCGCTGCACCCCAAGAGCATCTTGCAAAGTTATCTGAAGCCGGATAATTTCTTCTCGCACGGGCTGACATGCAGCGAGTTTCATCCGAGCCTGTTCCACGTTCTTCTCCAACCACACCCTGCAGCCAGAGCCACTGATCATCAAAAGTTCCTGCAGACAAAAATACTAATCTAACAGAATCTCTCAATGTTAATCATATCACCTTCTTTTTCACATGTATCAGAAGACATATTCTTTTAAACTTTGTAAACTAATGTAATCATTATATAGATATGTTTCAAGGAAAAACTGCAACTTGTAGGGAAAGAGAACATTGAGAGAGACTGGGAATCCATGAAAGAAGCAATGATAGTGAGCAACAAAACATGTGGATTAGAGAAGAATGGAGGAGGGGGGGGGGGAGAAAAAATTATATATAGAGGTAGAGAGATTCATACATATGCACAAACAGGCTTGTGGTGTATAGCATGTACTTTCTAACACTGTTTGTAATTGCTACAGAATAATATACTACAACATGAATATGCAAAAGTGTTTCAATCAGTATAAAAATTTTTCTGCACACTGAAACTCCAACTCAAGCCCTCCACGATAACTCGCTATGTGCCCTACCTCTATGCCAAGGAACTGCTCTGACATTCCAACAAAGGCTGATGCTTAAAAATTCCATTGTCTCAACCCAATACTACCAATATGCAATTTTCAAAAATTCAGAGAGAATTTTTTTAAAAAATTGGAACGTTTTAGGGGGAAAAGTTTTTATAATTAGCATTAATGTTAACTACAAATTATGTGACAATACAAATTTTTTCAAAAAATTGTACTTAGCCATTTCAGTACAGATTTTGCTTAAGGCAAAAAATCCTTTTCAATATTGCAGTTTTGAAATGTTAACTTTTTGCAATTTTCAAAAACACAAAGAGTTTACCGAAAAGCACATATTTTTACCGTCGTTTGATACGTATTAGGAGAAAATTTATAGGAAAATTTTGAGTACTTTGAAAAATATATGTACCTTAAATGTAATTGTAGGAGGATACTGAAAAAAATTGAACTTTTGCAATTTTCCAAAAAATCAGTGATTTTAAGGAAAATGAAACCTGTTCCATTCTCTTTCGTGTACTGTATGCTATGTGAGGGCAAAGTTTAATAAAGAAAATTAGTGCCACTTTTTACAATATTTTGACAATGTTGTTGGGAGGTCATGTAAAAGTACCATCAAAAATCATAATACCAGTTTCAAACTCACAAAGTGTTAAGTTCATTCAGATCGATCAGGGAATATGAGTTTTGGAGAAAATTGGCTGTACAGTTTAAGCGCTAGAGTTAAACATGGATGAGGGACAGATATTTTACTGTCAATCAATTTTTCAGTTTCAAAGACCAACAAAACATGAATTCTGTCTAGACCGAGTGTTAGAGGTAATAATTTACTATTCATAGGAACATGATTTATCCCCTTTTTCATTACCAGGGCCCAACAATTACAATATTTCTGTAAAAAAATTACTATTTTCCAGTGCTCAATCACAATACTTTGTCTTCTTATGAAAAAATGATGTCAATGAAAAAATTTGATAAGGGAAAAGCTTTACATTTCAAATAATCCCATATAAAGCAAATGTTTATATTTGCTAAATAATGTGATGGATTTTTTTTCGACATGGTGGTTCAATTTCTTCTCAAATTTTTTAAATTAATGAGTTATATTCACATGTTACTCTTTCAATAAAAAAGGATCCCAAAACAATTAATATATCATCTTATCGATTCACTGCATTTCACTATACAAACATCTCATTAAACTTTCCATAAAACTAATCAATGAACACACATAGGATATGGCAGACATAACACAGACATAACCTTGATCATCAAAAGAATACCCTCCCCCTCCACGCACACCTGACTTTACCTCCACAGTTGCTTTCCCTGTGCCTGACAAACTGTGCTGTCACCCTGTTGGATAATTATAGTTTTGTAGGATATACAATAATGTCCATGAGATAAACCACTTATGCAGGATAATTTTAACTATAAAATTTGGTTTCAATGTAAATTTGTAACAAAATGTATGTGTGCTAGCAAATAGCACAAACTTCACAAGTACTAGAGAATCACTACCAAGTCCCATTCTCAAAGCAAATTTAATCAATTATTTAATCAATCATTTAATTTAATCTCTCTGCACAATACATACATTTAATATTTTAAATTTCACAGGGTATGTTTTATTTTGTTATTAATTTGTGTTTTCTACATCATAATTTTCTTAAAGGAGCCCATAACTTGGTCAAACTAAAAACCTCTTAATAAACTAATTTGACACAGACCACATGGACTGACTGGGATTTATACACTGGTGACCTTAGTTAGAAGGCAAGTGGCCTGTCCACTACTCAACGGGTCACTCACTGTTCGAATAAGATAAAAACAATATTGAAATGAGTAACAGTGGAAATGTAACTTACTACTTCAAACAATCATATGTTGACAATTATAGAGCATGCCAAATTGTCAGAATTTCATTCAAAAATAAATAATTCTCACTCCACAATAGCATTATTTCTCTTCACAGCAGTGACACGATCTCCTGGTTTAAACAACTTCCTATGAGTACAGAATTCTCCATTAGAATCAAATGAAATTTTTTAATAAAAACCCTGAAAATTCAAATATGTGTTTGGAAAAAATATTACAAACTTGCTTTGCTCATAAAAACCAGGCCAAATAATAAGAAACCAACAATAATTAAAAATACCATATTCCAACTTATCATAACATCTTTCTAAAAAAAAAAAAAAATGCCCATATCCCAAAATAAAATATTGACAGTTAATTTACTGCTTTTGGACCTTCTGCTACGAGGGCCAACTCAGGGATGTCTAGCCTTAAAAATCAAGCTGAGAACCTACAAATATGAACAATGAATAATTGTGCTGACATTCTCTATATTAACTTGATTAACACTGTCTTCCACAGTCCACATTAACATACATCGATGTTAACATAGTCAATTCATTGATGAATTGCCAGGTTAGAAACATGAAGACGAAGGAAAAGGGAAAATTGATTACCTTTCTCAGACACATGTAAACTTTTGCCTGATGTTTTTGAATTTACATTTACTATAAACAGAACACTTACGACAATTTTTCACCATCCTTCCTTTGCTTTACTTCTCGCCTCAAGATAGCAGCCCCAAAAATAGGATCATTTTCATCAAATTTTGGTTTCCTGATTTCCAGCCCAAAAGAAGGTTCTTGTTTTGGGGCAGGAGCAATATTATCTACATATGTTGTTGGTAAATCGCAAGATTTTAAAATTGACAGTACTGTTTTTCTGAGATCTCTTTGCTTAAGGTCAATTTTTACAGAGCGGAATGAACCTGAAAACAAAGTCAATTTATTGAAGGTCAGAAACCTGATGACCTGGTCAGAAACATGAAGACAAAGGGAAAAGTAAAATTAATTACCTTTCTTGGACACATTTGTGCCATTAGAACGACTTCGAAGGTAGAAAGTAACAGATGTTGGCCTTGCTGGTCTTCTCTGTTGGAGTGTTTCAATGTAAGAACTTAGCTGTTTCAGTGAATTTTCATTTATTATCTACAATCAAATGAAAAAAGTAATATTAAAAATCCTTTCACATACTCAAATTACCTTTAACTCACAAAATTAATGAAACAAACCCTCTCGTCAGGATATTGGCCAAAAAGATCAGGATGAACTGAGAAGTAAAACGGTCTCAATGCAGTGGAAACTTCTGCAGAACTGAGGCATCGATAAATATTCAATGCATTGGCACTTCCGAGACTGAAACAACTTTTGATCAGCCTGAAATAAAAATGTAATGTGTGGTAAAAGCATCCGTATAGCATTATTTACCATCGACATCCAGTGCCGTGCAATGTACAGTGATCTTACGCACCATCTTTTGTGGAACAATTTTTCCATTGACACAAACTGTGTTCCACGGTGCGTTCGTAAGTTTCGAAAGTATTGCTCAGAAATGTATCGCACGTTACATAATTCAATCGAACACACTCCTGAAGAGATTCTGGAACTAAACAAGATCGTAAAAGGTGATAATTTGTCCTTGATCTTCAATAACAATTAATGCGCACTCATTTTACACGTGAACAATCATACGAGTTATCTGAACTAACCAGCAAACACGCTTATTATTTGTAATATTTTCGGTGGAGATGATATTTGTTATTCAAGTCCTGTCATTTTCTTCACTCAACAGCATCCTGACAGCATCCCTGTCAACTCTCTGCCTGTCAATGTGTGCACCAGAGCCCGTATTCATGAAAAACAATTGCTAATGCAATGATCAAACGAGCCGTGAGTTGCCATCGCTGAGAAGGGTGACCGTGACTTCCAAGGCGGGAGGGGACAAGGACCATACGGAGACGTCAGCTGATGCAGTGTAATGTCGGAATGCCGCTTGTCACTGTGCATCTATCTTAAACAATTCGTGTTGATAGCCTAAGATATTCGTTCAGAGAGAGAAAACCCAGAAAAGAGAACTCTTCAGTCAATAATGATCAAGTTCTTGGTAAGTGTCAGTGGTGCGTGAAAAATTAAATACTATATTTATTCTGCCGTGTCGTGTTGATCAGGTTAATAGCGATCTATTTAAAACGCAGCCAAATCCGAAAATAAACTAAGCTCTCGAAGCTCTCATTGGTGTGGCATCTCCGTCGTATTTACTTCAAATGGAAAACCATGGGATTATTAACATTTTTGTATAATTCGCTTTTAATTATCTTCATATTCTTACACCTCTTAGTAGGTGGAGCTGTAAGCAACGTGTTTTAGTCGTAAAAAAATTAATATAGTTTTTCTAATTTTCCTTTATGATATGCATGACAATGAAATGTTATCATTTTAAAGTAGACTGTAAGCAAAAGTACTTGGCATGAATTTAACATCTCTGATATTTGAAAAGTAGATTTAAGAACTACTGTAAAGCATTGATAATGCAATTTTTTTCAGATTACATTTGGAGCTGGAGTGTACGCAGGAATTTATATCAGCCAGAACTATGAGGTAAGCAAGATTTTGTATATATTTCGTACAACACAGTGTGTTCAATCTCGTGTTAGATTTTCAGGAAGAAACAAAATTATTCTATTGATCTGTTTCCTGGAAATAACAAATTCATTGATTTATGAAAATTACACTGTGAATAATTTGTAATGTGTCAAGCTTTAATAGGGTAAATTCTAAGTTATTTTTTTCTCTGGCAGTGTCTTTTTTGTTGTTAACATCTGTCAGGCAGTAGTTTTCAATTTTCAGATTCCAAGAGTTGATGACCCTGGGAAACTCTGGGAAAAATTCAAGGAATTTGCAGATCAACATAAAAAGGACAAGTGAAATAAAATCTGAGAATACAAGATGCATAGATAACAGGTATTTGTTTGTCTGCTTTATAAATATGAAACAAATAGAAATTGTTTGTGAAAAAATCATAGGAAATTAGGGCTATAAGGTTATCACAGTTAAAAAACAAAAATCACATTTGGTCCTTTATTCACATATATTGGAAATACTTGGAACATGTAATATATATATACTTACAAATATACTTTTTATTCTAATACATAGTGTGGTTTCGGGAATGATCCACTAGTACACTTCTGTAAAAATAATTTTACTCCAATTTGTACATCATTCAACTTGCAAGCTGATGTAACACACTTCAAACATCTTGGGAGATAAATAGTAAAATTTGTATATAATTAAGGTCGTTGAATATTCAAGTTTGATTGTACAGATTGTTCATGGTTTTTTAGGTTTCAACTTCCATCAAGATGACGCTACAGGTTAAGTGTAATTCCAGAAGACCAATAATGAACTTGCCAATTAGTTATGTGTAGTTTAATTTACAATTTTTTATACAATTTTTACATTTAATCCTTGGTTAACTATTCAGAAATGTTATTTAATGGCATGCTTATTTCATCTTTAGAAGACTGATAGAAGTGCAAAGGGAATTTGTGAACCTTTAAAAACTGTACAAATATACACAACCAGTATTGAAAAAGCTTTCTTTGGCCACCTTGTTTCTGGACATTCAGATCAAGCTCATACCACCACCTGAATACTCCATTCTCATCTGTGGTTCTACAAAAGCAAGCCAATCAGAAGAATGAGAGGGCAGTAGCCCCATGGAATGGCATTTATATAAAGCCAAAGCAACACTGACGATGTTACCCAAAAAGTACACAAACTTCTGTCCTGCTGCATGGCTTCCTTCAATCATCTTGAATGCTGCAATAGAGTTATGCATGAGAGACAAATGTAATGTAAAAACATCTACATGAATGAAATGATATATGTTCTAGTATTCAAGTACACTATCTTAAGCAAGTGTGTTTGTTTTGTGCTACTGGTTTTGTTTTCAAATACAAGCTTAATATGAAATTAAATTTAAACAATTCTTACATCACAGTAAAATTTAACTCTTACACATAATGAATATGAACACACATTTAGCATAATCTTAACTAGGAAGAAAGCTTGCATCACTATATTTAAAATAAGTCTACAGTCCAATAATGGTCAAGCTATTCTTCCATGCAGTTTTACAAATACTATTTATTCAATAGTATTTACTAATGTAAAAAGTTCTCATAATTATTAGACAACTTTAGTACAAAATTGTTTGCAAGTACACTTGCATTAAAGATATAATACAACTTCTCAAATTTTAAGCAAATACTTTTCTTACATATGACAATGTTTAGAGAAAGATTAAAGTGATGCCTGCCAAAGAAATCTAGAGATGCAGATTAATGCAACTCTTATTTAGAGATTGTTTTCCATATATTTAGTTTTAATTCAAATAACATTTTACCCGCAACCAATATTTAAAGCTTTAAAGATTACTTGAGAGTTACTTTTCAATCTGAACAATTATATTTGTTTAAAAACAATTAAATCTTCCACAAAATGGCTAAAGTTTGACTTTTCATTCGTTTGTAGTGTTTCTTCAAAGACTTCTCTTTTAAGTACTTAAGAGATGAACTCATCACATCCAAAAAATAGTGAACAATATTTTCAACATTAAAAGTGCTATACATTTCACTCCAATACTTCTGAAATGATCCTTAGGAATCAATAAGTTGTACAATACATGGAGGATAGTAATTGTTATTTTCTATTTACGTACACCTCTAATGTATTTTAATTGAAATATAGTTTCCCCCCTCCCTCTTCATATTTTTACTTATTGGTGAACCTGTTATCAGTGTGGTATCTCTGTAATTATGTCAAGCTCAAATTCAGCAAATAAAGATATAAAAAAATTTTCTTGCACCATTTGGGAAAATATTAATCCAGATGTGTAACAATCAACATCTTGGCAACACAAATTCATGTATAAATAAATTGTAAATAAGGTCTAACTTACATTTTAAGAGGAACTAGTTAAACTATGAAATTAAACACAATTGCCTCACAAATATTTAAAATTCTCCAATGTGACCAGGAAGCAATCATAAAAAATTTGCATCATATCTATATTTAAAATAAAAATACTTACTGTTTTGCATGGTGAATAAGGCCTTCACAGGTCGAATGATCAACATTCCAACCATCATAATTGGGAATATAGAGATTGAATTTCCAGCCATATACATGATGAACAGATTCATGGGAACCTATGGACAATACCATACAAATGTATATATAATACAATACCATATTCCACTATGGATTCTACTTGGCAAAATGAAGCTCAAAACATACCTGTTTCAAAGGACCAAGGGCAAGTTCCCAAGATTTTTTAATGATTAAATGGTTGGGATCAGATTCTCTAGTAACTTCTGTGTAAACTTGCCCTGCTGATGGATTATATCCTGGAGGCGATGCCAAATCAGAACTGCGATCTGGTTTACCACTGGAACATTTGGTGGAGATTAATTAATTCTACAATTCTATTTTAGTTTTGACTTAATAAGAAAACCACGAAATTAAAAGTCATTATTAAGTAAATGCTAAAAATAGTCAATATTAATTGTAATGCAGAGGTTAGATGTACACATTGAACCTCATTTGAGCTTGAATGGTTTCACTCACCGAGTTGTTGAGTCTAACGCCCACTTGTATCTTTTCGGGGGAACACGTGTAGCAGTCATTACAGAAATTTCTTGGCTCGTCTCTTTAAATATCCTAAAAGTTTAACCGAGTATTTAATGTAAATAACAGATGGCCAAAAGCAGAGACAAATGCTGCTCGACGCTGCTGCACAATGCCAACTATTGCACCGCAGTCGGTCAAAAGCATCACCAACTTTCCGAAACAAAATAACAGTTTCGCGTTTCGACCAACCAACGTTTCAACGATTCATTTGGGGTGAGAAAAAGACAATTGATCTCATTACTACACAAGCGGCATGACACAGAAAAAAATCTAAAAACTATTGACCGACATTTTAAATATTCGAATTATGCAATGATGTTACATAAATGCAGTGAAAACGAATTAAACTTTTTTATAAAGGCCCAAAACAGACTATTCTGAGAAATGTGGAAAATCGAGTTGCGCATGCGCAGAGGTTCAATAGTGCTGTATGTGTCAAGATGCTTCATGGCCACGCGGCCAAGTCAGTAGCTTCGCTATTGAATTTCTCTCTCATTCATGGTAGAAAATATGGTGGTTAATTCCAGAGGGCCGAGGTGGTTACGAGCGTGTACCGACTCAGCGCTTCTGTTCGAAGGGTCGTGAGTTCGAGACCGACCTTGGGCATTGTTGTCTGTATGTGTATATACTGTACATGTCACGTTCTGTTGACTCCAGATCAGAGCGCCAAATATGTTGTTGCCTAGTGTGTGGTTGAATATTCTACGTCCCATCGAGACATTAAGAGTTGGGGAAGCGTGGGTAATGGGAGTCAGCGGTAAATTATCGATATATATTGTAAACAATCCAAATCGAAAGGCAAATACATGTGCTTTTAACTACCATTAGTGATGATAACTATGCACTTGAGTTGCCGCAGCCAAAGAAAGCTTAGTACATAGCGTTCGTACCTGAAAAATGAGTGGTTGATATTAGAAAGGACTCCTAGAAAATAAGGTATTAGGTAAACTTGGAGATTTCTAAAAGAATTACGATTTGTACGAATTAGGATTTTTTCCGTTGAAGAAACTCCTATCCATGTGGCTCGTATCGAAACTTTGAGATTTTTGAAAAGCAGTCTTCAAAATTTGGGGGTACTTTACATGACGCCCTCCGGACATTTTCAAAATTTTCTCAGAAACTGCTCCAGTTTTTTCTCCTTAAATTTCTTGTAAGAATAGAGTAAAATACTCTCAACAACTTAATCTTCCTGAAGGCGGTATATAAACTGATAATAAAATCAAGTCCCATAAATCGTGTATTATCAATTACAGAACAGATTCCTCTGAAAGGACTAAAAAACTGCCAAATTCTTTGGGTTTCAGATCATAATTATTAATATATATTATATTTCTTTATTTACACCAAAAACAGTTAAAACTGTGTTTGACGTGCTATGGGGAGAAGTTAATTTGAAGTTACGTTTATGTCTAGAAGCAAAACAAGGGGCTGTCTCAGCATGTGCTCGAGGATCAGGGAAATTGGCCGAAAACCTGATCGACATGGGGTCATTGACCCAGAAGCTGAAGTACAATACTTGTTACAGGTACTTTACAATTATTCAATGCAAAGGGTATATAATACATTAAATATCATTGTTAAAATTAAAATTACTTTCCTTTTCGATGCTCGGTATAGTCTCTAATTGTATAGAAACAGTTGTGCAGCAGAAAATATTTTACTTGGGACAAACTTTTGTATCGAATTTAATCATTTAAAATCATCTGGCAATGTGTTGTAAAATAATGTACATTTATTATACGTGCATTTTTTGTTGTGAGCTGTTGATACTGACGCCAGATAAATATGATTACTACGTCGAGTGTTGTAGTTACAGGCAACGACATTTGCTGAAAATATATTCCCGCCCTTAAGTAAGTCATTTTTAACAAAAAACACCGATTCATATATGAAGAGACAAGGTAATGGTAAAATACCTAGGTTAATAAAGAGAGGCTTACAAGAATCACATGAGTAGGATTTGCTTATAATTCGTATAATTCTTTTTTTGTAATCTAAAAGTCTGGGAGTTATATGTATTTCCCCAGAGTATTATGCCATATCTCAGGCGGGAATGAACATTCGGAAATATACACAATGAGAAGTGTGTAAGCTGCCTGAATTTGAAAGAATTTGAAAGCGTAGCATAAAGAACTTAATTTCAAATGTGTTTAATTCATTTAAATGGACGTTCCATTTAAAGTTTGACTGAATTGAAAGACCTAAAAATTTCGTTACCTTAACATAGTCAGCAGCACACCGTTCATTTTTAGTGAAGTGCAGAGCTGTTTATTTGAAATGGAAAAATGCATTGAAACAGTTTTCTTTTCATTAACTATTAATTTGTTTTTACGGAACCAATTTGAAATATCTGATATTGTACTATTTACGGTTTCGTTATTGCAAAGAATATTCGTATCATCCGTAAAGAGAACTGTTCTTCAGAGCGTAGGCTTCCGCGGCCGGAGTCAGTATTTACTTGTCTGTCCGGGTGACGACGCGTCCATGGCGAAGTTGCCGACGTTTCTGTGGCCATTCTGCGACCTTCCTCATGGCGTAATGCATAAAGAGACTAGCCACTGCTGCCGGATCGTTCACATTTCTATCGTTATCTTTAAAAACAAATTCTCTACAAGGTGTCTAGTTGATTTTGGTGGAAATTTTTACTATATGTTAAAAATACTATATGCTTTTGTTTTATTATTTGAGTTCAAAATATCCTGGTTATATTTCATGATTTTATCCTGCCGTATGATTTTTCTTAACAATGATTTGTATTTTTTAAAGTACTATCCCGACATTATCAATTTACGTAATTTATAATATGGTATCTAATCCTAGTCTACATTTATTTCAATGCCTCATCATGTCAACAATCAAACAAATATATTTATTTCACCAAAACTAATCATGAATTTATGAAAAACAACAATTAACTTCCAATTTACAATATTCACTTGTATTTCACGTATAAACGGCCGCATAGGTCCGATTTTCATGCTTAACTAAATTTTCGAAAATTTCAAAAATATGAATTTTTTTCTGTGTCTTCTTATAGTTACAAAATTAAAGATAGAGATATTTCCTTCAAATAAAATTTATTATTCATAGGGAGTTCTTTCATTTAATCATATACACTAAAAAAAAAGTAGTCTTTGCGCAATATTGCGTGCAATAGGTGCAACTTTAAAAAAATTACAAAACCAAATTTTCTCAGAAAGGGCTCCAAATTTTTTCTTTAAACTTTTGGCAACTCTATAAGATGACATAAACACCATATTGCTTTATTATTTTATTTTTTCAAAAATTACAAAAATGTATTTTTTTGACTTGACTCTCATGTTGTTAATATTTATATTAGCGGCATTGTTGACATTATTGTATTTATGAGTGCTGTAAACATTGTCAAATGATGCTTCTCGAAAGCTCTAACGTTTTCTGTGGAAACTAGCTCAAAATTCCCCATTTTCAGAAACGCTCAAACGCCATTTTCTCGAAAACGGATCCATTTTTTCAAACATTTCGAACGGATTGTGCTCATTTCACTCTTTAATATGAAGTAAAGTTCATTCCGGTGTATTTTTTTAAGTTATACAAATGTAAATTTTATGAAAGATTTCTCTCGCCCTTGATATGCACATATCCACTATTGCACTTGTAAGTTAAAGTACTTAAAATGACTTCAAATTAAGTTTTCGAAAACTCAAAAATTTCCTGTGAAATAAGTTTCAAATTTTGAATTTACAGTATCGCTTAAATACCAGTTTCTTAAAAACGGCTCCAAATTTTCCAAGAAAATTGCCATTTAGGGCGAAGTTTTTTTTAATAATATTAAAACAATATTTCCGCTCTACAGTTAGGAATCCGCAAAATTAAGAAAATGTCAAAAAATGCAATTCGGGCGGCGATAGATGGCAGCAGGCAAGAATATGTGGCAAGTTCGAATAGCTAGCCGAGACCAAAGTCAATGGAAATCTAATACGGGAAAGTCTGTTCCATTCTGTAGTACCACTAGTTAACTATGCAGCTAGGGCCTGATGGACTATCGCAGCAACGCCGTTGTGCCGACTCAGGTATTCTGTTTGTACCAAAGCGGGACACCTGGCCATTATGTGTTGGAGGGTTTTGTCGGGTTGATTGCAAAGGCGGCAGCAGTCCTCAGTACTCATAACCCCAATCACATATTTTTTAAAATTGCAAGTGGTAGTTACTTCGCTCTGAATAGAAATGACAAAGTCTCAGCAAAGGGGCCAGATTTTGTTAGCCAGGAGACTGGCGATCGCATGTTCTCAGCATTCCCTTTGAGCTCAGCAGGAAATCTGCCGCGGAAAGGCTTCTGAGTCCCCTCAGCCTCTCGTCTTTGATGATACATGGTTGTCCGCTTGATTGAGGCTCAATAGAGTAAAATCCTTGTCCGAGGCACAAATTGCTTCACCGTCGTTTTCTTAAGGAAGTATTTGCGAAGATTGTTGGTGCACAAGGACCCAAAATTCAGAAGACCTCTACCTCCTTCTTTCCGAGGCAAGTATAATTTTGCCTTTGAACTGTTGGGATGTTACATGTGGTACTTGGTAAGAGTAGTCCTAACGTTTCTATTAAGCTCCTGTAGTGCAGTTGTTGTCCAAAGAACAACACCAAATAGGCAGCCACTGGTACTGCCCAATTGTTGATGGCAGATATGAGGTTCTGTCCATTTAAAAGAGTTTTACAAATTTTTGCGATTCTTTGGAAGACTTTATTTGGAATACCACGTCCTTGCTTCACTTGTGCTCAAAAGTTGATGCATGCCCAAATATTCATAGGTATCATCTTGCCCAAATTCTTGGATATTTGTGCACGCATCAGAATGAGTTTCTCAGGATCAAGGATTCTTCCCATTTTCACGTGCACTGCAGCGCATTTATCAATGCCAAACTCCCTACAAATAGTCGCTAAAGGACTTAACAATTTCAAGCAACGAGGAAAGCTTCTTATCTCTGGCGTAAAACTTGAGATTGTCCATGCAGAACTGATGATTAATGAGAATATGGGGATTTTTTGTGATTTCTTATTCCATCCCCGAATCTCTTAACATTCTTCTGAGAGGATTTAGAGCTAGGAAGAATCATAAGGGACTCAGACTATCTCCCTGAAAATTCCCCTTGTGATCCTCAGTTCCTTAGTGGTGTAGCTGCCTCCAGCAAATGAGACTTTTTTATCTTTGTATGATAAGTTGCCATGCAGTGTTGGATTAGATTCACATACTGGGCATGTAGACGCGAAGGATATACAAAAGACATGAGTGAGGTATCGAGTGCAAGGCCTTGGCATAATCGATCCATCATACAGCATCCTATCTTCTGTGGTGTCATTTTTGGCTTGATTGATTACAACACTGTCTTCTATCAATAATTATTTGCTGCCTTGAGCACTCTTTCTGCAAGCATTTTGCTTTGGTGCTAGAAGATAGATGGCATTTAAATGGGTATTCCACATACTGACTAGGGCAGATGTAAACATTTTATATAGTGTGGGGAGACATGTGATAGGTCGATAGTCGGAGTCTGAGAATCGCTAAATTTGCTTATAGTAAATTTAACTCCTTCATTAAAAGACGTCAGAATGGAAGTTGGATCGTTGAATGCGGCTTGAAACCACCTGGACAGACCCGCATGAGTACACGGGAAATAATTCCACCAGTTTTGTATCCCATGAATTTCCAATTCTGCGACTTCCTTACTGAATTGAAGATATCTCTTGGTGTAATATTAGGCAAGCACTTTTAAGGTATATCGCCACACTACTCTTCCTAGTCTGCTACCTAGTAAGCTCCGTCATCATGGGTCTTGGGAATGCTTTATATGTTACTCCAATATACTTCTGGTCGCAAGAGTACATAACATTCTGTTAGCATTATCATCGTTTCATTATTTTATGATATCTTCTTATACGGTTTATTCTTATACCCAAGGGCTGTGACACGCTGTTTCAGATACTCAAGTCGGTCTCGAAACCTCTCCTCAAAATTCGGCTGGGTTCTTCGAATTCTCATTTTAGGTTCAGTCGCCTTTACTGCACTGGAGTCCTTTCTAGTTGCTTCTCAGGTGCTGTAAAGAAGGTAATCAGAGTGCCTATGTCCCGATGGAAGCTTTCAATCTTGAAACTCAATACGCCTCAATCATGGGGGCTTGGTGGGCTTAGTGGAGTGTACTGTATCTTTTGATGTTTTTCAATTGATCCTTTACAGTTTTACCAAGGCTGCGCAAAACACATAGCATACCACTTCCTCAAACGATGTCGTCCTACACACCTTTAGCACATTGACAGTTTCCATCGCCGCACTTGCACGTGGGCCATATCCCACTCGTGAGATCTATGGCCAGGAGGATATGGGCACACCATGATAGTATGTCTTCATGGTTTCGTAAGCCCAAGAACATTGCTCAGGCATAAGGAGGAAGGATGTATCAGAATTCGACTCCACAGACCATTCCTGATTAGCTTGTGGGTCTTCATTACTTCTTCGTTCACCAGTTTCATACGTATTGTCAACATCCAAGCATGCTCTTACATTCCCCCTATGGTATTCATCTCTGCGGTTGAGAGAAAGTTCCTTAGAATGAAAGTGCGCTGTTGGTCGCACACTCTCTGCTCGGATATAGGTATGTTCGGATGCAGCTTCAAACATTCTTTGTGAAATCTCGTCCTATATCCCTCCAAGTCCACTTCAAGTCTGGTAGCGAAAAAGTACGCATGCGTAATGGAAATATGTACTCCTTAGTTCATTTCATGCGCTGTCGTTTGTTCTGAGGTCGGGCAGGTTGAGCTGTTGTCTCACACAAACTGCGTCCCCCAGTATTTGTATTGTGGCCGTCATAAGTGGTCCAGCGCCACACCCTCCCAAATGGTAAGAAATGCCCCCACTGTCCTCCACTGGCACAGATAGCACATGTCTCACTGCTGCCGACAGAATTCGCAGTGCCGCCTTGCAAGTGCGGGACGCATGCGTCACGAATTTTTTGACTTGTTCTCATAACTGCTTCCCCATCGGCGGGTGAGAGTCGAGAGTGGAAGCACCTCTCGCCTCTGAGCCAGAGCCACATCTGCGCACCATCACTCAACTCCTAAGGACGAAGCTCAGGTACCTAGAGCCCGCAAAAAACACATGGGTGGCTATTTTGGATACAGCCTCATCTCTCAGTTGCTAATCCCTTCCCCGGAAGTCAGGGGTACAGGTTAACTCTCAGTTTCCAGAAGAACAGACAGGCATCCGATTTGGCGGGTTGCCATTGCCCTGATAACCGACACTCAATAGTGATTTTGCTCGCCCAGTACGTGACGTAGCTATTGTCTCTGTTCACGTAGGGTTGGACTCGGGGAACGTAAAGAAAAGGGTGAAATGGATAGTAAATATTTCGGGAAAACAGATAAGGTAACAATAATGGTAAGGAATAGTGAGACAAAGGGAAAGGTTTGGGGAATGAAATATAAATCAATTGTAAATGGAGGGACAGCGAACAGATGCTTTTTCCGACAGGGAGAGACACCGTGGCACTATTCTACAAAAAAAAGGACACCACAGGGCCGTATTATTGTTATTATTTTTTATTATTACCATTATTATTATTATTATTCCTCTACATCACGGCTAAGATGTTATAAGTATATATGAAATCTACTCCAGGTTGCAACCAGCTACCGAAGGAGCAGATCTAGCGGTGCCTCTACAATTCTTTGCGCAAAATGTGAGCTGTTCCAAATAAAGCAATTTCTATCTCTTCCCAGCCTTATGAATGACCTGGGAGTTTAGCCAAGTTTTTCCATAAATTTTGCCGAACAAATACCAGAGCAAACAAATGTCTATCGGTTCGACCTGTGCTTTTACGCACCACATTTCGCCGATCTCGGTTTCCAAACACTTGCATGACGTTTCTCTGTCTTCTTGGTTACGACATTTTGATCGAAAGTCACAGCAACATCTACACGTAGACACAATTTTTCTCCAAATCCCGGATAACAAATTCCAGTTAGCTGCTATCGTGCGATCCGTTTGAATTTGTTGGTCGTACAATATTGTATAGAGTCCAACAGATGACACCGGTTTTGGTGAGTGTTCATACTATTTGGGACATGTGTTTGGAACTTCGAGGGCGGTACAGATCTGCCAGTGGAGGTAACTACACACCCTCTCGTGTCTTTTCAAGTATTCTGTCATTGCTAGAATTGAACACGCTGAGACAATGTGATAATTGGTTACTACTTGTTTCTGTCAGATGAGGCATTTATCTTGGGAAATTTTGAAAACCGCTTTATTATAACGTCGCGTTCTCATCACCTGATCTTGAGTAACTTTTAGAACTGCTTACGATTCTGACTTCATTCTTCATCTTTAAAGCCACATGATGATTGACCTTAATTGATCTGCATCTTGTTCATTCTTTTTAGATATTGTCCATGAAGTGAATTGTCTCTCCCCGATTTCTTTAACAATTTTTGTGTCTAACATTTCATGTTTAGTAGCATCAGAAGTTCAGTGTCTGTGTTATTCTGCGTGTCTTGCATAGTTTTCTTTGCAATGCTTCTTGCTACACTAACAATGCCAATGTTACCCATTCTTCGGTCAGATTTCATGACCTGCCTCATTAGGGGATCAACTTGATGACTGACTTCATATTTTTCTATCCCGACAATTGCATTGTGCCAGGCGGCTTCAATTTGTGTGAAGTCTCTTCCGCCTTCCTTACGTGACACAAGGTCTACGTACATTAGTTCGAGGGTGGGAGACATGATACTTAGTAGTTTTCGATCCATGGTTCGAATGTCTTGCTCAGTCCATTCCACGAGTCCGAAACTGTACTTGACTTCAGGCGCCGCCACACTACCAATTTCAGAGGGGACTGCAGAACAAGTCTCACTCTTCTGTAATACGCCTCTGTAATAATAATTCTCTCTTTCATTGTTTCGATCGAGATGGTCTCACATTATTTAATGCCCAGATATTTGTAAGTTTTCCCTGGCACTGAATAACAGAATTCATATCAACTTCAAAGATCTCTGACGTTGTCAATATGCCTCTCTTTAAATTGATTTTTACACACTTGTCAACACCAAACTTAATGCATATGTCACTGCTAAAGTCATTCATGATAGACAGAATTGCTTCATTCTTAGCAACCACTTTAAGACCATCCATGTAAAACAAATGTGACACTAGTAATAATAATAATAATAATAATAATAATAATAATAATAATAATAATAATAATAATAATAATGCCTTTATTAATGGCGAGGCTCAGGCCATAGATTTCATATATAGGCCTCTTCCACCTAACCACTGAATTTAGGTACATATAGAGTAGTAACATTTTAAGAGGGGTGAACAAGCTGTACATATACGTCTGAGAGAACAAATCTAGGGACCATCCCGGCGTACGCCTTAAGCGATTGAGTAAACCCAGAAAAACCTCAATCAGGATAGCGGCTTAGGGCCGAAAATTAATAGAACTGAGTATGTTATACATAGTAGTGAAAGGGAAGTTTACTGAAAGAGAAAAGAAAAGACGTACATGGGAAGGGGTCATAAAGTAAAAATGATGAAATATGTGAGGGAGAGGGAAGAGAAAAGAAGCGAAAAAAAGGATGAAGAAGAAGTAGGCGAAAAAGTGAAGTTATTTGAGGAACGTTACAGGAGGTACGTTTGATTTACAGTGGCACTTTACATAAATATAAAATAATGTTAACACCAGAGAAGCACAATACATTAAAGGCAAATAACAACAGTAATTTTAAACACAATATTGGCAGTATTAAGGAAGAATATAAAGAGTGCTGGTATCTTACCATCAATTTTGTTTATACTAATATAATAAATATTATGATGATGGTACAAAGATAGCTACAAGTATATTTTATCTGGAACGTCACTAATAATTTTGTATATTTTATTAAACAATTTAATTAGGGTACACAGAAAAATAATAATGCTAATAATTTAGGCGTGAGAGGGAATGGAAGATGAGGATAGAGGTATGGGGCAGAATTTTGAAAATAGAGGGGGAAAGTACGGTGTTTAACGGAGGCGATGACCGGACGCTTGGAAGTGGGAGAAGTCTGGAGATTGAAGAAGACGTTAACGCTATTCTAAATGTCGTTATTTCTTACCCATGTGGTTAATTCAGTTTTGAATTTACCGAAAGTATTTGAATGTTTTAGACTCGCTGGTAATTTATTCAAGGCTCGGATATCTGTAATGGTGAATGATTTACTGAACGAAGTCGTGTTGTGACGTGGTACACAGAGCAGAGCTGATTCACGAGTTTGATTTAGTTTCAGAGGATTGAAGTTGCTTATGAGGCGTGTTGCAAGAGAAGCGGTTAAAACTTTATAAAGAAGTAGAGAATGGAGTAACCGTCTTTTGTCTAGAGTAAGCATACGAATTCTGTCAAAAAATTCCGATACATGGTCGTCTTTTCTTAGATCAAAAATAAAACGTACGCATGCGTTCTGGGCTACTTGGAGTTTACGTTGTAATTTGAATGTCATGTTGGTTAGAAGAATATCGCAATAGTCGAAATGTGGCATGATATGTGATTTGATGAGAGTCTCACGTGTGCTACCTGGTAAAAGTGCTCGCAGGCGTTTCAGTGAATGCATTGAGGCAAAAACTTTACGGCAGGTTGAATCTACTTGCGAGTTCCAACCTGATTGCTGATCGTTCAAAAGTTATTTTTTCGAAGATACTGTTCAGTTTGCTTCCGGACGACTTTTTCGAGTACTTTAGAGATAGTTGGGAGGATGCTAATTGGGCGGTATTCAATAGGGTTTTTGGTAGATGCTGTCTTGAGAATAGGCACGAGCGCAGTCTTCCAGGATGAGGGATATTGCCTGCTCATTAGTGAGAAATTTACTATTTCGGTGATGATTGGTTGTGTCACATCTAGGCTTTTTTTAGCAGTTTGGCATTTATACCATCGGAACCTGAAGCATTTGATTTGAGACTTTGGACGATTTTGATTATATCCTGATGTCCAACAGATGAAAACAAAAATTTATCGTTGGATTTTATTGCTGAGTTTTGGAGAAACAAAAGAGATTGCTTTTTCAAGTTACTGTCAAATGAAGGAACGTTATTTATGAAACTGTGATTTAGTGATTCTAAGGGTACATTCGTTTTAATTTGGGGAGGACCTTTGCCCATTCGTAGATTTTTCCAATTTTTCCAAATCGTTCTCGAGTCGCTGTTTCTGCCGAAGGTGGGGTGGTAATATTTTATTTTAGCGTTGCGGCATTTCTGTGTAACTAAATGTGTGAGCATTTTGCACTGTTTTTTAAGTAGTTCGCATTTAGTTTTCCGGAAAATAGCATACGCTGCATCACGATCTCTCATTAAATTTCGAATTTCATTAGTTAACTATGGTGCAGGAGGAGGAGTTACACGCGAAATTTTTAAAGGCGCATGCCGGTCATAGATGTGTTAATACGTTAGTGAAAATCGTCACTTTATCATCCAGTGATTCTTCTTCGTGTACAAGTGCCATGGAAGTGTCAATGCATCTAAATTAAAGCTTGCATATCAAATTTTGAAAAATCGCGGTATTTAATTATGTGAGATGAGTACTCGTATTTAGGGCACTTCAGGTTGTATACAAGATAAATTTGGTCGTGTTTTGAAGTCACAGGAACTGGAAATTGTCCGTGTTTTTAAACTTTGTTTGCATTAGACACTATAATATGATCGATCCACGTTTCTGTGTTCTTTGAGAGGTGTGTTGGTGTTAGAGGTAAAAGTTCGGGACACATGCTGTGGAAAAACCGCGCAAAGAAGGGCTCTGCAGAGGGAGAGGCTTTTAATAAGTTATGATTAAAGTCACTCATTACAATAACATATACATAAGAATTTACCGCAGATGTGAAAGGTTTCGTCTAGAATGTCTATGCTGCTCGTCTTAGGAGGTAAATATATGACAGCCAAGAGACATTTTCCCCCCTAAAAGTCCAACTTCGATAAAAATATATTCGCTACGCAGGCAATCCGTATTTGTTGAAGATAGTACAAGTTTATGCCTAAGATCTTCGCGAATGTATATACCTATATATGTATATACTTGGTACACCACGACTTCATACTACTTGCAAAACTCAATACGTCTTGGATGAAATCGATAGATCTCCAAGATCTTCAATATACAATAATCTGGTACACTGTAAAGGCCTTCTGGTGGTTAATCTAAGCCATGTTTAAATTACGCTTTCGTTTCTTAACATCATTCACGATGACTTTATTTAGTAGCAAGATTTTCTTGCATCCATAAGAACCTTTACGACATCCTTTTTGTTCAAGTGGCAACAGATGGTTTCTCTCTTGGACATTTTGTCAGCTATAGCTGCAGTTATAACTTTATACAGTACTGGCAGACAAGTGATTGGCCTTCAGTTCTTCGCCAAAGAGCTGTCTCCCGCTGTGGGTAGCAAATATGTAATGCCGCATGTGAGCCATTTCGGGAGTTCCTTTGGGTTTTCTGAAAGTTTGCTATTAATTTCTTAGTCCAATAATTGACAGGGTGCTAATAGCATGGATAAGTGAATTTCTTAAGGACAGAATTCAAAATGACCGAATTGGACCGCATTTATCGGAAAAAGGGGGACATGTGTTTGGAACTATATATATATATATATATATATATATATATATATATATATATATATATATATATATATATGATGGATGTACATTATTGTAATATGTAAGTTTACTTATCTAAAAGTTAGTATATATGTATTTGGGTTTGTAGTATTATGTATATAAATGGCACCTGCATGTGCTTGGTAGAAACAAGGAAATTTTGTTATAATAAAATTATAATAAAATTGTTTGTATTTGTAATTTTAATTGTTCTTTCATGTTGCTACATTTTGACATAAAAAAGAGTTTGTTGTCACCGTAACAATGCCTCATTTAAATGCCCACTGTTTTTATGAAGAGGTGCAGATCAAACACACTCTCTCTCTCTTCCTCCCTGTCTCTCTTTCTCCCTCTCTCTCTCTCTCTCTCTCTCTCTCTCTCTCTCTCACACACACACACACACATACAACGTCACACAAATGCAATAGTATCTACTAATGCTTGCCGGCAATGTTACCTGTCAATCGAACACACCTATGCCGGAAGTGTATTGACACTAAGGCTGAGGATGATTCAGCCCATACATTTATATAAACCTTGTATCAACACCCTTGAAAGACAGAAAAAAGGACGTTTCCCTTGATCGTTTGTACGCAACTTTTTCAATTGTCACTGACTTTCAGCACTTGTATTCGTTTTACCTTACGCCTTTTTTCTTCCATTGTTCACTTTAATATGCATTTAATTCATGTTTTTAATCATAATTAGGACCACACGTTTCTCAAAGTAAACGCAAGTCCTTTCTTTCTATGTTAATTTATACATTGTCTAGAATTCGGTATTTTTCTCTGACTAATTTTCGTGACACTCTGCGATTCTGTTGACTTTTTTATATTTTTTTATATTTTATATTTACTCATATTCAGAATGAGATGAATATGAGTCATCTTAATATCACACATACACAAGTAATATCCATTTAAATATAATGTACATATAATATCTGCTTACATCTGCATCTTTAAGAGGGCACGGACAATTTTGCAGCCTAAAAATAAGGTATGTTATTTTTTACAAACCTTCAATTTTTTTAAAATTGGAGTTTGAATTATGTTGACATCATTCTTACAAGCATTTTTTAAAATTATTTATTTGTGAAATCTTCCTCTCATTAGGTGCTGGCGCCAATAATTTTAGATACTGTTACACAAGGAAGACTCAGACGTGCAGTAAGTAAATTGAAAACTTTACGTTGTGAAGCTAATCGACATAAAAAAGTATCAGAAGGAAGTAGTTATTGGAAAATGGTTATTCTGAAGAGGCAAGTTATTGAGCTGGCGTGTTCGGATGGTTGCATCCCTAAAGCTCATTTCTCAAAATATATTTTTAATATTAAATTATCTTTTTTCAACTTACATTTGAAATATAAAACTGAAGTTTTCAGGAGTGTTTAATAAAGATCTTCTACATTCATTGAACTATTTTTTTCTGATTACCGTAGTATTATCCAGTCTGCAAACCTTCATTTAGTAGAAAACACGGTAAAAATTGCATTATGAGAAAACATTTTTATATACAAAAAAATAAATGTTTTTTAAAACCGTTGTTTCAGTGTTATTATAAGTGGTGTATCTGTAATCTGTAAAAATGTCATAAGCGTAACTTCAACACATTATGATTATTAGACTCAAACATTTAACATTGCGATGATAGAACATTCCGTGTCCCCTTAATGTAATAAACATTTGTAACAATATAGCTCAGTCTGTTTCATGTATTCTTGTTGAAGTAGATTCAGATCTAAAAATGGTCCACATCCGTAAATTTACTGTCCGCACCTAAGTCGAATATCATTGAATAAAACACTGGCTGATTCCCAAGGGAACTTACGTGACTCTCTCCCCCAATGTCGGAAAACTCTGTCAGTTCAAGTCTCCGGTATGAGGCCAAGGACCGAACCCAGTTGTGGCGCCATCGGAGTGAAAGAAGGAACCGATAGATTTTTGTTTGCCAACAAGAAGACGCTGTCCTCTGCACGAGCGCGACCTGGCCCGGCGCGGCCCGGCGCGGCCCGGCGCGGCGCGCGCGAAGGCGCGTGGGGCAGCGGTGTGCGTTCCGATTGGCCGGCTCTCCCACCTGACCAACCGACCAGCGAGCGCGTTCAGGTGCGCGCGAGCCAGGCAGCAACGACAGTCGCCTTGGCGAACGCGTGGCCAACAGTGCGCTCACGTTCTACGCTCCCACACTCGCACGCTCGCACGCTTGCACGCTCGCCGACGCAACACAGCATCTAAGCATCGTGAGTACTTTGCATGCAACGGTGAACATCCTTTTTTCTCTTAATACTGGTCTTTTGCTTTCAATACATCAGTTTATTATTTCCTAAAGAAGTATTTCAGTTTATTCCAATATTATGAAAAATTAATTTTCTTTGACGGTTAAAAAAAAAAAGAGTATTCAGCGACTTCATTCCCGATCGGATCACTTAAAATTAAATATTATTTCTGACAAACTCAGTAATAGTATTGCACTGTGAATCTCTAGTGATATACCAGGTTATAAGTGTGTAGCAGATAGATTAAACTATGTATTTTAAACTCTGAAAACCTCTGAGATTACCACGATTTTAACTTCTCCCCTTTAACCCTTTTTTGAATTTTTAGTTTTCTTGAATAAAAACCGGCTCGTTTATCAAAATTTTGCTTCGTATCTATCTATCTGTCTGTCTGTCTGTCTGTCTGTCTCTCTCTCTCTCTCTCTCTCTCTCTCTCTCTCTCTCTATATATATATATATATATATATATATATATATATATATATATATATATATATATATATATGTATGTATATCACGTGCCGGTTTCGAACTTTGATAAAATATTTGTGTTTTGAAGAAACATCATTTCTACTCGTACAACACAGTACTGTAATGCATGCTTCTAGCGCATAGATTACCATAGGATTTCATAACAGGAGGAGTATGGATGTGTAAATTTTCCATGTATGAATGTCCATAAGAATGCAGACGTATTGGATCATGAACTCTCTTCATGGATTAGGATATATGACATTATGCAAATGAAACCAGCCAAATAATTGAATTCACGGATATAATATTACTGGAAAGAAATAATATACACACTATCTCACGTAATTATCATAATGCAATAGATAGATACTCACGTAATTTCGAGTTTCAGTTTTAGCGATCAACGATAAATATGAGTACGTTAATTCATATTGTTGGTTAATAATAACATTGTAACATAATTTTCGGTTCATTATCTTGAACGTTAAAAAACTTGTTATATGTTTGTAAAATACTATGTATTAAATTGAGAATCTATGTAAGAATGACGTTGAATTTCCATCTCCGTTCAAAATCTCTCCCATTACGGAAGACATGTTTCGGAGGTATTTTTATTGAATTGCGAGGTATCCCTCTCTTCAATGAGGTAGCCAGAAAATACTATAAATACACTTACAGGTTTTCTCTTCGCGGTTCGTCAAAGAAGATTAGATTTTGTTGGCGAGATCGAATCGAATATGATAATCTAAAAATTATATGTCAAAACTTCGGAGCAAACAACATGTTGATAAATGTCTGATACAACATATTTATTGTATATATAGTTTTGTAATACGCTTATTGTCCGTTTCAAAGCCTACTTCTGACTTCTGAAGAATTTATTCACAATTTTAAAAAATCTCACCTTCGTGGGATAGTTTTTAGATAGTGTCCTGCATTATTTGAAAAAATAGACAGAATTAGAGTGTACATAGTTCAAGTTAAATGAAAATATAAAAATAATTTAATTAATGAACAAGGTTTTGTTTCCACTATATTACAATTTATAATTAAACAGTATTTCAGTTAAGGAAGCTGAATCCTTGATTACAACAATTAGAAAAAACTCCATTAAATCTATTAGATAATTACCGTTTAAATTAAAAATGCCAATTGATGTCACCCCTCAGGTGGGTTGGACTCCTTTCTCCCCCCCCCACACACACACACTGTAACCACCAGTGACCTGGGCGTATCAGAGTACGTCAAAAATATACTGCCACTAAGTTTTTAATACGGAAGTAACTTGACGTACCTTTACCATTACTCCTGCCTTACATCATGATACAATACGAGTAAATATGCTGACTTTTCCGTTTAATAATATCTATTGAAATGGGAAAAAATAAAACAGGAAGCGAATCTATCTGAGTAATAGTAAAATTAACTAAGAGGAGAACAATAAATGACACATTGCATGTAAAGAAAATGACTCCAGCAGTCACTCCGCGGATGCTGCTCATCCTTCAGGTGAACGTGACAGCACGTAACTACAGTACATCTGAATGACACAACAGACCAACACGTGAATGTGTCTCCTCTTTCTTTCGGGGCCTTCGTTTAATTCTCCCACCCACAGAGTTAGGAAAGTGTCTGTTTGTTTTTACCTGCAAACAATTAAGATACTATTATGATATTTCTCTAAGAGTGACATTTGTTTGCTATTACTTTCAAGTGAACATATTTCTCTCGAGCTTTGTTCAGTAGCTTTGATATCATTAAGTGGCGCTTTGAACGTATCACCGATGGTAATTTAGACTCAGGTATATATTGAATGGTTAACAATGACTTTTTGTATTGAAGCTAAAGATTTGTTTAATGGGTTATTTTAAACTATATTTGGTATTTAATTGACATTTATGTACATCTTCTTTTCAAAATATTAATGATGTTTGAAACGTTTTATATAAAATCGTGTTGGTTAAAAAAAATAAATACACGTTTTATTAAAAATGGCTCTAAATTTTGTCTTTCGATTGTTTGCGTGGTTGGATCGCAACGCACCAAATCATATGACAGAAAGTCTATTTTGATTAAGCCTTTTGGTATACAAATATTAAATTTTTTATTCCTATCGCGCATAGTTAACATAAAAATATACGTTTCAATTTCGCAGCCCATTGGGTTCGCCAAGATTGAATTCTAATTTTGGGAAAATCCTGGGTACGCATTAGACGCTAGTTTTGTTAACGGACACACATTGAAGAGAAAGACAGACTCCGGAACAAGCGGAAACAAACGTTAAACAGAACAAATTCTGATTAGATATCGCGAATCCCAAAATAGCTATTTCCATCAAAAGATCGATAGGTTTTTTTGAAGCATTACAAAATTCTCTGTACTGATTTTTTGTAGAAAATAAATATTAGCGGGTGTTGTTAAAGAGGAATTACTCTAAAAAGGGACCGCTTTGGCACGTCGGGAAACAAATGAACGTCAGAGTGATTACGTTGCAAGAGATAGTGATGAAGCTATTTTCAAAGAAACTAACTGTAAATAAACGCACTGACAAAATTAGTGCATGGAGGTAACTCGCAGTTCTATTGCCGGCAAGTGGCAAGCAGTAGCTTTCAAAGCGGTCCTGTCTTTTAGTTGTCTCTCGGTATGCAGCGGGCGGGGGTGGAGCAAGCACGTGCTTAGTCTTCGAGCGCATTAGTCCAGCCCCGTGCGCGCCCGCTTGCGGTGGCGCGCGCGTAACGACGGCTGGCGGGCGCCGTCGACTGAATGCGCCGTGAAATCACTGTGACGGCGTCGTGGCCGCTGACAACGAGTTGCCATCACTCGGCGGAACGACTTGCCGCAGGCGGTGCACCAGCCACAGCGAAACAATACGCTGTAGGTTTATACAGCGCAATTACTAGTGCCAATTATCTCTTTAAGATGTTTTTATTACGATTATCATCACTTTCAAGACTTGTTGGTCATACGTTGATGAATGGTTTGGGGAATGAGTGATGCGAGGTGATTATGTTGATATGATGGGAATGATAGTGGAGGTATGGTGGAATGAGAAGCAGGAGAACGGGAGAACTATAATTGATTGATTAGTTAGTAATTCCGGGTGCGTCAAGTGCTAAGGTAATTAGTACCGTAAGTGTAGGGCATGTTTTTAATTACGGGAGGTGGCGACGATTTTCTCCGCTGACAAGATCCAGCCTACCTACCCGCATACCCGTCGGCTAGTGGGTTTCCCGACATATGTGGTAGTGTAGTGCGTGTACGTCTAAGAGTGTGTAAGTAAGGGTGAAGATACGACAAGGAAGAGGAAGGAAAGGTCACGCGCAGTCTTTGGCCCGTTTATTAAGGAACTGCTCCGGATTTCGTCCGGTATTGATTGAGAAAACACAGAAAATGACCAGAGGAGCCGGCCACTAGAATTCTCTTCTAGAGAGCGGTTGAATTCCACCTAGCTACGTAACTAGCGTCGAAAATCCTGCTACCGTCTGAACTCGAACCCTAGGCCCTCCCGGTCAGAGGCACTGCATTCTCATCAATTGATACCCTGAATCACCAAATCCGCGAAACCGCTCTGTTCTCTAAAATTCCCACATGGGTCGACCGTTAAACTCTAGTATTCAGACGTGGAAGGTGATCGTGGTGACTGCTGGATCATGGATCACCACCACTCTAAATTTGTTCACATACGCGGGAAACGTGACAATTTTATTCGTGTTTGAGCTTCACGCGCTGCAGCAAGCGCTCACAGACCCCCCATTACCTTCTTCCTGGTTTACCAGCTCGGCGGCAGACTGTTTCTTCATTGTTCACCTTGTAAGAGTTGTCGCTTCCTGCCAAGTACAGAAACATTCTCGGAACAGGGTACGCACCGACCATGAAGATAACGACACCTTTGAACACGTATCTTCAAGAAAATCAACAGCAGTCGGCACGCGATTCCTTCCAGCTTTACTCGTCGGGAAGTGACTGAAAACGCTCGGGTTTTCCCGCACTGGAGAAAAACTCGTACCCAGTGCCCAAATGTGTGTGGAACCTCTTATTATCATTTCCTTCCGATGGCACTTCAGGTCTGATGGGACTTCGGTCTGAAATCCGGGTATTCCCAGTATAATTGAGACTTTCCAGACCATCTTATCGCCGCGGTTTAAGAGTGTGTGTACCAAGAAGAGGGAGGCACAATAGCGTGATTGGAAGCCTGTTTCTCCCCATAATGCACATAGTATAAAGAAGGAAAAGTATGGGACTCTCCTCAACGATACGCTCTCGAGTTTTTGGTCGTAAAATTTGTGTAAGACTCTTTTAAGCTACAATTCTGCACACATCAGGATTAAGGTCCATTAATGATGTTCCAAAGATGGTTAAGATTTGTGGAAGTGAAATTACACGTATTTTTGTGCCCCAAAATCTGATTATCCGGTGGCGATGGATGAGTTGATGGAATAGTTCGATTTGTATATCACGCACGACAGTTGGATACAAGACTTTGAGCTGAGACTTTGTAAAACGTCAATATCTACTTTTGCAGTTCCGGATAGTACTGTACATTAAGCCCCAGTGATAATTTTAAACTTTCATGAAAATTTCTGCAATTTGTTCTATAAATTTGATAGCTCGATTTGAGACAATTGGATTTGTAAATAAGCTACATTTATGATTTTTATTAAAACATCTGAAATTTTGAAAATTGCAAAAGGTCAAATATTTTTCGAACCTATCCTACATTTCTAATATTGAAGCCGGAGATTTGTTTCTCAATGAAATTTCTTCGTCAGTTTCAAACGATCGATCGGTCAGAGCAGCCGCCCTCAACAATTATTATCCAGAGTGTTTTCGTCTTCAACTCGGTCCCTGAACGGGTGTCAAAAACGTTATTTTCATCAAGTGATAACCATTCGTTTGTTGTTTTGATCGAAATTAATATATTTCTACATTGTAAAATATTGATTTGTAGCCATGTTTTCTGCAACATATTCACAGAATTAAGAAAAGTTTTCGTATTTTGATATCTCTGCACCAACTCATCAAATTAGATAATTTGTTATTGATTGTTTTGTATCTTGCAGCATTCTCGTTCAATTGGTTTTCTCGTTTGAACAAAACATGAGAAGAAGAGAAAAAATAAGGTGGAATAGTTGCAAAAAAAAAAAATAATTTTTTTTGAATGCTTGGAACTCTTCCTATTCATGTAACTAAATTAATGAAAATGCTGGGATATTAAATGTTTAATACAATTCGTCAAGGTAACAGAAATTTGAACGGCGCAAATAATGCGAAAATTATATATAAACATGGACTGGCTGATCTTTTATTCTTGTGACGTTTTCGAATCTGGAGACTCTTGTCAGGATTCCAGAAATGCGGATGTTTCAATCACAATAAACATCCAGGTTCAAAATCAATCGTCTCAGTCCGACATATATCAGGTGCCGCAACCCAAACTGATGCCGATGTAACGAAACTTTTCCTATTCGTAAATATTAATATCTCGATTTTGGCCGAATTGTGTCTCAACATGTTGCTGCCCCAATCCCTTTATAAACACTGAGGTGGAAAAGTCATGTGATATGAATACTATACAAATATACAGATGGCAGTAGTATGGCGTATAAAAGGTATAAAAGGACAGTGAATGGGGCGGAGTAAAAAGCAGAGCTTTCATTTGTACTCTAGTATTAATGTGAAAATGTTTTCTAACGTGATTATTACCGTACGACTGGAATTAACATACTTTGAACGCATAATGGTAGTTGTAGTTTAACATATGGAACATTCCATTGCGGAAATCGTTAAGTTATTCAATATTTCGTGATGCGCGTCCTCAAGAGTATGTCGATAACACCTAATTTCAGGCATAACCTCTCATAATGAACATCACAGTGACCTAAGGCCTTCACTTAATGACCAAGAGCAGCAGCGTTAGCGTAGAGTTGTCAGTTATAATAGACAAGCAACACTGCGTGAAATAATTGCATAAATCAATGTCGGACGTAACACGAACATATCCGTTAGAACAGTGCGGACAAATTTGGCTTTAATAGGTTGTAGTGGCAGAAGACCGACTCGAGTGCCTTTCCTACAGCACGACATCACCTGCAGCATCTCTCCTGGGCTCGTGACCATATAAACTGGACCGTAGAGGACTGGAAAACCCTGGCATGGTCAGATGAATTCCGATTCCAGTTGTTAAGAACTACTTGTTGGGTTCGAGTATGGCGCAAACCCCACGAAGCCGTGGACTCAAGTTGTCAACAAGAAACTGTGCAAGCTGGTTGTGGATCCATAATGGTCTAGGTCATCTGGTCCAACTTAACCGATCATTGCTGGGAAAGGGTTATGTACAGCTACTTGGAGACCATTTGCAGCCATTCATGGCCTTTATGTTCCCATGGAATTTATATTGATGACAATGCGTCATATCACCGAGCCACAATTCGAATGAATGGTCTGGTCACCCAGATCGCTCGACAAGAATAACATCGAACATTTATTGGACATAATCGAGAGGTACGTTCGTGCACAATATTCTGCACTGGCAATTATGGGCGCCTTTAGCGAAAATATTTTTGCAGGAATCTTCCAACGACTTGTTGAGTTCATGTCACGTCGAGGTGTTACACTTTATCCGGCAAAATGTCCGAACGGATATTAGAAGGTATTTCATGGCTTTTGTTAACTTAATGTGTACGAACAAGACGTGTGTTAACAAGCCAAGCCAGACGTTCACCAAACTCATATGTACTCTTTACCAGGTTATTATTCCCTGGCCGAGCGAACACGTGAGCTGATTACTAGAGGATACAATTTTTCCATGTAGTTAGCCACGATTCTTCCACCGGAAGAGGTGGTTCAGGGCATTAATTAATGTCACTGCTGTGCCTCTGACAGGGAGGTCGTGGGTTTGAGTGCAGACGGTGGCAGGATTTTTGACAGCAGCTTGTCAGCTGGATCGAATTCAGTCGCTGACTGGAGGAAAATTCTATCGGCCGGCTGCTCTGATCGATAGATTTTTGTCCTTGATTTCTCGAACCAACACCACGCGAATGCCGGGGCAGTACCCTAACAGACGGGCCACGGTCAGCGCGCTATCTTTCCTTCCCCTTCCTTGTCCTATTCTCGCTCCTCACTCACTCTTTCACTAACATGTCGGGAGCTTCGAGCTTGATCCGGCTGGGGCGATGTCCCGTTAATGGGAGATAACTAGTCGAGGAAAACCCCACTAGCCGACGGTAGGTCGGCGCCGGATCTCGCCATACACTGGGGAAGATTACCACCCCCTCCCGAGCAAAAAGAATCACTACAATTACAGGACTATTGTCGTTAACAGTATTAATTACGTGCATCAACAACCAAACAACGATTCTTTTGCACGCCAAATGCGGTACAACGGCACACTGATCGTGTTCGGCCCCTTGCAAAGCCGCCGCCGAGGCGCGAAGCATCGCGGCGCGATCTTCCCAGAATTCGCGCCCAGGGAAAGCTGCGGGCGGCGCGTGGCGCAACGGTCCGGGCGGGCGGCGGTGGCGGCGGCGGTGGCGGCGGCGGCGGCGGCGGCGGCGGCGGCGGCCACGGCACGCGCACACCCAGAGGCCGCAGGCAGACACGTCTGTCCTCAGAAGGCTCCGCACATTGGCCAGGCTGTTCAACCTAACCAACATAATTAGATGAATATTTGTTGATATTATTGAAGCATAAATTTCATTCCTTCTTTAGTATTATTCATCTCCTTCACGATTGTTATGAGTCGGTTAACTATAAAATCTACTTCAGATTGCAACCAGCTTCCTATGGAGCAGATCTAGGGGCTGGCGGTGTCTCTACAATATTTCGTGCGAAATGTGGGCTGTGTCCAATAAAGCAATGTTTTGAACTTCCTATTCTTTAGAATGTCCAGCGAGTTAAAAAAATACACAGTGTGATAACTTTATAAAAACATCTTCTTGATACTATTTTAAAATGTATTAAAATAATATTAATAATAATAATAATTATTAAATCTTAAATCGTTATTAATTAATGGGAGCTTAAAGCAAAATTAAGTTTCCCAAATTTAGGTTAATTAAATCTTCACATAATTATTCATTAATACTCACACAATATGATGCAGTATCAGTTGTCACATTACTTGCGGTACTAGTGTAAAGAAACATTGAAAGCAAGGGCTGTGAAATTGAAGCGTTTATCTTCAGGGGAATGCGGTAGGGGTTAGCGAGTACTTAACAATTTCCATGAGGGAAATTAAAACAAACAGGTGAAGTGAAAAATCCGAGAATACTCTGCATTTTCTTTTGTGGAAGAAATTAAAACCCCGATTATCATAACTATGGTAAACTCGTGAAGGTAGTAGGAATACCAAACTACTGCAATGAGCCGGATATCCGCTTGAAACTTTCATCTGGAGTGTCAGACGTCGGGAAACTGTGTCGCGTCATTCAGGCATAAATTGCTGATGATTCATGTTCTGTGAAATCCAGAGTGAAATTGTTAACGCTGGAAGTTACCATAATTACACATAATTAGGTCAATGAATTTTCAAACTGAGGCTGAAACCTAATATTGTGCTGTCAACATTCAAAATGCTACGTTGTTCTATTATCAATGTACACAACACTTTGTTCATTTGTATTGTTTGTTGTAATTGGGTTTACAGTTGAGTTTCTTCACTTTCCTGAATTTAACTGTTGTGAATTTATAAATTGTTCATTCAATTAATATAATGTCTTAATAACTGAACCAGCTAATAAAACTTTTATTTATAAAAATTTCTTTGAGAAATTTTAGGCCCGCGTGAGAGATATGGAAATATTGAAAACATTTATGAAACGCCGATTTACAGGATGGAAATATATGGTACATCGGGTGTACAGAGGAAAATGACTTAAAAAATTACAATAGATGTGTTGTAAATCAACTTCTACTTAATGAAGATTGGAAGAAATGGACTCGGCTCTAGTGTTCAATAATAATAGTTCATGCAATTAGTTTATAATGTTAACGTTTATTACTAGAGTGCATGTTTTCAAAATGAGGGACGTAAGGGAGCGAGTTTTCAAATTGGTACAAATGCAATAAAGCAGCATTATAAACGAGTCTCCTATGCTATTTTTTGTGTAACAGCATTTTAAGTTTATAAAAGAATCAAACTTAATTTTGCGAAACAACATTCTTGTGACGTCTCAGGTATTTGACATCTGTGCGAGTAAACGGTAGTTGGCCCTGTTTATCTCTCTCCTCCCGATTCTGTCACTGCAACTGGCTGAACGTGTGATGACGCAATCATTCGTGACAAAAAGAGCCATATACGTCATAATTTGTGTCGTAAAAAGCCCGACTATGAACAATTTATTGCAACAGAAAAAGTCGTTTATAATGCTGGAATACAAACAAGTCTTTGACATTCCCTTCATTATGCCCTGCCCCTTTGTATGCTGAATTTTAACTATTTATAAAACTGATCACCAAGAATTTGATCATGATCTTGCAGAAAAATGATGTCGTTAGTGTCGTGTTTTGCAAATCATGAACAAAAATTCATGGTTTGGTTGTGTGTTTATAAAAACGATTATTATTACCTATAAAACAATGAATAGTCTTACGTGAGAGGAGCTTGCCTTGAGAGTTGCCTTGCACGGATGTTTAGGGGCCAGGGAGGCGGGGAGTCGTAATTTCCAAATATACGTGACCTTATTGTACGTCCGGTGGGTACAGCAAAAACATGACTGTAAGAGAGTCTTTCTGTATTCGCTGGAACATACAATCTGCTAATGTTTCTTTATTTATTTGAAGTGACTCTAGAAAACTCATCCTGACCTTACATTGATAGAAAACACCAAAAAACCGAGAATTGCACATGGTAGATGCATTTTGCATCTCCAGGCAGATGTTCTTCTCCTATACCTCTGAAGATGATGCAGATAATTAAAAAAATACACATCGTGATAAGTTCATAATAAATAGTTAATTTTCACGTGTCTGTTCTTGTTCATACATGATTGTTCTATTTGGGTGTTTCGTTTTTAACAAACCTTTTTAATTATTGTGGTGTTTACATAATAACGCTATGAACATGCATTTACTATTAGTGTTTTTATTGCAACAGTTTCAAGGAACTATTTGTCCTCATCATCAGGCTATAAAACAATAATATTTACAATGACAATGGATAATACCAGGTTAAATACATTAAATATAATAAAAAATAGTCAATTAATACTCTAAAGTAATAATTACACAATATAAGTGTATGGAGCATACCTTTTACAACTATCTATTAATAATAATATCTCTCCTTAATGCTTATTCAAATTTTCATACGCACCGACATCAGCATTTCGCTTCGTGTTTGCAAATTTCCAAAATTTCTTGATAACATAATTTATAGACACTTGAATATTTTCTATATATGTTGAATAGTTCTCAATTTGATTCGATTTGCATTCTTTACGAAGGAAATAAAATGTATAATCTGCATCATCAAGAGTTGCTTTATGTTTCGAGAGAGCTGATTTCGACATTAGCATACATATCAACGCTTGTGAATACCAAGTTGGATAAGATGTTGGTGATATTCTAATCAAAACGTATTTCTCTATACTTTTGTATATTTTATTGTAGAAAATATAGACAGAAGCATCAAATGAGTTGTTTGAAAAATTAGGAAACCAATGAAAGTTAAGTAGTTCTTCATTGATCGCGTAGAGATCAGTTTGTTCCAAACGATATCTAAGTTCTTGAATGTCAATTAAAGGAATACTATGATCTATTTATAAAAGTATTTCAAGGGCAGGATGATAAGCATCTATGGTTAATAGCGGATTATCTGTTTTTTTCACAATCGATAACTGATTTTGAACAAATATTAAATTTAAAATTTTGTCTGTACAGTTGTACTAATTTGATTTGTGTGTAAATAGTTCAATGCATGTAAAAGTAAAGAGCCAATTTGCAGAAACAGGGATTGAGTTATCACGAAATACACAATTCATATCTTCATCGTCATATTTAGTCCAACTGATTCCTAGTCAATTAAAATAAGCCTTATTACGAATACTTTTCAAAAATATATTATAGATAATCTAAGAAGTTTATTTGTGGAAAAATATCCAGTACTAATCACGTATATGAAAGAACCAACTTTCACATGTACAAATAGATTTTCAACATTCGAATTGTCACTTGTAGATGGAACACTTGTAAGATACATAGACACTTGTAGATGGGTTCCTTCTCTAGTCTATAGATAGTGTTGTCGTTCAATTCAGAATACAGTAATTCAGTATTCAACCAAATTTCGGTTAAGAACATTGTTCACAGGGTTGGGTAATTACTTTAAATTTAATATTTAAATACTTCACCAAAACACTTTGTAAATACGTATTTAAATACTTACTCAATACATTAGGGTTTGGATAGCAAAATATATACGTATTTAAATACTTTAATTACTCAAAATACAGTAATACAATAATTTTTCATTATAACTTTTTGTTGCCAGAATATATTGTAACGGTCAATTACAATAAATTAATAATTGACTTTATTTTTTCAGTTTGTCATAATTTTCTGAATAACTAAAATCTTCCGAGTATAAACACACTTTCAAATATAAAATGATGTCGAAAAAATGTTTAACACAAATAAACATAATTTCCTTTTACAACTAATAGTTTTTTAAACAAATCGTTAGACAAACGTCATTATACATTAGACGTAGTTGGCGAATGTATAAAACTCGCAAAGGAAAACAGTAGTTGTAGAACTGGCGCTGATGAAAGTAATCTAGTGTTATAAGGAATAAACGCTTTTTTTATTCTCAGATAATTATCCAGCATTTATAATGATTTAGTTTTATCATTTAAAAATGAAGAGAATTTAAGTTAAACGACTAAAATTTGCTTTTATTTTGTTTCTATGAAGTCCATTCATTAGCAGAACGAAACAAAAAGAAACTATCCCTGTTAACTGCTTCATCTGAATTTAAAGTATTTTTCTACTTTTTTTAAAAATAAACCTATTTTATGTATTTAAAAACATCTCTAAAATACATGTACAAAAACTCAGAAATACAGTTTTTCAAATACAAAATGTATTTAAATTACGTATTTCAAATGGAAGTATTTAAATACTGCCCAATCCAGATTGTCCAAATGATCACAAATTGATGAGGATTTATTTAGTAACGGTAACATAGCTAGAACACCTCTGACGTCCCGATTATAAGTAGCTAGTTTTGAGGATTAACTTAGTTTTCATGGTTTGCGGAGGTGATATCCTTCAAAACTTCTGTAAGATATGGAACACCTTTTTTTGTATCAGCTTCAGTACAATACCATTTCTTCATCAGACTTGAGATGAATCGAGATCACGATTTTTCAGGGTAACTTTTAACGGGTTTAATTTCTTCCCGGATATAATAATAATAATAATAATAATAATAATAATAATAATAATAATAATAATAATAATAAAAAATAAATTGCGTTCATTGCAAGGCGAGACTCAGGCCATGGGATTCATGTTCCGCCTGGCCTCCCGGTTCTGTGCTTATGCCCATGAGAGCTGCGTCTTCTAACGCGATGAGGGGATTAACTTTCTCGAAAGAAACATTTCTTTATATCACGTAACATATGCGAAGTTAATGCATTTTTTCCTATCTTGTCTCACAGGATGTGTTAAACCATCTCTCGAAATAAAAAGTAAAGAATATTATCACTACACGATTACTTAATTGGAACGTTCCCTTGAGTCTTTTATATTGTGAGAATACTTTACCTCATGCAATGCGTGGTTTTGACACATGCTGCGCGGCTGAGGCTCAGTTTTTGCCGGCCGTGCGCAGACGTTGATGAACTTCAGCGCCGCTTTCTCACTACTCTTCTGTTTTCAAGGGAAGAGAACTCATGAAGTTCTGTTGTTTCGTCGGTGCTGTACCATCATGGGTTACATGCCTACAGGTGCTACAGAATGGCACAGCCTTCCTCGTTCTAGTAAGTTTCCTATTCTCTTGCGATCAGATAAGCTTTACGGTTTTCCCATCCTCCTCCCAGCCACCAACTAATGTCACCTAAAAGTAACTTTTTCACATTTTTCAGTCCCCTAATGGCAGAATTGAAATTTGACTTTAGAAATATTATAAAATGGTAAAATCTGATCCTATATGCAAATTTTCATAGAAATATTTGTAGCCGTTTTTCAGAAAACGTCGGTTGAGAATTTCTGAAAGTGTTCAATTTTGAGTCTATTTCTCACTATTGAGTTTTCGAGAAGAGTAGAGTTCCGAGACATTTGCGTTTTCCATCAGAAATCATTCCAAGCACTTGTGCTTGCAAATGTAATAATGTATAAAAAACGCTCTTGCTATAAATATTAACAACGTGAGAAATATTTTTAAAGAATTATATTTGTAATGTTTGAAAAAGAACAACAAAATACATCAATGTGGAATTAACGATTCAATGTATTGAGCACTAACCTGTCAATAATTTTAAAGATAATATTGGGGACAATTTTGAGGAAAAAATTTGATTGTTTCAAAAAAGCAATTTTAAGTTCATTATTACAGAAAACTTTTGGTTCATAAAACCTTCACAAGAAATGAGTTGAAGCCCTTATACTCAGAATTGCAATGCAGTATAAAAAATCCCGCTTTGCAAATATTAGTGATGTATAGATATTTAATCAAATGCATTTGTGTAATGTTTGGAAAATCAAATAAATACATTAAAATTTCGTTTATGTCATACCATTCATTGTATTGAGCACTACCTGTAGAAAAGGTTAAAGGAAAAAATGCAGCCGTTTTGGGGAAAATCTTTTTAATGTTATTTATTCTGCCGATATTTCACTCAAAATTGCGCGAAAACTACTAATATTTTATAAACCATAAACATGGCATTCATTAAAGAACTAATTATGGAGAACCAATTTCATTTGAAGAAAAAAACCTTGTCTTGAGTATTGTATAGTTAAGGAAGACGCGAAAAATTCACATTTATAATTTTCGAAAATCCGGGGGAGATGTGATTGCAGCCGCCGCCGCCGCCTAGCACTGCCATTCACGCAGCGTCATCGTCCGGTCCAGCTTCTCAGCTGGTGTCGAAAATCCGCTTCACGGGAATTTGCATCCAGGTGGCGGGGTCTTGGAAGCCTGACGCACGGACTTGCAACTTCGTTCCTTGGCCCACTTGGCAGAGTCCACACTGCGGGGGAAAACAATCTATGCGATGTGCCGAGATTCAGACACAGTATACTGCGTTAAATGATTGCTTTTTCACATCCGTCCGTGTGTTAGGGGGCTTTATTTATATTGAGATTTTCCAACCGGTCGTCGTAGGATTTCACGAATCAACGCTTGCGTTGAATTGTAAAGGTTACGGTCCGTATCTTTATTTGAATAAATATTTTTGTATTTAAATAAATATTTATTTAATCTTGTGCTTTAAAATCCTATCACAGTTTTGCGTGATAAAATAATATATTTTATTCTTTCGCTTCACACATTTTCAAGGTCGCAAGTAAGAGAAAGTGAATTATAGAGCTCCCAAATTGTCATGCTCGCAGCGCATAGCTCGTGCTTACATCATATGTTTATCCCAGATTTTTGAAATATGAGTGTGCTTTTATCCTTGGGTCGCATGTACTTAGTGGCGCTGCCCTTATTTTGAGTTTTCCACGTTATTACTGTTTCCGTGAAGAAAAACAACAAAAAACAAACAAACAAAAACAACTGGGGGCTGCGTGATGGAGAGTATTTACAAAATTTTCTGACGTATCAACAACAGTCCTAAAACAGTCTTCATACACAATGTAATGTTTTCCGTTTGGAAATCTCAAAATGTAGTTCATGTATTTTACAAATGAATGTTAATAGTATTATTGTTTTGGAATATGGACGTATTATTCTCCCTCTCTCTCTTTATATATATATATATATATATATATATATATTTATATATATATATATATATATATATAATATATAAGATCCCCTAATTCCGGAGGGACAATATTACTACGGAAATGTCACCCTGAAATCAAACGAGGCCTATTAGAGGTTGTAAGTTGGCAGCCCGAACACTAAACTCACTCAGCGATCGGATCAGTTTTCCATCCTGAGGACATAAAAGTAATATTTCAAGCTTCTCAGACGTAGAAAGCCTGATGAATTAGTTGATGTGACTAGAAAGAATGACCGATGGAAGATTCCCAAGAAAACAATGAAAAATAGGCCCCGAGGAAGAAGAGATCCAGGTCGTCCAAGAAGAAGATGGACTGAGAGACCGTAACAGGCATCACCCTAATGCTTTAAAGCAGAAAAACGAGAAGATAACGTTTTGAAAACGAGTTTTGTGTGGCTATAGTTTCGCACACATTTGTATGGGTTGTGTGCACTTCACTGGGATGATACGTGCACTTCGGGCAGTTTCGCGTGCTGTAGAGCACGGAATAATACTGGATCAACTAATGAAATTGGACACATCCATGTTCGCTCCACACTCTTTGTATTACCAAGCAACTGAAACGGCGGAGAGGCCGCCTCGCCCCAACAAGGGGTGCGCCGCAGTCGGCTGCCACGGGCGGGTCGGTTGCCACGGGGGTTCTAGCCGCACATTCCGCTTTTTGAAAAACGTCTGAAGGAAACACCTTTCGAACATTTCAACTTGCCATACTGTCCGTACTGATGGCGTCAACGGCTAGTCCGCGCACCGTTTTGAGAAACCATGTCAACTTTTTAAATTTTTTTTAATTTATTTATTTTCATTCGGAAGTGTCATCAACTTTTTACATCCGTCGCCGCCCTGTGCGCCTGTGTGCCCGCGAAGAGCCTGCTAGAAAGCGAATTGCCTGCGCAACCCCTGCTACTAATTCCAGGTGCGTCAACTGATAAGGACATTAGACCCGTAAGTACAGTGCATGTTATATGGCGGGAGTTTGCGATGTTCCTTGCCAATTAGAACGTGAGATCGAACGCCGATTTTCACGTCGGCGTGCGGGGGTTCACCCTGCTAGCAAGGCTACGCTCCTGCCGGTCAATCTATGAGCCTCTGCATGTGGTAGGAAAATGTAGTAAGAGTAAGGAGGGGGACAAGGAACTTATTTTTTATGCTGTACATAAGAATTTACGACTCATTGTGCTTTATTTTCCTCCTGTAACTGGAAACTAAGAACACACAACATTACAAGTTTATGGTAACTTTATTGAGGATATTATTTCGCTTCCAAGAATAAAGTTTGTGTATACTATCATGTGTTCTAAGTTAGCACGCTCTCGGAGAAAACAGGAAGTGACTACAAAATGGTGACATTGTCTATTTATTTAGAGAAATTTAGGATATGAAGAACAGACGCTTGAAATGACATAAAAAGCAACAAAAAAGCAAAGCAAAACAAATGGGTATGAGTACTAAAGAAGGCCACCAAAATGGAAGACAACCATGCGAAGAGTTTCTAAAGACCAAAATAAAATATGTACTCTTAAGACAACGTTCGTGATTGGAATGTAATAGATTTATTGTAGGAAAATAAGCCAATAAAATTGAGGTTATCGGAGGGGCTCTCTTAATTAGATTTATATTTACTGTGCTGGAGCAAGCTATCAAACCATTTTATGTACTGCAGACTTGTTCATTCAAGGAGTACAAACTGAAAATTGAATTACATTTGGAACTTGAAGACAAATTTGTGCTTTGCTTTTATTATGACAGAAGGAGTCAATCCCCAAAATTCCATAGTTAGGGGAAAATTGGATAGTGCAGGAAGTACGAAGCATATGGTACAAACGAAATTCGAAATACTGATTTTCAAATTGAAAGAGAGAGATGTTCTTTTGAGCTTTGCTAGAACGAAGAATTGTCAAACTGGTCTGTAATTAAGAATTAATTAGATGGAAAATGGTTTCTTTCATTGGACACTCGCTAACAACTAAGCGACAGTATTACAGCAACGTTCAATAGAAAATTAGAAAATAGTATAGGTTATAGTAAGTGGTATAGGTTCATTCTATCTTGATTCCTCTTAAACTATTATGATTGTTTATAATTCTTTATCGAATTACCTCTTCGCTGATTATATTACTTTTTTCCCTTCCGAGAACGTCATTATCTGTTTTTGACAATTCACAATATGACTAAGAACGACTTGAAACATTGCATGCCAAATGGAGAATAGCTCAAAATGTTACAAAAAGTCAAACTTCTTTCTTAATACTTCGACCAAAACTTCAAAACCCAAAAACTTTATATAATATACCCGTATTTTCACAATCCCATCTCTTTCACAACTAGTCAAGTATCTTGGTTTACGAATATACTCTCTTCATCGTCTGATCGACGACCAGGGCCTCTCGCGTACAACCGGCTGCGGTGGCTTAGGGCATCAATTGATGTCACTGCAGTGCCTCTGACCGGAAGGTCCTAGGGTACCAGTCCCGACAATATAATGATTTTAGGCACTAGCTAGACAGTTGGTCGAATTCGGCCGATGACTGGAGGAGAATTCTAGATGCCGGCTGCTCAGATCGGTAGTTTACCGTGGTTTCTCCGATCAACACCATGGAAATGCTGGAGCAGTGCCCTAGCAAACGAGCCATGGACCGCGCGCGATCGTTTCTTCTTCTTCCTTGTGCTATCCTCACCCCTTCATTTCCCACATTTACACTTTCATGCTCTACTTTACCACACATGTTGAGAGACTAATCGGAGACTTAGAACTTGTCTCGGCTGGGGCGACGCACCGCTGGTGGAAAATTCCTGGCGAGGGAAAATCCCCGCAAGCCGACGTAGTTCGCTACCTCCCGCAATCAAACAGACACTACATTTACGAAACTACTGACAGTAGCAGTTGACGTTCCCGGAATCACTAATTAATCAATTGGAGTACACACGTGGTGAAGAGCTTCTTCGCGCATTCCGAACATCGCATGGAACTATCTCAGTCCTGTACCTTTACATATTTTCCCATGATATTCCTTAGTTCCACCTCCGAGCTGTACCATGGTTCTGGATGTGAAATACAGTTCCCCAATTAAATACCAAGATAGCCCACAGTTGCCGGTCAGGTCAAATTATATTGGGTAGATTATGTATATCGAGTATATTCGTATAGAGGTAACACGCAAGAGAATTAGAAGGCCCCCACGCCGCAAACACATCTGAAAACCTTTTTGTCTTACTTGGGTTTCAATCATAATGTCTTACTATCCACATATTTAAGCTCACCTCCAAGCCTCTGTCTCATGAGGCCAAAACACTTGACCCTGCTAATTTTAAACGATTTATTGCTTTGTAATTTGATAAAATCAATAATGTGACTGAAATTGCCCTTTTAATGCATACGCCGCCTTTAAAGTGCTTTGTAACAATGAATGTGTATCTAAATTCTTTTGAAACCATTCGTTTCCATAACACCAATGTAACCAAAGTTACTTTAACATCAAATTCTTTTAAAATCTCTCTTGCGCTTGGTAATAAACAGTTTTCTTAAAATGAACAACTCTAGATAAAATGGGGAAGAAAATTGGTCCTGTGGCGTTTTTGTAAGAGTATTTTAATATTTTATTACGCCAAATTTAAGATAAAGTCGGGATATTTTTGAGAACATTTTTGAAAATTCCTCAGAGGGTTTATGTAAAATACCCCAAAATGCAAAAAATTCGTTTCAAATTCACAAATTCACAGGACCTCAAATCGGATCATATCGATCAGGGAATATTAATTTAGGAAAAATCCTTCGAATAGTTTTAGGCGCTAGTGTTGTTCGCAGAAGAACGGAGGAACGAAGTTCAAAGAAAATCGGTATCTTAGGAAGAACAAAAACGTAGATTATGATTACACTAAACGTTAGATAACGTAATTTACTACTTAGAGGAGCAAGAAAAACCCATTTTTACTTTAGAGTGGACTGATAAAAAGAGTTTTACGAGATTTTTCGGCCAAATATACTACCAATATTACTCTTAATATACATATGTAGTATGTATTGGAGAAAATAAAAATCTTTATTGTTGTCGATTTGTGCCATTATGCTTTTTTTCTGAACTCGTGACCATATGGGTGGTTTAGTTTGCCTTTCACTGTGTTGATGAGAGTTTGTGGGTGATCGTTAATGGCGAGTAATGGTGAGAGATGAACGGTAATGAATAGAATGTCAGGGAAATACAATACGCGGTCATATGAGAAGTCAACCACGCACCTACCTCATGGCCAACTACGCCACAAAACTCCTACTGATCCTACTCACACGGGTCTCTGGCTGGTGAATTTCGTAGCTCTGCGTTCTTTGATGATGTAAGCGCGTTGAGTAAAAACGTTTACGTTACGTGACAAATCCAGGATAGATGTAGTGGAAGAAGAATATATTAATAATACATATAAAATGCAAGGTTGCAATTGTTTCGAATTTCGGACAACCATGACACCGTGGTCTCGCATTTCACTTTTGCAACGTGGTCGCGATTTCACATTAAATCACACACTTCCAACCGTTACTAATACTATTCCTACTTACTAAAAATCGTTTTGAGAAAAAAATCGAAGGAATAACAAGTACAGGAGTCGCATGTGTCGCTACCGTCTTCTTTTCGCCAGTTTGTAAGAACGTTATTTTAAATTTGTAGTTAAATACGAAGTGGAGCTGCAATACTTTACAACTCGTAAAATTTCCAAGTAAGTCTTTCAACACCTTTAAAACCCAAATTTTATTCTTCGTGTATCTGAACTTAGGAGCCGTCCAAACATTATATAACGCTAAAGAGGGGAGAGGGGCTTTGAGGCAGCGTTACGATGCGTTACATAGGGATAGGGGGATATTCCATAAGTGTTATGTAACATTCAATTTTTCTTACTTTTTTAACATTTGTTGAAATGCTTCCTTTTTTGTCACTCTATAACATTATATTAATATCTAACTAATTAGTTTCAAAAGAAAATTATTTAAAGTTATTAGAAGTTGTTACTGAATGACTGAAATGAATACACTTTTTAGTGAAATATAATTTATTTTCACTTTATGCATTTACAAAGGGGGTGGGAAGTGTCGCAAGCGTTACGTGATTATTATGGGGGGGGGGGGTCAATTGCGCGTTACGGGTGCGTTATAGGGGAGAAGAGGTATTCAAAATACTCCAGATTTGCGTTATGTAATTTATGGACGGCCCCTTGGTAGTTGCCAATCTGGTTGTCGCAACACAGTGAAGTTAGTTGATGTTTGTTCCCAACTATTTGAATTCACTACGCCTTTCATGACCCTCTGGAAACTACGACATCTTTTATACTCTATATGCTACATGAATACGTTTGTGTATGTACATACACACTTTCATTTTCAAGTACGTGAAGTATCGAGATTTAAATGGGATTTTGAGGAAGAGGCAGGAAAGATCGCGCGCGGTGCTTTTCTTAGGTTACTGCTCCAGCATTTGCCTGGTGTTAATTGGAGGAACCACGGAAGACTGCCGATCGGAGCAGCGACTGAATTCGACCTAGCTGTACTGTAGGGAGTGCGGAAAATCCTGCCACAGTCGAGACTTGAACCTAGAACTTCGCGGTCAGAGACACTGCTGTGTCAATAGTTGGTGCTCTGAGCCACCTCTCCCTGTAAGAATGAATGAGGTAGGGGTGGAGTTCTTTTAAGAAGAATCTTTGTAGTGATATGTGTGAATATGTATCAGCTGTAGCTGTGAAGGGAAGGGAATAAATGATGTTGATGACTTGCTCTGTTTATGAGTACGGACGGACGGACGGGGGGGGGGAGTCTTCAATCGTCTACACTATCTATTGATTTTTCAAATTCTGCTTGTATTCACTTATTGGAACAAGTAACCTGAACTTTTTTACTAATGCAAGTGAGGTACAAGCTTTTTATAAAGTGGCCTTTCAAAAATATTAGGTTGCATTTCTTTTAACAATTCAAAGCCTTTTAATTAAATAACATTTCAATTGAAGGCAAGTTTAGAAGGTCCCGGTATTGTACTTCTTAATGAAGAGTTGGTATCTGTTACTGCTGGAGCTTCAGTGTCATCCGCTGACTCAATCCTGGCGGTTCAGTGCCAACCGCTTTTTGTGGGACTACGAAAGCAAGCGCCGCGCCGCGCCGCGTTGCCGTACGAGACAATGGTGGTCGGCGAGCGTTTTTGCTCCGCGGAGGCGCCTGGAGTCGCCGGCCGTCGCCGGGCGGAAGCTCGCCAGCCTTCTCCTCGTCGGCCTTGGCCGCGTCGCTGCCGAGTCACGGCCGCGCCCATGCAGGTCGCAGCTCCCGCGCTCTCGCCCCTCGACTTCAGCGCCGGTGCGGTCCCCGGTACCCCGCAAGTGAAGGGACTGATGGGAATAAATTGGTAACAAATTGAAAAAGAAATTAGAACTCTGGAAAATCGTTATCTTAATTTTGTAAGTCGCGATACAGTACTCTGATATTTTATAAAGGAAGAACCCTCGATTACATAAGTAACATATCCAACAGCTTAAGTTGTTCATCTGGAGTGGTTTTGATCGATTTTTTTACGTCATTTGTCTTGTTTTTTAGTGCATTTTAAAGCATCTTCGGAGCATTTTATTGATCATTTTAGCAAAGGTCCTCAAAATACATCCCCTATAAGGTAGAACTCTATGAAATAAATGAAATGTTTCTAACACTAAAATAGGCCCCACTGAAATTCATATTCTTATTTTATGTATATAATAAGTGATTTTATAAATACAAATTATTTTGTAAACACAATTTTTTCACGATTTAAGATCACTGAGGAAGTTGTATTATTAGATTACTAAATACTTGTACTTGAAACTATTATTTAAAATATATTTCCCAAAACTTTTTCTAGCTTAAACGTTATTTTTGTTATTTGTTGAAATAAAATAACTCATAGTTTCTTGTTCCATCTTTCACATTTTTAATTTTTTTCGGGGGGGGGGGGGTAGAGAGCTAATTTTCTGTATCGCCTTGAGCCCAAAATTGTCTAGCTTCGACACTGTTCGACATCAGTGACTGCCTGCTGTCGTGTGACTAATCCTAATTCGGTCTTTCCCAACCTTCAGATCCTCGCAGTAGCCTTGGCCTTCTTCTTCGTATCTAACGGCATCGTCGAGGAAAAGATGTGTGTTTGGTTTATTTTTTTTAACGTGAGAGAACCGTATTATGAAAGAAACCGTAGCCTGACGCGCATAACGTATAAGGTAATTTGTTTGCATACAAGATAATTATGAGGACTTTATCAAAATTCATAGAACGGAACTTTAAGTTAATTGAGTATCAATTAGCTATTTTTAATTAGAAATAGAAAGAAAGCGGATCCACCAGTAAAACAGGCCTTTCTGACTAAAAAAAGTTGTGTAATTTCTTTGGGACCTTGAACTCGATTTCTTCTATTTTATTTTATTATCCTATTCAATATGTTTTATGAATGAGGCTTCTATCCCTCAATCGTTCTAGATAGGATGATATTTGAAGTATAGTCCATCTCCACGTCTTTGCACTGATGGGGAGGAAGTGGTCAGGCATGACCAGCGTGAAGTCCGTTACTCTGTCGAGGTTTCGCGAAGAAAAAGTTTATATTTTCTCATGTAAGCGAATTATACTTTCCTTCGGTTGACCGCAGGTCTTCGAAACGCGTACTTCACATTCCCGTGTTTCCGCACTTGTTGCTCCATATTCTGCATCTTATTCCAGAAAATGTGCGAAAGGTCTGCGACTAACGATCAAGAACAGCAGCCGCGAAGTCTTTTCCACACTCTGGCAGAACAAACATCCGCCTATTGCGCGGAGAAAATGTCTTCCTTTGCAATGGTGTCTTCCTTTCGGGGAAAAAGAAAGACACAAAGAACTAGGTGAAAGCGCCACATTCTCATTCTGTGCAAAAGAAAGGCAAAATAAAGATTAGTATTGCACATACTTCATATATGAATGGGTGAAAACCAGAACGGTATAAGTGACATTTTATAGATCTTAAGGAAAACGTGTATATTTCAGTGGCAAAGTATTTTCGTGGTTTCAATGAACAATTGAAATGCCGTGGTTTTAATGCTGAAACAAAGCACTACGACTTTACAGTAATATTGAATTAAATAAACAGACTTCTCTGAATTTATAAAATGTCAGTGCTACCGTTCAGGTTTTCAATAATTCATAGGTTCGTGGTAAATACATGGAACTGATTTCCGTATTACCGGATGGTAGTCGTGGGGAGTAAAACTGTATATTGAATAAATTCATTCTTATGATCCGTTGTAATACGGAGAAAAAATATTATTAATTATTAGCGTCTCAATAGTTTGGTGAAAACGCTTAACAAATTAATTTTTCTCAATCGCAGTATCAGCCATGTATGATGTATCAAATGATTCTTCCGAAATTATTATGAATGTCAAAATGTTTTCACTCTTGAAACAACGGGGACTTTTTACAGCGATTGATTGCTATCTCGAGCATCTGCGCATGCGCAGTTCGAGTTGCGCAAGCGCAGATGTTCAAAAGTGGTAAAGAGTGGTCGAGAGATTGCAAGTCCTTAATGATCTACACCGAGCGTCTGTTACAGAATCATTATTAGGGCTCGGAGAGTTATGATTAAAAATGTAATTATACATATACAAATATGTGTGTGTATATTTATGTATATGTATGTATGTGTGTATATATATGTATATATATATATATATATGTATATATATAATATATAGTTATACTGAGCGAAGTGGCTCAGTGCGTAGGGCGCTGAGTTCGTAATCGGGAGGTCCGGGTTCGGTTCCCGGGCCGGCTATCCTGACCGGGGTTTTCGTGGTTTCGCTCGGTCGTAAGGCGAATGCTGTGGTGGTTCAAAAAGTCCACGATCACCTTTCACCAATATCCTATCACCTAATCCATGATTGCCCCTTCACTTATCATCAACCTATCATCTCATAATTCACACTTCATGGCATTTCTTGGCACCTTGTCGTAATCCAAGGATACAGCTGAAAAGCTGATCCTGGAAGAATTATACACGTTAATCGTGTAGCGTAGTCTGTAATGGCCTATACGCCAATAATAATAATAATAATAATAATATATGTAATTATGATATTTAAATAAGGTAGATATTTATTAACGACGCAGAAAATATGTACTATATAAAAACTCATAAGAATTATGAAATTATCATAATTTGTTATTTTCATCAGTTACATTTACCACTGAAGATCTAAGTAACATATAGTGTACCAAAACAGTGCAAATTATGACAAAACTCGCCTGAATTATGGACTGGAACTGTTGCTGGAAGTCACTTAATTTTTTAACAGTGTATAAACGTCATCATTTTAAGCTTTGAAAACAGAAACGATTCTCTGTTGATTTTCAAAATTGATTTGTACAAAAAAAAACCGTTCACGCCAACTCAGATGTTATTGGTACATATTTGAAGTTAACTTCTATTTCTGACAGTAACAATGGTTCTTCAATGTTTGTTCATCAAGGTCTTGCAGATCACCCTGTTTGAAGAGGCTTTTCATATGCGAAAATATCCAGGCCGAAATTTCAATAGCTTACAAAAAGTTATAATCAGTTCCTAATGAAAAGTGACTATTGTAATTAACTTCTTATTTATTGTTATTAATGTTATTACTTGTAACACGTATCTACATCGATAAAGTAATTAATAATTTTATTTTTTTAGATATTTTCCTGTGAAAATAGCAAAATATGTATCAGTCTATCAATGTTCTACATATTAGGCAACTATGAAGACTCCCCAAATATATGTAAAAACATGCACTCTAAAAATTGGATTTTATAATGAATGAACCTTGTTCGATGGACATATTACAATATGCATATATTTAAGTGTAATGGAAAAAGTTATTACAAGTTATTACCCTAGCCCTACTCAAGAATATCCGACTCAGCTCACGAGTTAAGCATACAGTTATCTTGTAGAAACCTGAGGTTAACTGACCAAGTTCTACCTGTCGATATTCAAATAGTTCAAATAGAGAGTTACACTGTGCCAAGGAAAAGGGAATAACGGACCCACCAAATATTTCCGGACATATGGATGTCTAGCACGATGACGAAGAGGTTTTGGAAGTGTTAAGTACACACTTTTCTGCTCAGTCAAATATTCATTTGGACTCCTAGTCTAGATACAAGGATGGACTTGTTTTACGAAACATCTCTAGAGGAAACAAATACCTAACACGTGTATGGCCTGCAGCAGTACTACCCAAGAACAACAAATAAAATGCTTAATATACTATTGCAATAAAATAATATTTTAACAAAAGGCTTAACGAATACTGAAATAGCATTGTAGAAAATATATACAGTATAACTTCTTTACTATCAAGAATACAGAAAAATGCTATTTGATGAAGCAACACGTTGGTAGTAAATGTTTAATGACAGGTGACCTCTTCACTGAATCCTTGCTGAGAATTGCGCAGAATTAGAAAACACACAATGAAACATTTGCATTTTTCAGTCAAAATGGAAATCGTTTGTTTTGTTTTACTGGCTTTTCCCGCGTTCCAAGACATCTAACGAAGCCTTAGACACCCCAAACAGGGCTAGAAACTGAATAGTTTTCTCTCAATTTCTGCGCGCATACGCAATTGCAAGTATATAACGAAGGCGACAACAAAGTCGAGGATGACGAAGACGAGGGCGATAAAAGTGAATATGAGGACGAGGCGAAAAGGCCGTGTCCGTGTCTGAGGCGCTCCCACGGCCGGCTGTGGTCGCGGCGGCCGGTAGGTGGCGCGCCTGCAGCGGCGGGCTGACCACGCCGAAGTGGCACGCCCGGAGAAAGTGTCTTCTCGAGGGCTTCCGAGTCTCCATTCCACCGGAAATTTCGGGCGGCTTTCCAGTAGCCATGAGACACAAAGATTTAGTTGAATTTACGGGCTCTGAATGTGCACTGTCCGGAAAACTGTCCAGCTCGCGGACTTTCATCGCTTTACCGCTCGATTTGAACGGCCGTAGCAGTAAAACCTACCCAATCAAGCACAATTTATGCTCCACATGCCAAAGTATATGCGTTTTACACGACGGTCCTCTCGATATAGTTATGCGTTTAAGTTTCGAAATTACATACTAAATGAACAAGTTTCGAGAAAATGCACAAAATTATATTTTTTTCTTATTGTCTTTATCTTTCAGAATTTTTCTTTTCTGTGACTGTTAATGAGTTTTGTGCGGTGAAGTATTGGTCTGTTTCATGGTAAGTGCTTTGCATTTCCGGTACGTTGCCGTTTCCATCGATGTGATAGCCAAATATCTATTCCCATTTCCCATAAGTAATAACCTGAAATTTGTAAGTAAAAGCATAAAATAATAAAAGAAATTCCCGAACAATTACCAAACGTTCTCGTCTTTAATTTGTCAAAATTTAACTGCTTCTATCAAAAATATTTCTCATTTCATTTTTGCTGTTTAATGTGTCTCAAATTTAAACAAAATTTTGTATTATTTCCATATAATTTTGTGTAGTATAAAAGGGTTTCGATAGATACTATCCTCAAATCATCAAATTCTCAAATATTTTAGAAAATAGAAAGAATTAGTTGTTCCGTTAAAATAAATTCGCCGATATCACCAAAAATGGCATGAGCTTATAATTAAAATGTTTGTATTTTGTTCTCCCTTTTAGACTACGATACCAGTCACTAAATGAGGATCAACAAAATAAATACGAAGTTCGCAAAACTATATAATACGTAATGTTCCAGTATTCCTGTCATATAATTTATGTAATTTTAGTTGTTGAATTTTCATGATATGGAATCCCACAACACCAACACCCTAAGCACTCGCAACCTCCTGTGAGATTATTACCACAAAAACCAGCGTTCAACTATTACGGCATGAACTTACATGATCTCGAAACTTGGCATTGCATCACCCGAAGTTCCCCCTTCTATCTGACTCCCGAGAAGAAAAAGGTGTGGTATTGATCGCTTTGGCCAACACACTCGGCGGGAAAGCTATTTTGCAAGGTCGGTTATACTCTTCGTTGCTTGACCGTCTTGAAGAGACCATAAATGAATTGCCCTTCTCAGTTTCCCCAGTCCCGGAATGAATTGAATGTGTATAAAGCTGTTTCTTCCATTTCTGGTAGTAAATATCGTAACGTTTATGCCTGGTACAATTTGGGCCACGTGTTGCAAGCACAACCGTCCGTGCAGGTTTCGGGCGATGCCTGGCAGTTGCCTTGCCTGAGGGCGAGCAAGATGCACTTACATCGATGACCGGATTGTTTCCGGAAAGGAAAGCAAGCCTTCGCCCCAGATCTCCGATTAGCAACTGCCCACTGCCGCCTTCATTTTGTTTATTTTGAGATTTCGATGGGAAACTGGTTAGATTGCATTCCGCTAGTGCATTTATTGAGAGTTCGTTGATCATGTCCAGAAAGAGATAGAGAGATTAAGAATGAGTTTCTTCTGAGGCCAACATTACTATGTAAGTAATTTGATCGGAATCACGAAATGGAATAAAGAAATCATTCATTGTTCTCGAAAGTGCTCAATATAAGTAACCTTCTATATTCCTTTGCCGAGTAGGGTAAAAAGGTTAAAAAACCCGTAAAATCAATGTCTTTAAGAATTAAGCTGTATGCTTAATTGGGGTGGCTCGAGGCGTTGGACTTGTTCTATCGCCTGATCTCTTTTAAGATAAATTTCTCGAATCGATTAATTACAGCGATTAAAACGATATAAATTAAAAAGGATGTTGGATGTAAAACTGCCTTGTGGAATTGGAGCAAAGGAAGACAAGGGGACACTTTTTTAAGCAGTTCAGTAAAATAAAGGTCCCCATCGAGATATAAGCTGAGTACTTAGTAATTTGAGATGAATTACCACAAAGTACCGAACGATTCATTTTGCATACAGCATTTTGAAAAATGAGTTGACATATTTTAGATGTGTGCGTCTAATGTTGATGAATACGTCGACATGTGATGATGAGTGTCGTATTCGTTGAGCATAGGGAAGGGAGAAGACATGGTTTTATGGCCTCCCACTTCTAGGCAGAGTGGGAGTGAAGATGAGTGATGATTGATTATCATTGTGCGAGGAATGTTGGTTCAGAAGGATTCACGATGATGTGAGAAGCTAACCGAAGAATGCCGCAGCCAAACAATGGAAACACCCATGCTTAATGCGGGTCGCTCACCTATCACAACAACCTTTTCATCCATTGAGACGGGACTCCAAGATCCGGCGACTCATAGTCGTCAATAAATTTTACCAGGCACTAAGCATATCGTTATTTACTTTAAATAGTACTCGTATTTTACAATCATTAAGTACATCGTTACACGGTTGCAGTGTAATATATAGTCTATTGATAGAGAAAAATGGAAAAATCATTTTGTATCGTGATTGGTCAAAAATACACTATTCCGAAAATATAGTATTAACCCAACTATAACCATAACGTGGTAGAGTCCAAGTGTCTTAGAGTAATGTTACAAATTTCTAGGACACCGAGAGGGTTTGAAAATGACATCTTTTTGCCAATGATCATGTTATAAGTTATTTCTTATAACAGAGTAACACATGTGACATTTGCCTCTGAATTTAGAGAACTCCTTATGCACAGGTATTCGGCTGGCCACGTTCTGTCTCCGTCGAGATTTCATGAATGCCAAACATCTGCGCATATGGGATTGCCTGTTACATAAATTACGTATAACTCCGTAATTTCCTGTTCATAGACATAGTTTCCGTAAATAGACAAAAAGTGATCATTTTGATCCCTTTACAATCCATAGAAGTTTGTGTCATTTATTCTGACACACCTGTGTATCAAGTGCCTAATAGAACGAAGGTAGTGAATGGATATTATTAATTTGTATCTTTTTCTTAGAATAAGTTTCATCGGAGGAGAGCATTATTACTCCCAGAACAAACTAACTGGGACAAGTAGCAGTCAGCGCTGACCATTCACCATTGGTCACTGACCACTCACTTCTCAAAATCTGTCGCTCTCCTTCCCTCAGCGACGTCCGTCCGCGCGGCGCGTCGTTGTCTCCTGCACGCGGAGGCCGTGGGCAAACATCGCCCGGCAGACGGCATTGCGCGGAGGGCGGCGGAGAAAACGACCAGCACGACCGCTGCTTACTCTCGTCTGGGCAAACACGCCCAGTCATCGACCATAGAGCCATTCACAGGGGGCAGGGCGGGCCTGGTTTCACAGAAGAACGGATTCACACACATTCTTCCTTTCCTCCGGGAGGAACTGCTCATGCATTTCCTGGAAATAGAACCTTGGCACTTGTACTGCAAGCCCATTCTTTCTTTCTTTCTTTTTTTTCTTTCTGTTGCATCTGCTCAGGATAATGGTTTTCTGATTGGGATATTTCACACAGCTTTCATGATGGTCAGAAATATTTCCCGGGCAGAATTCTCACGGATCACAGATGCCTGTGTTCTTAAATTGACACAGCCGAGTGTTCTGAGATCAATTTAAAAATTTGAGTTTTACTTTATTGGTATCCTAAAAAGTAGATAATTTTTCAGCAATTCAAGTATTCTCAGAGCTTCGACTCTGGACGTTAAAGAAGAAGAGAAATCGTCAAGAAACAGCTACGTACAAACGAATACACTGTATACGCTGCTATATACCGTTTTACACTGCTATGTACAAACAACTTACACTAGAAACATATTTTCATCTAATTTAGGAGAACACGCTGGTGATTTTTCGGTTTATTTTAAACATGCCTTTTATTTTCAACCCAACGCTAAAGAAGTATTTTACTCAAAATGTTCAACGTAAAAAAATTCTCAATCGCATGACTAAATGCTCGAATTTTTTTATTTTCATTTTTATTTTTATTTTTTATTTTAAACTGCTTTTGTAAATTACGAAGTTGATTTTACTTTGCTTTTTAAATGTAATTTCTATCATAATATTTGACTTGCGCAATAGAAATTTATTAAAAAGTAGAAAATCCCATCCTGAATTTGAGAAACAACGCAATTTAGTAACGACTGAGGAATCTTAACAATGTCTCAGGGATGGAAGATTAAGCAAATTGCAAGGCCAGACTGAAGATGACGGAGATATGGAATCAATAGCAGTGACATCAGTTAAAGTCTATGGACGCATACCGTTGAATGGACTAAATCTTTCGGTAAACTGCTACGAACGAGGTTTCCCAGTACAAATTTAATATGAAAGGCGTACCACAAGCTTTTTATATTAAATAGTTACGCAAAGGCTACTTGAACGGAAGGCGATGTTTGAACGGGTTATGCTGTTTTTATATCTTCAATTCTGAGACTGGAATCAGAGGAAATCTGCCGTTCGAGTTTTTTTATTGGCTAAAAAACCACTCCCAACTAGAGGACAATGTGGTGACGTAAGTTATTGGGAATCGCGGCTTTAAATCTCTGCACTTAGCTGCTCGTAAACAAAAAGTTCAATGACCAACATAAGGATGTGTTATTCATATTTTTACAAGGTCGAGGCCGACCTATCCGAACACTCTCGTAAAGTATTTTCTGTACGAAGAGACAATGTGTCTGCTTTTGTTTATTTATTTATTGCTGCTGTTGGGAGATAGTAGATGACTCACTCATTTCGTTCTTTTACAACAGAACGATAAAACTCCAAAACGTCCTTTGTTCTCCGCCCATTGTGCATTCACCACTTCACCACTTCACTACTTCATCATTCTCTCGTTACGCTCAGCGTAAAACTGCCCTCTGCTTCTCTAACGCGCATCAAGCCTAGAACCACTCGAGAATTGCGCACAACGTACTATGTGTACTAATAACGAACATAAGTGTCACTCAAATGAAAACATCAACTTATGTTTTGCAATTAATGGAACATTATACGAGAACAAATACAGTTGCCCGCTTTCGACCGATGCTCTCCTAAGCGCAGAATGCGTGATAAAATGCACAAAAACACCGCATTTTATTACACAATCATACAGTACAAAATAATGTACACAATCATGGTCTTAAAAATAAAATAATATTCGACGAAATAAACAAAATTAAAAAGAAATATTACAAACCTAAACCTATCTAGTTGCACGTTCTTTAGCTTCGATAACGCTTTGCAAGCGTCTGGAGATTGAATTCACCATCGTTTTTATTTCGCTTGGTTCAATTTTTTCCCACTTACTTGTTAGAACTTGCTTCAAATGTTCTTTACTCCTTATTGTGTTATCGATTGGGTTGCGTGTGTTTATCGATAGAGACGGGAATTTTATGTAATTACATGGTTTTTGTTTTTCTTCTTACGGTTCTCAAAATAGTAATCTTGGAGAATCATTGCTATCGTATCATAATATCCAATTTTTTCGTTACATATTTCGTTTTACATATTAGTACTGTTTAACATATTTTGCTATTTTCACAAAATAGCTTTTTATTTTATCAACTTCCTTTAATTTTATTGCGTATTTTTTAAAAATATTTTCGAAAAGAAGAACAGAATTTGTTTCAACGGTATTACTACTTATTACTACTCGAGATATGCTTCGTGGAAACGCAGTCGGATATTTTAGTCCGGCGCGCCTGCATAGTTATCTTGATGGCGGGAAATGCGCGTCGGCGACTGAGATCATTTTCACCTTTAGGTGTGAAAAATATCACTGACGCCGCTTTTCGTGACCTTTAACGTGAATTTCTGAGAAAATGTGGGTATTGCCGATGTGTTACACTTCGATGAGAATGCTACACGCCTAGCGCTAGTTAGTACGATGGCTTCTATTGTGTATACTCTGGCTACTAAATTAGTTCTGGACAGCAATAGATGAAGCTTTTATTACTGACGGGAAAGTTGTATAAGGCAAAATGTGCATAAACTAGTGCTCTCCAAATGGTTTTTAAAACGTATTCGGTTACGGTAAATTACGGTTAAATTACGGTTCTGGTATTCTTTTTATAATTTGTTTAGAAAGTTTTTTATAAATGTAATTTCATATGAAAATGTGATTTATAATTAGTGTATTTTAATATTAGATATTTTGTCTGATTTTACATATTATTACTGCTTTCATTACATATTTATGCACTTATTTCGACGTTTCATTCTACATATTTTTCCGATCTCTAGTTATCGAGATATCCCCTTTTTGAACTGCACTAATTCACTCGTATAACTGTAATGAAAATGTAATGTGCTCTGGAGCATGTTTTTAGTACTTCCATTATTAAATACAGTTACGCGCTTGTACCATACAATTGCTGTAGCAACCAATATAGTACACAAACCATCTATGTTGTTGCCAGAAACATTTAGAAAAAATGATAAAGTTCTTCAGAACTTTGCTTTTCATTTGACTGATTTGTACTTTGACATTGTGTAATTCTGCTTGCAGCCTACGAAGTAGTGAACAGATCTTTAAACGTGTCGAAAGCTAACATTTAACGATTGATACGCAAGCGTAGAAATGTGATAATTGCTTTACAAGAGTGATACTCTTAGCATATAGCTGAATACGGAAGCCCTCCTAATGCCCTCATTGACTTTTATTTGAACCTGCTCGGCATTTGTGTCTCTGAGGCAGTAAAACACACAAGGTTATTTCATAAGAACTGAAATAAACAAGAAACTGGTTTTCAACTATAGAATTGGCACCTCGCTGTCAGATCGTTAGCAGATGGAAAGGAAAGTGCTCCTTCGAGTGACATAATACAATTATACTCCTATATTAAGTTATTTTTTATATAGTCGAAGTACGATGGATACCTGAATATACAAGTGTGTGAGTTGTTATCCACTTAGAGGGGTACACACCACTTGTTCAAAATTTCCATTTCACATCATTAAGAAATTATCGTCCATGAGGTGCAATACGGCTCTAGTCAAATAATGTTTTAATTAAATATGTATAGTTATCGTTGGTGGTTGAAATGCCGATATCACTGACTCAATATGGAGTAAACATCACCAAAATGTTTCATACTAGTTCTGTTAATAATGATTAAAAATGTAATAGAATTACGGTCAAAAATTGAAAATTTCTATTTTCGAGTTTTGCTAGTCTTGTAACACTTAAACGATATGAACTTACATCCAACGTAAACCAGGTTTCCAGAGCTGTAAGCAAGAATGTAATTTCCAAAATTACTAAACGATGATTGTATCTTTGAAGATCCATCACTGACGTGTCTAACGTCGTGACATTGTGCCCGCCGAACCCCACAAGTCGTGAGGCCGGTGAGGGAGGGGGAGGGGTGGTCATCTGGCGGCCACCAAAGCTGGCCGAGGGTGTGGTCCTGGGCATGACTGGGAACGTGTGTGTCAGCTAGCGCAGAGGGTGTGTGTGAGGACAGTCTCAGGGCAGCTGGCGGCGGGCCCAAAATTCGTGGGAGGTCTGTCACGTGATTCCTCGCGAGGGAGGCTGGAGAGAAATCGACCGGTGAATTCGAGTTTGAACGGAATCGCTGCGCGGAGGCACTTGGCACTCGCTAGGGGCTTATCGGTTGCGAGCTGTGGCTGTTCGCCACGGAACGAGAGGTCAGGAGCGGTGCTAAGGTTAGCCTTTGGGGTGTGTGTCAGGCTGGGGCGGGTATTCCTCAGGGATGTGCAGTGTTGGTTCCTGAGGAGTGTAATTATTGTATAGAAAAATTGTAAATAAATCTGTACATAATAACTCGCACCACGACATAGTCACACATGTTAGATACTAATTATTTAATTAAATACTGTGTATTTATCTCATGAGGTACTCGTAGCAGCATAAAAAAATATTGGTTTATGGCATTTCATTTTAACTGCAAAGATGAACTTTTGTTCTAAATGTACACAAACAGAATATTCAGTGTATTATAGAGGCAGAAGAAACACCAAGAAATATTCAAGAATTCAGAAAATATTAAAAAGACAAAACAACAAATCATAATTACGTAATAGTGGGCCTAAGATAAAGCCCAACTGCTCAACTGTTTCCTAACAACAAACGGTCGTGGGATCAGAGCGGTGTCGACAACTATTAACACACCGAATGAATTAGCGATAGCGACCAGACGCCACGTCGGACTGGTTTCAAGAGAGCCCGATGGGAACCGTATTCACACCGTGGCCCGTTTATTAGGGTGCTGCTCCGGTCTTCGCCTGGTATTGACCGGAGAAAACTCGGAAAACTATCAGAGCGGCCGGCGGCTGGAATTCTCCTCCCGGCAGCGACTGAATTCGACCTAGCTCACTTGCTAGTGTCGAAAATCCTGCCACCGTCGGGACGCGAACCGAGGACCTCCCGGTCAGAGGCACTGCATTGCCATCAGTTCATGACGTGCGGCATGTCTGCCGGTATGCAGGACTAGGAGGGGAGCAGGACGAAGGACAGGGCAGCGAGTCATCGGCGAGACGGAGAAAGTTCGGGGGCAGGTTAGGGAAGGGGCACACTACAGATGAACTAATTCATTTTCCTGTAATATACGATTGCGATTAATAAATACCAGGCCAACGAAGGGTACATCAGCTAGTACGATATAAACACCAAGTCAATTCTTCTTCCGCTTTTTGTCTGTCTGTTGGGGGTAATGTTTTGAACGGCTGAACTGATTTCGATATTGTTTTCAGTGAAATGTAGTGTGTTTTTCCAGCATTATTTAGGTCTTTTTTATATAAAAATTACTATTTTCTCTTTTACAAAAAAACTTTGTTTGTTTGCTTTTTCATACAAATTTACAGTTTTATTCCTATTTCAATCAAGTTTTGTGTAAATGACCTTCAAAACAAGAGAAGAGCTTCTGTACGAATGGGATTTCGCATAAGTTATCTTTATCTCTTTTCCCTTTTCCTTCTAAGAAAATGTAATGTGCACTCGTTCAGTTGTTTACAAATATTTAGAACGATTGAGTGATTGATTGATTGATTGATTGATGGATGATTCCGGGCGCGTCAGCTGCTAAGGTCATTAGTCCAGAAAGTATGTGTTTTTCCTCGAGAGGTGGCGGTAATCACTGAGATCCGACGCCGACCTTCGTTGACGGGGTTTCCCTCAACCAGGTAGCTCCCACCAGCGGGGCACCGCCCCAGCCCGGACAAGCTCGACTGTCGAACGGGTGGCAACAGTAATCGTAGCAATCATGACAGGGTACGTCAGACGGCTGGGGAGGGGGGGGAGGCGTGGCAGAGAAGGAGCAGCAGGGTGGGCTTGGGCGCTGCTGCGTGGAGCAAGGGAGGATAAATCGGTGATATTCCTTTCATTCCTGTCTAATAGATGAATGTAATAAAAAGAATTCCTGGCGAGGTAAGTGAGGTAGTATGAACTATATGCGAATCAATTTTCAAAAGTTTGTTGATGTTCACTCCACAATGTAGCAATAGTGAATATGTCTACAATAATGATTAGTGACTTTATAATAGAGTGAAGAGCAGCCTGCATTCACTCCCAGCGACATCTGACAGAAACTTCCACTCATTTAAAAATCTCAAATTTCTCGTGTCAGAGGCAGATCCAGTGACGAATTTTGGGAGGGGAAATTCTAAATGTTTTGGTCCGAGGTGTTATATAATGTCGTAGGCTAAAATAGCTCATGCTGCAATACGATTTTATTCCTCTTAATGATTATCCGAAAACACTTTTGTTGAAAGTTAAAAGTTAAAATTAATAGATATTGAATTAAGTGGGGGGTTGTGTTAATAATCTTCAATGGCAACCAATTTCTTTAATATTTTGGATACCTACACAAGGTTTCACTAAAAGCAAATAACAAATTGTTAAAAGCGATTTTTATAATGTCATTATATTAAAAAAATGTTCCGATGTTTTGTTTTTCGTAAGTCGACATTTATTCCGCTTTAGGGAATTCCGTATCCTTGCTTAACTCGAACAATTCAAAGAAGTGTGTCTCAGCCGATTGCCTTGACTGCCCGCGGGCCTTCTCTAGGGCGAGTCTGTTACCTCGCGGAGCTGGACCGTTGCCTGCCATCCACGTCGCAGCGGAGCAAGAGCCGCAACAGATAGTTGTAAAAAGAGAAAGTCCATTGAGGAAGGCTGGGGCAACACGGGCTGCCTCTCCGCCCCTCGCCTACGCCGGCAGCCGAAGGACGCATCCTCGCCCAGGCGACCAGCGCACTTTCTTCCCGACCAGCAGCGTCCGGAATTCCGCCTCGCCTCGAGCATGCGACGCGCGTGGATGGGTTCAGCCACTTTTCAACGAGAACGGCATTGCGTTGCGCATCGCCCACTAGTGCAGGCAATGGACGGGCAGCGGCAGAATGAAACGTAGACAAATTTGGAAAATGATAGTAAACGATCCACTCTACTCGTAATGAAATACGTGGTTTAGTATAATTAAATTCCGAACTCTTTGGGACTGGGTTGTTTTTATCTGGACGAAAATTCATTAACTGTGTCATCCACAAAATTCTCGTTCATCGAGACTGTTACCCACGGCCTTTTTAAATACGTAACAGATAGATTTTATCGTGTGAAAATTCACTAATCGAATTAGAAATGCCTCTTGTCTTTGTGATATGGTCTCAAGATAAAATGTCATGTACCTCCGATACTTGAAGTACTATCCATGCTTTTATTTGTAACATTTTCTATGACAGCAACAATACTCAATAAACTTTGATGGGGAATAAAATATGATTGCGTCGAATTAATTGTCAACAAATCAGGTCATTGGTTTTAAATAATCACAATTTCAGCACATTAGACGATTTTCGTAAGTTTCATCCTGTTCTTTTGTATTCCCTACATTTGGCAGTAACATTATTGGGGAAGAAGAACATTTTTGTGTGTAAAGTATATAAAGTTATTTATGAATGTGAATTAGAACAATCAGCCATTTTAAAAATATTATTAAACATTTTGAATATTAAATAAAATATTAATTTTATTTTTTTGTATTATATTATTACGGGATAGAGACAAAATTTGTTGTTGCAATTGTAATTGCTGCAAAGGGACGGTTTTTTGTAAGAAAACTCATTTTGTGGGTCACTGATACCAAAAAAGTTATTTTTTATTGCTATCTACGTAGTATAGTACATTCTCTAATATATGTGTAGTCGGAATCTACATTTTTGGGGAGCCTTGATATCGAAATATTTGGTTTCGGCAAAACATCTGAACGAACGTCTGTAAGCAACACTAGCGTCTAAACAGTATGTAGGATTTTCATCAAATTTCATATTCTCTGATAAATGTAGTTGATGTTGCATACTCATGGTTTAAAACAGATATTTTAATTTTTGAAGGTATTTTACATGAACCTACAATGATATTTTGTTGAAAATGGCATTTTTTGGCTTGAACACAGTAAAGTGCGCTAATAAAAATGGAACTGATCCGATTTTCTTTGAGAAATTGTTTCTGAAATATGAAAGTGGAACTGGTTTGTCTTTAGTTTCAGAGATGCTAGCTCAGAGGGTTAGAGCGCTGTATGCGGAACCTAAGGTTTTTGAGTCCGGCCAACTTTCTTGGGTTTGAACTCTTTTGAGGATTCATCTAAAATAATATTAGGAATCAGTTACAAATAATACGAAAGTTTATGTGCTGTAGCCCCACTAGTTCCATGCGGTTTAGAAGTTTGGGGTGACATGTATCCCTTGCGGTGTTCTGTTGCGTCTTTAGTGGCACCTGATCCTCATCCCGTTTCACAAGCTTGTCGCCGTTCTGCTACATTGCGTCCTGTTAAACGCTGTTGTAACACGACAAGTCGTGGATGTTGAGTCGTGTGTTGTAATACCCTGCGTTATTTGTAACAGTGCCGTCTTGTGCTCTCATCCTTTAGTCTCGCGATATCTTAAAGTGATTCTTTTACGAAGCACTTAATTCCTTGTTTTCCGCAATCATTAAACACTTTTAATGGGAACAGTCGTAACTACGTAGGCAATCGCACAACGCAACGCTGTAACCTCTTTTCCCACACGAATCTCGGGAACCATCTTAATAGAAAACGATGGAGAGCCTACGACGAGATTATAAATTTAGTTACCTTAAGTTCAGATTGATGAAGCTGTGGCTTCACCTGTTACAAGAAATCCCGTTATAATAATTTCTTTTATTTTTACCTTTTTCATTTATATGTCATTTGTATGTATTTGTTTTGCGCCTGGAAGCTCCACATTACAGTTAATTTTAACTTATTAACTTGCATGTTCAATTACGACTTAGCAATGGCTTGCTTTGTGCCAATGTACTTCCGTCATTCGTTTATTGGGGGTATGTCATTTTGTAAATATCGTAGTTAAGTTCTCAGTTTCTCGCACCCGACTCCGACTTCATTTCCAGCTGACAACTATCATCAATCGAAGATTTCATTCTGATATTTCTCTAATCAGTTATATTCTGCTCTTGCGTGATACGATTCCCTGTTTCTAGTGATCATCAATATTCTATAATATTGATTGTATCAAAGAGATAAAGGAAGATCAAAGCAACACTTCAAATAAATCGTAGTACATTTCACATAGCCCGAAAGTTTTCATTACTGAACTGTTACGAAATTCTGTACGACGTACCTCGCCCGTAAACTGGAACTCCTTCTGTAATGCGCCTCTTCTTGGCCTTAAACGTAAATATCTGCTAGTGTAAACCCGTCAACATTTGACAGTAGCTCACTGAGAGGGAAACTGAGAAGTGGCACTCATTGATCTTTGCAGCTTCAATTCTCGCTCTCTTCGCTTTTTTAACTAGAATCTCTCACTTCGACATGTGCATGCGCCAAACGATGAAAACACTATTGCGTTCTATCTATAGATTGCAACTGCCACAACGAAACGAAGAAATGAATAATTGACATAAGATAATCGTTCGTTCAATTAATTTTATGCATCATTAAGAAAATAATTAGTGGCATTGTCTTTGGCAACAATATTTTTTTATAGTGGTCTTCTGGCTTCCAAACAACAGGAAACTGATGATTGCTAAGCCATTAAAAGTTTCTATTTTAATAAACAATATGGTTGAAACGACGACTCCACAAATTATTTTATTTGAAATGCCAACTACAAATTACTGTTAAACCATTATTATTATTATTATTATTATTATTATTATTATTATTATTATTTAGCAGAGACTAAAAAAAATTTTAATAAGGACAAGTGACAAAACACCTCGGGATCACTTTCTTTAAAAAAGCACGAAATTTGCTTTAATAGAAATCTCAAACGACTTGAATAGAAAACCCTTAGATTTTAAATGTACAGAGTACAGGCTTCTGAATATTATTTGTGGCCTTGCGAACTATTAAATGGTGCTGCGGCGTGTGATAGATAACACACGTGGGGCTAGGAATGTCTGAAGAGAAAATGATCAATAACCTTCAACTGACTTCGCACTGGAAACCGAAACAAATTTCATGACGTTTCTATACTGATCCTTTACTGACTCTCCAAATTCGACCGTTGTTCGTCGAATTGAATGTGTACATGACGGGCATCGTTAATTAAGAAAATACACAGAATAAAGAGTTGTACTATTGTTAATAAAAATTGCATCACACGTGAACCCCTGTCAGTTTTTTTGTTCTTTTAGATCTTTCTAGACCAGGGATTCCCAAGCTTTTGCTTTCGTCTCTTAAGGCTCTTAAGGTTTCTCTATAATACACTACATCCCTAATAATAAAACAAAGAATAGCACATAAATGTCTTAAAATAATTTGTATGCCAGTATTCTTGTAAATATCTCGATTTCCAACAATAGAAGACGCTGTTGCTTTTGAGTATCTGAGTTTCTAATCGTCTCAGTAATGCAACGGTTACAAAATACTGTGTTCTTTTTAAGAACTGAGCGTTACATTTCTCCAGGGCGTATTGCGGGAAATATTTTCTTCCGCGATAGAGTATCGTCGGGAATGCTTCGTTCTAATTTCTTTACCTGACTTCTAAGGATGAACAACGGATTCATCATCGATTCACCCCTAATAGACCTCTTGATCTTAGATCCCCTTCAAACTTTCATCGACGCTCAGGGGGTCAATACCGGCGCTGTTGGGACCCGTGTTCTAGATCCGAGTTGCTCCCGCCGTGTCCCGCAGCGCTCTGGCCGCGGGCGCGGCGGGGCCAAGCCGCTGCCCTCGCAAGGCCGTTGCGCGCGGCGACCGCCCGTGGCGAAACCGGGTGAACGGCCGCTTCACCTGTTGCCCGCCGCGCCGCGCTGCGCCCAAGCCGATCAAAACAAAGCACCGCGCCAGGCAGCCTTTTCGCAAGCGGCCCTGGCCCCTTGCGGCCGGCGGGAGGCGCTCTGGCCCAAAGAACTGGCACAGGATGCGATTGCTAACATAGGTCAAATACAGTCTGGAGGAGAATTCTTGCGGCCGGGTGTTCTGATCGGTAGTTTTCAGTTTTGTTTTATCATTACCAGGTGAATGTCTGGACGATATCTTATCAAAAGCGCCACGGAAAATGCGGATTGTTCATATTTCTTCCTTGTCCTTTCCTGTCCTCTTACACATTCACACACACTTACATTTACTACCCTACCACTCATATTGGGAAACGATTGGGAGCATTGAGCTTGTCTCGGATGGGGCGGTGCCCCGATGGGAGAGATACCAGGAGGAAGGAAATTCTGCAAGACCACGTGTTAGTCGGCGCCGAATCTCACGTACCAGTGAAAGAGGAACGTCGTATCTCCAGTGATAAATCATGCGCTCCACTAACGGATGTAATGTCCATTGCAGTTGACACGCCGGAAACAGTAACTAATAATCAATCAACCAACCTAAGAACATAATTCAGAACATAATTCATGGATAATTCATGTTAATTTGAACGACGCTACGAACCGAGGGAGTTTGGGCACTCCGCCTTAGCGACCTCTCATTCTGATGAGAACCGCGGGTACTTATGTTATTATCTCCTTCCGACCAATGAACTCCGATTTATTTACGATTTCCTCCAACTTTTTACCTCTAATTTTTTCTGTAGTCTCAATATTAATCTATCTTACTATCTTCGGCGTTGGGGACAAGTGTTTGTCATACGTTAGACTGGAAAGGAAGATTTACTAATCTATACAATCTAGAGCAGTAATAGAAGCAAAGGAATCTGCGAAATTGTCTGTAACAACCGTGGACTCCGAATTCCCAAGATAAATATTTAAAATCACTGTAAATTTTGAAGAGCGCTTTTCTACCACCAAACGCTAAAAGGGATCTGGGTGGACGTCAATAAACAAATTAACTTCTACATTGAATTATGCGGTATAACTTACGAAACTTTTTCTTAATCCTCAAGATACAAATATTTTGGATACATAAAAAATTACCGACACAGCAACATACTGTTTTCTCATCGTATTTGTTACAAAATAGAAAGTGGGGACCAGCTTGAGCCCCACCTCACAGATCCCTCACTTCATAAACCCCTCACAATCATTACATCTCCACACAAACGCCTTACTGGGGAGACTGACGACTTCGTTGGTAGACTCCGGTTTTGGACTCCGGAACTCACGAAGCGCTATAAATAATACATAGAATCGTGCCCTTCTATCGCCGTTGGATACTCCTATTTTCCTTGTATCAGCTTGTCATGTCTCTTTCTCCTTTCACTTTTCATCCGTCTACGTGTACAAAAGTGACATTGATGGCTTTTGTAGCTGTGTATGTGCGTTTATTTATTGCCTTGTAGCTCGTCAACTAAATGTGATAAATGAGGTTCAGGTGATTCAGCTGGATATCAACAATGGAACTATATTAACACTGTTATAAATCAATAGCCCTGTAGATTCTATAGAGTGCAAGCCAAACACTACATGAACTTTCTCTACACAAATTCACTATCTCACCATCTCTTGCTTAACAATAAAACTAATGGCTGTGTCACACGAACGTTGTGCTGACGCGCGTTAAACAATACGCGTCGTAGATTGTCTTATGCAGAGCGGCGAAAGCGCTCGTGTTCCGATTCGCATAAGATTCAGTGTTATTTTACGAAGGGCGTTATTTAATTCGCGTCAATGCAACGCTCGTGTGCAGGGGCCCTAAAGGGCAAAGAAGGTTTTCAAGAGCACGGAAGAATGACATATGGAGTCATGTATCCGATATTTTACTCTACTACAAGTGTGTGAACTGTGTGCTTGAACGTGTGTGTAGTTGCGTGCCCGCGATTAATGTTTTCTAGGTCGGGAGCACTTGGTCGAGAAATCTTGGGTTGATCTCTGTGTTTACTTCCTGGTTTCCTTCGATTCCTTTCAAGCGAATGCCGGTGAAGTACCTTAAACAACGGACCACGGACATACGTGATTTACTTCTTCCCTATTATATTCCCTCCTCCTTACTTGAGATTCCATTCCCACATAAACTCGAAAGTTTCCGACTGCACTATAGAACGATTTATTTGAAACTTGACGTAAATAAGCTGTTGAAGTTTCATTCAACTGGGTGCTTAAATGTCGCTCCAGTGACGTCAGTATAGGGACGTTCACGGTTAAATAACCGTGCACGGTTAGTGCCCGGTTAAATCAATCCTAGTATAAGAAAACCCGGATGTGAGGTTGGAGCCTCACCGAAGCAGTAACACCCAGAAAAGGCGCCGCAGTTGTGGAAAGTAGCCGCCTGTCAGTGCAGCGACGTCTGGCCCGTGTGCCCCCCTCCCCCCAGCGGAAGTCCAACAGCGCGAACACTAGCGTACGCTCGCTTTGACGAGTGGACGCGACGGCCAGCGGCTCCCGTCACCTTCTATTCGGCACGTTGTTCAAACAACCTGCACAAGCACTCCCTCGCTTAATGCTTGATGAGTGATTCCGGGCCGTCAACTGCTTAGGTCGTTAGTAGTGGAGTTCTTTTTTATCGCGGGAGGTGGCGGTGATCTTACCCAGCTGGATGGCGAGATCCGGCGCCGACCTACACATCGGCTAGCGGGGTTTGTCCCCAACCAGGTATCTGCCACGAGCAAGGCACCGCCCCAGCTGGAAAAAGCTCTAAGCTCCCGACTATTGAGGGAGGATAGTGCATGCGAGCGTGTTTTTAAGCAAGAAGTGAAGGTAGAACAAGGACGGGAAAAGAAACATCCCGCGCCGTCTGTGGCCAGGCATCTTCCCCCAACGGAGCACTACCATCCAGTATCATCCCCGGAACAAACTTTGAGTTCGTGAGAGATCTCCCGACATGGTTGGTAGTGTAGTGCCTGTAAGTGTAAGTGTGTAAGAAGAGAAGCTAGGACAAGGCAGAAGAATAAAATATCGCTCGCGGTTAGAGACCCGTTTGTTAGGGCACTGCTCCGGCATGCTCGTTCTATTGATCGGAGAAATCACGGAAAACTACAGCAGCCGCTCCACAGTATTCACCTCTGCACAAAGGATGAATTCGATATAGGTATCTAGTGACAAAAATGCACCAGTCGAACCCTGGAACCTCCCGGCCAGAGTCTCTGCTGAGTCAGGACACGGCTGCCTCTGACCTATTCAACCCGTCTACTTCTGGAGCTGCGTACATCTTCGATGTATTTTCAGACTGATGTTCCAATGAACTTTTTTCGTTCTCTGTGTGTGCGGGTAAATTTTCGTTCTGATATACGTAGATTGCCGTGCGCTCATCAGGATTCAGTATTCTAATTAGGAATATTGAATGAAATTGACGAGTAGCTGTTAATGATTATGACATAGAATTATGATGGAGCAATGGGGAATGAGAGGCGGGAGGAATAAGGGAATAAATAAAGAAGGGAATGAGAGTCCCGAAATAGTCTGCCGCTAGCCCACTTTGCCCCTCACAAATTCCACGAGGTTCAATCGGGATTTGAACCTGGACCCCAGAGGAAGGCTGGCTTCCGAGCTGTAACACCATGTAACACCTCTACATATCAGAGGTCTAGTTCCGAAGCATGGGCGTTGAGTTTCGATAGCCATGTAGAATTAATTTCCATCGTTCTCATTTCACCTGTCCGCAGACCGCCCATTAGCTTCGATAAACGTAAAGCGAAGAAGTGAACGTCACGTGTGGGTCCAGCTGGCGCATGGAGAGCGAATGCCGCAGGCTTGTTTTGCTCTCACCTCGCCCGAGCATCTCGCACTCGCCAGGCGCACTGGCTTTTTCCACTCGGCGGACCCAGTCCGTTTCTCCAACTGCACGTCACGTGCGGGCACGCGCAGCGACATATTGCCATGCATTTTGCGAAAAATTGCTACTCAAAAAAGTATATTCGCTTAAATGGGGGGATACTAGGTTCTTACTTCTGAGGCTGAATGAAAGGTGTTTACCTTAATGCGAATGATGACATAAGACCGGTAGAGCAATGGTGGAATGAGCGGCGGGCAAAACAGGAGAAAACGTAGCGCATGCGCGCCTTCCCCGCCGCCCGCTCCACGTGGATGGCCGGGCATTTGACCCCGGAGGTGGAAAGCGACCGCGCTGGATGCCGTGCTACGGCACGTGTTCGCCAGGTCAGCAGGCGGCCGAAGAGAGGCCGCCAGCCGGCGCAGCGGGCGGCCGGGGGCCATCGCAGATATATTGCCTCGCGCTCGTCCCCGTCACAGGCGCTTCCGGATCGTTTCACGTAAGACCTCTGACCGGGAGGGGTACTTCTTGATGGGTGCGCATGTTTAGGAAAGTAAATAAACAATATACATATTATCTTGGGGAGTGGAAGATGTATAGGGGTGCCTGGGTCTTATCTAGGATGAAAATAATGATAATAATATGCAAATTAGAGGAATCACCGGCGTAGGTAGCTCATCGGGTGGTGCCTCTCACCGGGCGGTCCTAGGGTTCGAGTTCCGACGGTGGCAGGATTTTCGACACTAGCTACACTGCTAGTTCGAATTGAATCGCTGTCTGGAGCCCTGCTGCTGGATGGTCTGATGGATGGTAGTATGCCGTGGTTTCTCCGACCATCAGGGGAACGCCGGAGCAGTACCATAACAAACGGGCCACGGACCGCGCGAGATCTTACATTCCATGTCCTGTCCTCACCGCCTACTTACACACCCGTTATGCTTACATGCACTAGATTATCACGAATATCTAGAAATCAGTCGAGAGCTTAGAGATTGTCGAGGATGGGGAGCGGTGCCCTGCTGCTGAGAGATTCCTGGTTAGGGAAAAGCCCACCAGACGACATGTAGTTCGGCATAAGATCTCAGCATCGAGCTGGGGAAGATTATCGCCAACTCCCCAGAAAAAACACGCACTGCACTTACGGAGCAAATGACGTCAGCAATTAACACGCCCGGAAAAATGAAATGATCAATCACTCAATCTGAGGAATCAAAGAACCATAAGAATATCTATCGCGAGCAAGCCGTGTCCACTACGTCTTCCGCACCGTGTGGATCATAGGACATTCGAACCTCAGAGGTTTTATGCGTTGGGCAGTACGAAGTGGATTTCCCACCAACGGCCAGTGAATGACGCGCTGGGGAGAGGCAGTCGCGGGCGCGCCCCCAGGGTATCTTTCTGCCCCGATGTGTCCGACTGCGCTCGGGCGGTCGCCCTGCGGCACTCGCCTCTTCCGGTCCGTTTCTCCGCGTAAGACTCCCGCGCGGGGGAGGGGTGAGGGTGAGGGAGGGGCGGTCATGTTCCACGCGCGTCCGGCCGCAGGCCCCGTACGGCGCGGCGGCGGCGGTGGGGGCGCCGGGCGGGAGCCGCGGAGCGCGACCTTTAGCGGAAGGGCCGCGCGGGGCAGCGCGGCGCGGCGGACGCCGAGCGAGTTTCTCGGCGCTCTCTCCGCGCGGCGCGGCGACCGGCGCGGCGCTCCCCTCCACGGACGGCCCCCACCGGCCCCCACGTGGGCCGCGTCCTCCCGCCGGCCCCGAGCTTAGCTCTTGGCGCTCCTTGTTAGGGCGGTTTAGCGCGTACGTAGCGTCGTGACCGTATGTTCAACATGTCAGTAGTAGGGTGGTAGCCTCACTGCAATAGTCTCTGTTTGAATTGATGTCTCTGCAGTTCCTCTGTCCGGGAGGTCCTAGGGTTCCACGCCTGTCGGTGACAGGATTTTCGACACTGAGTAGATAACTATGCTACTTCGATTTCTTCATAGAGACCGCTGACGTTTGATCAATTGATACCAATGTGTCATCCAATCTCCTGATTGGATTAACCGTCACTACTGTAGGTGCTCTCTGAAGTACCCGAACAAACGAGCCACGGACCGTGCGGGATCGTTCCTTCTCCTTCCTTGCCCTAATCTCATCTCTTACACACACTTACACTTACATACACTGCACTACCTCACGTATCGGGAGACGAGTTTAGAGATTGTCCCTGCTGGTGAACTATACCTTGTTGGGGAAAAGCCCGCTATCCGTCTTGTAGGTCCGTGTCGGATCTCGCCAACGAGAGGGGGATGACCACCGCTAAGTCCGCGATAAGAAATGCACTTCTTTTACGGAACTAGTGACAGTAGCTAACGCGCCCGAATCTCTAATCAATCAATCGTATCGGATCGGGTAGTTGGGAGGAGGGGCGAGTCGCCATCTAGGTCATAGCTAGGTCGCGTTCAGCCGCTGTCTGGAGGAGTATTCTAGCGGCCGGCTCTTCTAACCAGTAGTTTTCGATGATGCTTTTGTCAATACCAGGCAACTCCCAGGGTAATACCCGAAGAAACACGCCATGGACCGCGCGGGATCTTCCTTTCGTCATTCTTTCTCCATCCCCTCCACTTTAAACGCATATTTACATTCACTACACTACCACTCATTTCGGGAGACCTGGCGGGAACTCCCCGCGAGCTTATCCCAGATGTGGAGGGGGCGGTTCTTCGCTTGGAGTTCCTGCCGGCGGAGAGTTACACCTCAAGAGGGTGGAAACCCTCCAAGCCAGTGTGTAGATTGGCGTACCGAAGAGAACAGACAACTTTACAAACTTTACATTAATTGTGCAAAAACACCGTTTAACTTACCGCTGCACGCACGCAAATTGTTGTCGGTTTACGAGTATTGGAGCATAAAAGAAGAGTCATTTTGCTTGACAAACAAAGGGACACAGTTTTTATTAATGTCATTCCATTTCTGTCCATTCGGATGAAATGTTGAACAGACTGAAATGACACAACAATTAACATGATGGAACTTTGTATTTTTTGAACTCAATGTTCTCTGACAGATGGCACCTTTTGGACTGGAGGTCTTTGGAATATATTGTGACCATCCCGTCGTGCCTCTATCTGTACTAGAATCATTTCTTTACATCTATTACGTATTTACCTGATACCCACGCTCTGTTTAACAAATTTTACAAGAATAATATTTTCGGCACGAGCGGCGTTATGCTGGAAATTTACTTTGGGTCATGGGACTGAAGTTCCCTCCTGTACAGGATAGGGGAAAATGATATTCTCATTGTCTTATTGGTAATGGAAAGGGGAAATTATCTTTCGGAATCTAATAAAAAAAACTTAGACCTTTTTCAACTGTATAATCAGTACCGTGTTTGGTGGTACAGTTGTTTATTCGTCGAGGTTAAACTTCGTCGACGCTACTTTCTCCGAGACGCTACCGATAAAATCATTACACAAAAACAACAAAAAACAAAACCTTCTATATAATAACAAGGAATATAAATTTAACATTCACGCTTAACAACAAAATATTTTCACTATTCTCATTCATACCGCGCACATGTACATTGTTTAAGCTTTACTAAATCTACTACAACACTTGGCCTTCTTATAATTTTATTCCATTCACGCAGGTAATAATTGCAGGATGTTCTCCTCCATGACTGTGATATCGTTCTCGTCAGCTCGTAAATTCGCTTCATCCATCATTTCAGCATAAAGTTAAATCAGCTGGGCTCACCGTTCCCTGTTTCCATATATCCTATGCGTTTCTATGCAACCTACTACATGCCGTATTTCTGGCTCCCAATACACCTTCTCTCTGATAACCATTCACTCTCCCAAAAACACAATATTGCCAGACATTTCTGTGCATCGGCTCGGAATCTATCATCCCTCTGTGTTCTTTTCAGACAGTCCAGTCTTTTGATTGTTTTACAATTAAAATAAACGTTCGCTTTCCTCTGTCACTGAGATAGTTTTGGAACATTTTATATTTTCATTACCTCTATTCTGATTTGATATTTTTAAGAGGTTCTGAAAATTTTGCGTTTTAATTTGCCGCGTTCCCCAAAGTTCATTGCCGACGTATTTTGAAAGCTACTTACATCAGCTACTTATATTCAATTGTCTTTCTGTGAAAGTATCTTTCTGTCTCTATTTTCTTCTTCTAAAATTTTGTCACCCATTTTCCAATTGCTTCCGGATGATTCTTAAAACAGTGTATTTTTTTAACACTCGTTTTCTTGTGCGAAAGTTCCCGTTATTTAATGAGAATACAAAATTCGGTTTCATGTCCACGTTGTCACTTGTTTCTTCGCCTACCGACTTATTTACTAAAACGTTATTTTCCAAAACAATAATATTTTCTTTTGGCAGTCTATTGTACTGCGATCCTGCGTACGGTTCCTATATCTAGGATTTCCCGCTGACGTCGTCAGAGCTATCATTTCGTAGTAATCGCAATTAAATTGGGAAGGCGTGCATTTAATTTTTTACCATAACTTTACTAAATTGATGGCTTAATGTACTAACAGTTTTAAATTACACAACAAGGAAAATTAATGACATATGCCAATTATTTACACTACAGTCGCGCATATTCTGTCAATATCCACTTGTCTTCCCACAGAAGCACAGAAAAGAGTGAAAAAAGGGGACTCAACATCGGAGCCAAGACCAGTTTTACGATGTTGACCTCTACTCGACAAAGAGCAAAGGGACAATTATCATTGAAAATATTAAAGCAAACGACAGGAAATAATACGGTACCCCTAAAGTAAACATGGATGTACCAGTAACACTTACTGAACAGTGCCAATGCAATAAATTCTATGTACGGTAGAATTATAAGTACATGGTTCCTCTGTCTAGAATGATAATATACGATACCGTATTATTAATTTATTAGGTATTTCGACTACCATGATCTCGATGAATGATTCTACGGAGCATTCCTTGAGCAATTATAATGATTTGCAATTTACAACTGCATTTGTTTTAACAAAAACGCTAATCATTTAATGGGGCTTGCGGTGGTGCACGACAGTGTTTTGTTCTCAGGTCACGCTTACCTGAATGTAAACTTTGCAGATTGCGAACTTTCACGGTTACATTTTATATTCATGTTCACATGTACGTATGTTGACTTTCACCATTGTAAATGGTTTCATGAAATGACTTAGCACCAAGCTTGAGAATTTATATTACGTTTACCTACCTATAAATATCATTGTGAGTCATCCTTTAGTCTGTAATGCACACACAATATATGCTGTCACGATGCGAAGGAACGGTTTCGTTTTTTATTTTATTTCTATCTTCTCGACCGGGTGGTTCTACAGAGTTCGGAATACATATACATAATTCTTGGAAAATTTCCTAAGTTGATTGTCTTGCTCAGATGTTAAAATCACAACAACAAAAAAATGTTTTATGGCGAGATAAGAAACGGAAGATTATTTGTGTATGTTATTGCTAAGGTTTGGATGGGGTAATAAAGATGGGTATTGTGAAACGACATGTGGGGAGATTTGAAACAAGGTGGTCTAAAAATATCTTTGGGGAAACGTGAGTTTATTCTGTTATGTGTTGGGTTTTTGGCCAAGAGGAAAAAAGGAAGCGCTGGGACAAGATGGAAGAAGTGAAAAAAATTGAGAGGATAAGTTTATTAAATAGTCAGGGATATAAGACATTTGAAGGTCTGGATGTATTTGGCTGTTAGGAATAAACCAGGATGCACTAAGAAGTCTGCGATGGCATTTATTTTCGAAAACTCGGATTGTGTGGGTATTGATAGGTGGAGTGTTTAACCAGGCAGGGCATGCATATGTTAGCGTGGTCATTTGATACTTTATTGTAGTAGTAGTTTGGTTTCAAGTTTGCTTTTTGTACGTTGGATTTAATGTGATCTTTCCAAGTTAGTCGTCTATCTATTAATATTCCTAGGTATTTGGCTGGGGTGGAGTTGTTCAGTGAGGATAATTGAGTGTTGTTGATAGTGATTGAAAGTGGATTTTTTGGTTTTCTGAGAGTAAATATTTTTGTTTGTGTTTTTGCTGGTTTTTAATCGCCATTTGTGAAACCAGGTATTAAGAATATGAAGAAATTATTGGATGTGGTCATATGCTATGAATATGTCCTCATGAGATGAATATATTACTGTACCGTCTGCAAATAGGGTTATGTTGGCATCAGATCCGAGATGTAGATGTTGAATAATGTGGGAGCAAGAACTGAGCCCTGGGGAACGCCTGCAAATATGTTATGGGTATTTGAAACTATTTGGTTGACTTTTACTTGGAAAGTTATATTACTTAAGAAACTGGATATGGTTTTCTAGAGGAAATCTGGAGTATCTAGTTGCTGAAGTTTGAATATACATAAGTCCATTGTGCCAAATGCTGTCAAAGACTTTGGTAATGTCTAGGAATGCGGCTATTGTATGCTTTTTTGTGTGAAAATTATTTGATATGTGTTTTATAAGTCTAAGTAGTGGGTGGGTTATTGAGGGATTGGGTTTGAAGTCGAATTGAATTTTGCTTATTACTTTGCTGTCATTAAGAAAGTTAGTAGGGCGGTTTAGTATTAGTCTTTCAAAAACTTTTGCTAGAGAGGGGAGCAAGATAATGGGTCTATAATTAGTTAAGATTGGTTTTAGGTTTAATAAAGGGCACTAAATCCGCATGTTTTCACATTTAAGGAAAGTTCCCTAGGCGAAGCGCAGCATTGAAAGTAAATGTTATAGCTGCAATGCAATGGTTTGGTAGCTGTTCAAGGATTGCATTGGTAATGCTGTCATAACCAGGTGATTGTTTTGTTTTTCAGCTTTTGAATAATTTGAACGTTTCCATTCGAGAGATGAATTTGATGAACAATTACGTTTGAATTGGTTTTGTTAATTAGTACACTTCCGATAAAAAAACAGGGGCGACTCGAAATGTAGCATAAGACCTCAGAGAACATTCGTGTCCGACGCACGACCAGGGGTAGACCTAGACATTCAACTTTTTTGGAGAGGGGGAGGGGTTCACACTCATGTCGAGGTACATTGTAATATTATAAGGTAACGTTTAACGCTGACTCGAAGTACGGTCGTCACACTTCTCGTCTTTCGCAATAGGGATCGGGGGTTCATTTCCGTTTGTCATGTCCAAAACAGGTGCGGGGCAGGTTCTCTCCGACTTTCTCCATCCCCCTGAATGTCATTCCAACATCATTTATCATTTAATCATCAATACCCCCACCATTTATCTTACAGCGAAGCAATGAAATGGGAATCAACATAGGAATTAAAAGGGAATCAGAACATAAAAAATGTGATTGATTACTATATCCCACTTACCTCCAAATAAAGACTTAAGTAATTGGTAAAAATGCAGTTCGCACGAATATTTTAATGAAGCATTCAATGTTGCGAAAAACATAATTAAAAGAAAGCTTAATTTCGAGTTTGTATATAAATAATCGTAGCACGTATTGGCCGAACGTTTCGGACAAAAGTACGTGGAAGAATCTGAGGAGGAATCTGGAAGAAGGGAACGACCGACCGCTTAACTTACATAACTGAACCGCGTGTGTCTATATGTCTAGTGGCTCTGTCGGTAGAGAGTCCGGTTAGATTTTTCATTGTTTTTTATTCAAATCAAAATGTTAACACTACTCTCGTAGAAATATTTTTCTAGGCTGTTCAGCTGCAGTAAAATGATAGATATTTTAATAACGGTTTTCGAGCTCTGTATTATTGCGAAGCGCACCGCTTACTTCAATTAAATGAACTTTAAATGATCTATAATCTTGTGAGAAATCTTTCAACGTAATCCGGTCAGTCTCCGGTTTTAAACCGGCCTCTTTCCCCTTTTTGGACTTGGCTGAATACCAAATTTCCCATCGATGTATTTTAGCGCTAATTTGCGCTAATTTTAGCGCTAATACAAGACTATGAAATCAGTTGTGCCAAATTATTCATTTGTCATACTTTTCTACATTTATATTTTCTTTGATCGATTACTAAAATATTTTTCCTTGAGTGTATTTTTCTATATTATTCCGTAAAAATTATGTAGTTCTAATTCTTGTAGTCGTTTGACCCATAAATTCGTAATTCCAAGTAGGTGTGAAGAAATGATTATTCATTTGTTACCAAGCAATAGTTTGATTCGTGTTTCCGCACTGCTGGAGCCATTGGCCCTGTTCGCTTATCCTGCGATGGGGCGACGTTCTTCCCCGCATGATGCGTGACATTTGTGTCTCTCTAGAAGTCATCAAGGTATCTCCGTCAGAGGTACACCCTCCTTCACACCCGGGATAAGCTCTACGTCCTGAAAGGACTTCCGGCATGTGTGGTATTGTAGTGCGTGTGTAAGGGAGAGACAAGGATTTGGAAGGGATGATCGCGCGCGGCGCGTGGCCCATTTACAGATTCGGCATTAACGTGGTATTAATAAAGAAAACCACAGAAGACTATCAATTATGTCAGCCTGATGCTAGATTTTTCCTCCAGACGGTGCCTGGATTCCAGCCTGCGCTCTGGCTAGTCTCAAAAATCCGCCCCTTTCGGATCTCGCACGCTAGAGTCGCCCGGTCAGAGTCGCTGCAGAGGTGACGGCAATTCTGCCCATGAGCCAAATCAGCCGTGAACCAATGTCAGAGATACACAAGAGAAATATAAACATTATTGTTTCCTTGTCTTGAATTTCAATGTAATAATGTTAGAAGTAATTTACGTATCTATTACTGCATTCGAAGACGGTAAAAATAGTTGTACCTGCATGAACCGCTACAGAAAATTACAAACTATACTTTCGTGGACTTTCTCATATGTAATATTTTGATACAACTCACTGTTTAGATTGCTCTTAAGAGACGTCGGACTGTTAAAATCCTAGCTCCGGGTCCCAGAGGTTGAATGTGAACAGTGTAGCCCCTACTCCACGTGGAGCCACATTTTACCAGTTAGAAAAAGTACGGCTGCGGTTTGGCGACCGTATTGCAATTACGTTTGAAATGGAGGTTGATTCATGAGGATGTTGTAGTGAAAAAGTGAGTATTCGATAGGTTTTATCGAGGTTCTCCCATCTCTTCTGACTGTTTTCACTACGGCTCTGTCATTATCATTCGAAATATGTAGCATTCACATAACCATTACTGTCCCTCAAACAATCACTTCCGTCTCCGGTCGCAGAACCTGCAGACTGAAATCACAAAATAAACATCGGCGAAAAGATGCTAATAACTATTACACAATCGTTGTAAAAATCCAGAGATGTGAATGATCGCGTGTGTGTGAATTGTGGCGGGAGGGGAGGGGCAGCACTATGTTACGCGCGCTGCCCAGCGCCGCCCGAAAGGCGCGGGCCGAGAGAAAGCCGCGGAGGCCGCCGCCGGGCGCCGCGTAGCGCTGCTGGAATTCGCGCAGGTCGCGCGTTGCGTCATGGCCCCGGCAGAGGGGGCTGCTGTGCGGAGCGCGCCGCCGCCCCGGAGAGAGTGCCTCGGCAAAAGCATCGACATTTTATTTCTGACCCAGTAATGAAAACATAGTGATATAATGGTATCTTGTGAAAGGTGCATTTCCTAGGAGTGCTTGTTGCTTTGTGAGGAATGCAGATGGGTCGCAAGAGATGAATAATATAATGTGCGATAGAAGCGTTTCTTCAATGTGAAGCGAGTATTTTACATGAGAACGAACATTGCTAGAGCGACAAATTGAACATGTCTTCCAGACTTTTTGTTTTGAATGTAATTGTGAAGTAACATATATCAAACTAAAATGCAACACTTGTAAATGAAACATACAAATGTTTCTATGATTTTTCATAGCAGGTGTAATCTGTAGTATTCACAAACGGTGTCAACTGATAACAGGTGTTGTTTAAAATCAAGTAATATGTTTGCAAGTAGTTATTGATATCAATTTTTATGGTTTCTAGGAGTAAATTTGTCAGCCAACGGTGAGTCTGTAGACAATGTAGTCTATAGACAATTAACAATATCATAGAACGTAACCAAGTAGAATTGCTATTGTTCACTCTAGAAGTGAAAATTATAACGGGATAATCCCAAATGCAGTCGGGTAGACAGACACATAAACATATTGAGAGCGATCATTGACAGTTGGTCAAGGTCTTGCGAAGAATCAGAATTGTGGTTTCAATACAAAGTGATCATAATATCCTAGCGCAATTTTCGTATGAGTACAAATTCTTCCTTATACTGTATTCACATTGAAAAAATACATTAAGACGGAACGTTTTTAGATCAGTTACATTCCTACCCTTTCGAAATTTAATGACACTGACCCCTAATATGAGAAAAGCTAATTTTGTTAAGAAATAATTAAGTTAAGAAATAAACATTTCGAAAAGTCATTTCTCAGAGGTGAATTTAATTTCTTAAAAGACGTTGAACAACGCAATTACTCTATTCAAAATCAATTAATTTTCCATTTTTTTGAGAATCTCAACGTTATTGTCTGATTATGTTCAAAATTGATAAAGTTATAATTTTAAAATTCAAAGTCTCTATTTAAGTAAACTATGCAAGAATCATATTTTTGCCGAGGAATATGGCTAACAAATGTTGGGCAATAATCCAGTTTTCAATTTCGCTTGAATGTGAGACAAATTTCAACGGCTCCCGCCCAAGCAGACCGCCCCAAACAAGACTTGCGTGTCCTCAAATGACAGGGGTGCGCCTCGCGAGGGGCTCTGAATTCGGTGACATGCGTAGCGTGCCACGTGCCTCTGCGTTTTCTCTTCCTTCGTTAGTGTCCCCTCCAGCGAGTTAATACTAACTTTCTTTCTCCCTCAACACACGTAAATTCGGTGAATGTGTTTGAAATGACCAACCATTCCACATTTATTCTTAATATTTACCATAGATTTTTTTAAGTGATTCAATAAACAGTAGAATAGGATTCTATTAATTAATGATTGGAACGTAAATATAATGGTAACGATGAATATTTTTGACCTTTCAACCACGCTATGAGTGAAAAAGTGTTGAAGGTCATCACACTCGCAGATTGTCCGTGCGTTGCTGATCACAAGTGTCTATGCGTCGTTGCTAAAACTCTCCTGTCTCTCTCTCGACTGTCGGGTACGGAAGGGCAATCCACATCAGTTTCCACCAACTTCCTACGAAATACTAGAACATTTCTTCCACAGAGAACGGCTGTCTTCTACAGGAGCGTTGCTCGAAAGGCTTACATCCAACTCGCACGGCGGGAATCAGGCAGCTGATTTCACGTTGCTCTCTGTGCTAATGGAGATATTTAAATAACCATCTGAACTCATACAGTAGTGCATTTGTTTCACGCAACAAATAAAATGATCCAATTATATTTATTTTAGAAAAAAGTTCTTGCCATTACTTCTGCTCCCAACTGTCGTTTACCTGTCGTATAATTTTACTACAAGAAACTAAATTACTTTTCTGTAAGATACACCCATATTGTAGAGATTTATTTGCAAAATGAAACCGTATCTTATTCACTTGAAAATATTATACTTGTCTTGCAACGATTAAATGAATCAATGTAACCAAAAATTACTTCCACCCCTGATGGTGAGTGCTGTAGTCGATTGCGATCGAAGGCCAAAAAAGGGTAAGAGGATGGATGGAGGAAAGGATGATAGGGTAATCTCGAAGCGTGAATGCGACCGTAGCCATGAGGTTTAAATGAGTGGTTTGAGGTTTAAATGAGTTATTCGGTGTAGAGGTCAACTCCACTACAACGACTAGGGAAGGATTGGGTCCTGACGGAGGCCAGTAGCCTTCTGTTGCGCGTCCTTGTCCATTGCTGCCCCAACGCGATAGGTAAAATACTTCTCTGTAAGTTTCTTATTCATATCCAACAGAGGTATCGGCGAATTTTAAGCCCTTTAACCATGGTTTTAATGCCTGATAAACTGACACACTGGGGTATTGCCGGGTGTGTTTAAGAAGAGAGGAGACGACCACGATGAGGAAGGATGTGCCCTCCGTGATCCATTTCTCAAGGCACTCTTCCAGCATTCTGCTTGAGTAGACCGGAAAGGAGAGGAAAGGGGGCAAAATATGAAGGGCGATCACGCTGGGTCTATGGCCCGTTTGTTATGGTACTGATCTGCCATTCGCTTGATATTGTTCGGAGAAATACCGGAAAACTACGGATAAGAGCGGCTGCCCTCTAGAATTCTCCTCCAGGTAGCAGCTGAATTCAACCTAGCTATCCTCCACCGTCGAGACTGGTAGCCCTAGAATGTCGTGATTAGGGACGCTGCAGTAGTAACGGCTGTTGCCTTCAGACATCTAAACCGTGATTACATTTCGATCTCATACCAGAATTGAAGGGGATATTGCGGGGGTTTCTTTCAGACTTGTAAATATATTTACTTGACTTACAGACTTTGCAGACTTGTAAGTCAGGAGAGAGACGAGATTATATAGTTCTCTCAGGGTGATGATGAGTGATTGATGTCTCTTAATTTGGCTTTTCTCTATTCTCGTACAAATCCCTGTATTATTGAAAATGTATGCATTATGCGTAAGAATGACCTACCGCGACCTACCAATTATACATTTTAAAATTTCTTCCCTGACCCGTTCTGTCGGAGAAAAATAGTTGCCACGGCTTTTGCCATATTCTAGAGGTGTCTAAAAAGTTCCATCACCGAGATTCGTACCTAAAACACCTCAAAGTGACGCGGAAGCAATTATACTTCAGATCCGGTTCTGCAGAGTTACTAATGACAATGCGACTGTCTCTTAATAGTCCTTTCACCTGTTCATTGCTGTAATTCAGCGGGCCACGGATGAAATGGGAACTTTCTTCTGGCGGACGGCGATAAAAACTCGTGTGGGCAGCTCAGAACGGGGCTTAATTTTTTCGCTAAGTATTCCTTCCCACCATCCACCCTGTAATTTAAAAAGAACTGCATTGAGAGAATGACTGTAATCAAATGTAAAAATAAGAAGACAATTGCCTCACGAGAAGTTGGTTCTGTGGAAGTATTACATCAAATGTTCCACGGTGCACATGCCTATGAATCTTCAAAAACAGTTGTTCTACATTACGCCGACTAACATACTAGATTGAAATCCTGCAGAGAGAACGTTACGGTCAATACAAATTTGTTCGTGTTCCTACAAAAACGAAGTCAAAAAGATTGTAATGTTTAAAAGATTCCTTACAAACTTTCTACTCAAGTGTATAATGCCAAAAAATAATATATCGGTACTCTATTAATCATGAATAATTTGAAATTTTGTGAATGAATATTACGATTCTGACGATAAGATCAGTCCAGGGCGGCATTGAGTGACTAATGCTGTTGCTGAGGCGTTGTAAACAACCAGCTGCAAGTATGTAGAGTAAAATAGACTGACCAATCCAATGAAGTTTATTTAATTTTCTATAGTGTAACAACTTAATGAAATGCCAATGTCTTTTATAACGAATACAATTCACTATGTAAGCGTACGTCTTTTTGCTATGTCAAGTCTTCATATAACGTTAGTGAAATGCAGCTCCAATTCATGATTAATCACTCTTGAAGAAACGAGTTATATTCTACAACATAGAATGGGGCGTGTCTGTGTGTCGTAATGCAAAACAGTGGACCGAATGTACTTTCACTTCCGTTATTGTCTGATGAGAGTTGTTACACTGCAAAGGGAGTCATTCCACCACTTATTACTTGACATGAAGCACTCCACATTAAATGTGGCTATTAACTCTTCCGTTCCCTTAACTACAATTACGGGGTACTTTTACCAAATTGTCAAAATAACTACTGGTAATCTCTACTTAAAAGAAGGGAATTACGTAATACCTGTGCTTTTTGAGAAATTAAGTATTGAATACATTTGGGAAGAGAAGTCTAATTTAACGCATTATTCAACCTCTCTTATGCATTACATTCTTGGTTCACTTCACTGCTGAATTACCAACAAAGTATTCATGTGTGTATTGTTTGAGGCGATAGATAAATTATAGGTCGGAATTCAAAGCACGAGGAATTATGGGAGTCTATATTTTCAGGGTTCCCTATTCCTTTTTTCGGTAATGAAAAGTGATTTTCAATTGATTTTTAGCTACATAACACCGTGTTTTTAAAAAGGCAAGTACAGAGTATGATTTAAAATGCCATCTTATCATAGTATAAACCTAATGATGAAACTTGAATGATTCTCGCAATTGTTTACGACTTTCAGAGCTTTTTGTTCTTAAGGCACTTGTTATCTCGCAGATATATTTATTTATTCTTATCTTTTACTTATCTTGGACTCGTGACAAAAATGTATGGATGTGTTTAGTCCTTTATTTAATATATAAACATTTTGAAACTATTGTAGTGATGAGTGGAATTGGATTAGTAGTAACCAGAAATACTTCTCATCGTAACATCCACACACATTATTCCTAAAATGAATTTTAAACACACAGTGACGTAGTAACCTGGAGTCTCGAAGCTTCTGAGTGTTATAAAATAAAAAATTAAAAAGAAAATACAATCTCTAAGGCTAGAAGGACAAATGCGTCATGCACCACCCAGCACTTTTTGCAAAATCATGCATGAACAGCACAAAATACATATAAAATCGCGAAATATATTTTGTAATAAATTATTGAAAATAAACTAAACATAGTGTCAAGTCAAAAAATCAAGTGTAACTATGAAATCAAATTCTCAAGAATATAAATAATATGAATGTTTATTTTCGTTTTTAAATTCATAAAGTCTGTCATTGTGAATGTGTGTCAGTGGGTTCTTGGGGGGGGGGGTGAAGTCTCACGTGTGCGCCTTCCGGGGCGGTGCACCACCGGTCTTAACTAAAGTTAATTTTGTCAAATAATATCACGCTACTGATTACTGCACAATGTTACTGACAATAGTACATTTATTGGTCATAATTCAAACATGAATTATTAATGATCAGATAAACGTATCCCCTAAGTGGTAACACACATTTTATTATGTTATAGATACCTAATACCGGAGACCCTGCAGTTTTTTTCGTGTTATTTGCAGATTATTAAATGCTTTTTTTGATTTTATTTCTTACATAACTAACAATACATTCTATATCGGAATAAATATTTTCGAAATATAATTTCTTTTAACGTTGGAATTAAATTTTTAAAGCAGAGTTGTTACAGGAATATTAGAAGCTAATATAAAATTCAGTTCCATATAATTGTTTTAGATTATATTTTTAAATCAATATTATGAATTTGGTCATAGCACATAACTAGTCACAACAGATTGTTTCGCGCAAGTTTTCTTGAGCCCTCACTTCGCTAGTTTTGAAAGGAGTGGGAAGTTGGGTTGTTTTGACGAAAGTAATTTTGCATCAAATTTGTTGTTTCTTTTTCGATGCAAAATAGTTTCTATTACACAGGAGCGAACATTCTGGTTATCAGATTTTATCTACAACGTTCGTTGCTATTATTTATTCTTAATTCAACTAATGTTGGCAAATCAGTGGTAGTAGGAATTCCGGGGCTCAAGAAAACGTTCACGTATAATAGTAATCACAATTTCTTCACACTTACATTGCTCAACGTCTTGGCACACTCTAGGCAATTCGGTTCTGGATAAAGAACTGACTTTAGCGACTAGACTTTAGCTTTATAGGCTTATTCTCTTTCGACATTTTCAACTAAACTAAATAAAAAATCAAATGAACATCACGTAACCTTGGTTTCGTGAGGTTTTCGAAGAGAATAAAATATTATTTGAAACACAGGAGAAAACGTCTTACTCTAAAAAAGAACATCCCAAAGGTAGTGCGTAAAATATGTTTACATTTACAGTAATACTTTATGGTAATACTCTTAGGCTTTCTTAGCAAATTTACAACAATGAAAAAATTCAGTACTATGTTATCACATGAAAGAGAGACTTTCGAACGATCCATGACTTGGCGTTTGAGGTTGCAACAAAACCAGTATAGTCAAATTAACAAATGGAAATAGAGGTAGGGTCTGAGAGACCGTTGTTACCACTTGAGGGTTAAGGCATTGACTCTTGGAGATAATTATTTTTTGCCTTAACATACATTACGTACGTTTTGAGATCAGTAGAAACCTAATAAAAGGAAGTAAACCTTGTATGCTTGTTGAAAGTTTTCGTTTCCCAGGATTTTGCATCTGCTTTCTTTTGCTTTACGGTGACCTATCTTCAGTCTAACAATCTTTGCAAACGTACAAATATTTACACGGAACGTTTGTTTTCTAATAAACAGACTTCGGAGATAAAGCTTCTTTCCTTTGAAACCAGCATACAAACATTTCGAAAGAGCACGCAAGTGTACAAAGCACGTCCTGGTGCGTACAGCTTAAGCAGCACGTTGAAAATAACTGCCGTATGAAATGATGGAAGACATTCCACGCGACAATTTTACTTATTTAATATGAAACTCTGTATCTATAATGTGTTTATTCTACTTTCTACTACTAGTTCTTATAACTATTTTTAGTTTTTCAATCCGCAATTCCAAAACCAACCAAACATGTTATGTGACTGCATTTATTACGGCTATTTACGCAAACCAACTTGTAGGAAATATTTGCAAAAGCAATCCCCCAGAGAAACTTCCGTCATGCCATCAGAATTTACGGGTCACGAGACGACAGCAATCCACTCCTGCCATGCCTTTGTGGAAGCCCCCTCCGCGGGCGCTGCCTTCGCCAGGGGTCGTTGGGCCGTGAGTTGGCGAGCGTTCACGCGCGATTGATTGATCGATCGATTAGTGCGTACCGCCGCGTCAACTGCTAAGGTCATTAGTCCCGTAAGTGTATGCCTTTTTTGCATTGCGGGAGATATCTGTGATATTTCCCCGCTGGCTAGCAAGATCCGTCGCCGACCTACGCTGCCTTGCGAAGATTTTCCTCAACCCAACAACAAACATCTTCCATCAGCGGGGCACCGCCCCAGCCTCCTAGTTCTTGACTGGTCTCCCACCATGTGATGTAGTGTTGTACATGTCAGTGTAAGTGTAGGTGAAAGTAAGGGGTAAGGATAGAACAGTGAAGAGAAAGATAGCGCGTGGCTCGTGGCCCGTTTGTTAGGGTACTACTCCGGCATTCATCTGATGATGATCGGAGAAATTACGGAAAACTTCCGATCAGATCAGCCGGGAGTAGAATGCAGATTGTGATCCTATTCATTCTCGCGTGCTGTCGATTCCGAGAATGAGTCACTCGCGGTGCGGCCACACTCTCCCGCTTCCCTAAGCGCGTTGATGTTGAGTACGAGATTCGGGACTTCGGCCCTCGCGTTAACATAAAACATTCTTGCACCTGCCCAACGCATAATTACCAATGCATTTCATGCGAGTACTCACTCTAAAAATCATTTGGTTCTTTGTGTGTTTCTGGAAAGCTTCCCTTTTATTTCCTCCTGATTGGTCCACTACTTTTCGTGTCTATCTACACTAGCATATATCCCCACAAGATCCACTCTTTCCGCATGTTTTCTGGTTTGGTGCGGGTGTACGAATGAGGTCACCAACTGCATTTCAGCCCAGCCGGCTCTCGCGCGCCGGCCGTGCGTGTGGATTTCTCGTAATGCGGGGGCATGGCCTGGCCTGGCCTTTCCGTGTCCATCCTGCCGCGTGCGTGTGGATTTCTCGTAACGCGGGGGCCTGGCATGGCCTGGCATGGCCTGGCATGGCCTGGCATGGCCTGACATGGCCTGGCATGGCGTGGCTGGGCGAGGTGGCCTGGCGTTGCCCGTCTGCCCTGGCCGGTTTGTATTGATGACTTGAGGTGGTCGTGCGTCTGCGGTGAGTCAACCTGCTGTAAAGCGCGGGGCACGGGCGCGGTGTTGCTTTGCGACAGCATGAAACGGAGTCGTGGTGCAAAATGCGTGGTACGAGGGGATCCGCACGGTGCTTGTGACGGCGGGCGCGGGCTTCATGGGCAAGGTGCTGCTGGAGGAAGGATGCTGCGGCGCACGCTGCGGCCTGCGCCGCGTTAACGTGCTGCCGAGTCATGTGCTGCTGGAACAGCTGCGGACGCCGACAAGCGGGGCGTGCTTTGGCGCGACGCTCCTGGCACGACATGCTGCAGCTGCCGGTGAGTAGCGTGCCGACCCCGGTGCGTGGCGTCGATTCGCGGGCTTCGGCGGTGGAACGGATAGCGTATAGGACAGTTGCACCCAAGTTCGCGGGTTCAAACCCGATCGAAGCCGGGAATTTTCCTTTCTGAAAAAATCCGTCTTACGCCTTCTTTGGAAGGAAAAATAAAGACGGCAGGGATATGGTGTTGACTTACTGCATGTAAAAGAGCTTCAAGCCTGAATAAAGCCTCTAAGCAATATTTAAATCACCTGTTTCATCATCCGAGTGATACCTCTTTTCTGTAAGAAACGTAACGGAATTGGCGTGGTTATGCGGATTAGAAGCTTAATGGTCTGAGCCTCACCACTGAAAATAAGGCATAATTGAATTGAATTGAAGCGTCTTACTCTGTCGGTTTGACATTGCTAGTCCAACGTAAAATCTATAGCAAGCAATACGAAGGGGGAGGGCAAAAATTTGCCTGCACATGTCAGTAATGTAATCACACACACATATATTACGCACACACACACACACACATTATATAAGTTAGGACTAATTTTGATTTATTTTTAGTTATTAGATTTAAGCTGGAGCTTGAAACAAATGAAAACGTAAATTGCGTACTCAGCGCAATAGTTACAGATGCTAAAAGTGTGGTCCCCTTCACTTGTATCTAATTGCTACCAACATGTGCACAAACAATGCAACTTTTAATTGAAAACAATTTTTCATGTAATTCATAGTTTAACATTACATTTATATAAATTTTCATAAATTGTGTATTACTGAAAAGATTTTTAATTAGAGTCAATAAGTAACACAAAGTAACAAAATAAGTAATTATACAATTTTTAAAATATTTCGATGCCACCCATGTGAAATTAACTTCCAACTCTGGAACGTTTCATCTGTTATAGTACGATCTTGTATCACTGAACGGAGATTGTAGGAAAATAAAATAAGATAATTCAAAAGATACTCTTACAAGAGTACAATGTTTCTGGACAAAACCAGTAGTGAACGTCGTCTTTAAGGTAGATCTTTTATATGTTCTATTTTGTTAGTATTAGTACAAATCAATTCGCAGTATAAAGTTTTTGTAGTATGATAATATGTTCTTTTACTTAAATGGCAAAATGGCTTAATCTATTTTTTCTTAAAATCTTATTAAATTTAATAAGAATTTAAATAATAGCTAATTTCTTTCCTGAAACCAATTGCGTTACGGACTATCAGTTTTCCGTGGTCTAACAATGTCGACGACCAATACAAATAATGTGAAAAAGAAATAAATCCGTAAATACTGAGGAAAGGTTCGAGTTTCAAACAAAATATATCGGGTTGTTGAGAGCCTCGCCTTGTTTTCACTCTAGAGCCTCGGGGCGTGCAAGTTTCAAATGTATTCGATCAAGATCCACTCTGCTAAGATGTGTGAGGATAGTTTGCTCTTGCTGGGAAAAGCACCAAGAGAAAATTAAGAGAATGTAAACCGATGAGTGTAACCGACTTTGCCAATGCGTCCGCGATCTAACTACCTCGATTGGAAAAGTCATAGAAGCGAATTTCACTTTGAGAACCAAATTTTGCAATTTTTTAATTATCATTGTTTTATGGTTTTACGAGTTACAACGGTAGAATTGATGGGAAACGGCTTTAGAAATCGTTTCCTCCTTTAATATATTCGAGAGAAACAGCGTTATGAGCTTAGGTGATGATGGGAAGATTTTTGCTATAACTGTGTTATGAGAACAAAAGTGTGTAAATATGTAAAATAAGTTCGGAAATCATAGGTCACGTCATGAAATAACAATTTCCTTAGGACACCAGAAGACAAGAGAAGTTTTACGAAACATGGTGCGTTAACAAAGGGTGCTGTCAGACGAATTATTAACTTCCATTAAAGCTTTAACTCGCATGACTCTGTTCCAGCACGTGCGTGTCGGGTTGGCGTCTCGTCATCGTAAAACGCAAGCACACTAGCAACAACCAAACACCCTGCGCGCCAGGTGGCGCGTGGAGGTTAGGCAACCCTCCAAGTCGACCGGTTTCCGAAAGCTTGCGTGAAATGTACCGCTGACAAATGCACCTCTCAAGCGAGTTATGGATAGGATCGCATCTGTATATAAACATGCGATAGACACACCATTTACAGAACGTGTGTTGTCCGGGGAATTCACACTGACTGGTACGTCAGGTATTGTAGATACTGCAGTGTTCTTGGGCCGTAAATAATGGATGTGGAAAAAGAAAAGGATGTCTAACATGACCGTAATATGCATTTACAAACGTCACCACTGACAGAAAAGTGGATGGTCAAGAAGCAATGTTCGGGTTCATTACATTCTAGGGATATTTGTATCTCACATGAACAGTTAGTTAAGCGTTATATTTTGATTGATAGATTATGCAGGTTTTCTGGGAGTGTCAACTAACGGGGGTTATAAGTGTAACGCACGCTACGTCCGTGGAGGAGGAGGAGTTCCTAGTCCACGGGAATGTGAGATTCGGCGCCGACTAACACGAAGGCTTTGGAGGATTTCGTCCTCCAGGTATCTCCCCCAGCTGGCCACCGCTCCACAAGCTCTAAGCTCTCGACACATGTGGTCGTGTAGTGCATGTAAGTGTGTGTGTGTGAGAGAGAGAGAGAGGAGAGAGAGGAGAGAGAGAGAGAGAGAGAGAGAGAGAGAGAGAGAGAGAGAGAGAGAGAGAGAGAGAGAGATGGGAAAGGGATGAGGATTTGATAAACGTGCGTAATCGTGGCCCTTTGTTTAGGCTCTGATTCGGCATTCGTCTGGAATTGAACGGGAACCCAACGGAAAACTACCGATCATAGCAACTGGCCGCTAGAATTGTCGTCCAGATAGTGGTTGAATTCGATCTGGCTATGTAGCTAGAGACGAAAATCTGCCCTCGCCGGGAATCGAATTTTAGGACTTCCCTGTTAGCAACGCTGGCGTGATATTGGCAATGCTGAATTTGAACCATTGCAGACGGTTTTTGTATTTTATTATGTCCTAAGCCTATTAGATGAAATGTTTCTTCGGACTTCTCTCTTATTCTTTAAGTCACGAGCCAGTCACAAGCTATCAGATACTTCATCAATTTTTTCCATCTCATCAGAGCAGTTCTCTATCTCTCCGACAACACAACATCCCTGTTCGGACTCTGATCCGCCTACTCGCCGTAGTCTTTAGAGATCACGTAACACGAACCATTGCGGACGGAGAATTTGCACATCGCCCGTGTGTAAGAACGAATGAAAGGGTCTCGGCGTCATGGCTTCTCCTTCCATCGCTAGGGCTCATTTACCTCGATGAAAGTATCGCTATCATCTACTCATTAGATCATCACACATGATCCTGAATAATCTCAGCAGTTGAAAGGTTTCTAAACCACAATAAGCCTACAAAACACATTATGAAGAAGGAAGAAAAGGATAGCATTGCAAGTGATGCAAACACCCAGAGACATCAATTTTTAAATGGGAGTGAGGACAAAATGAGGAAGGAAGGATCGCGAACGTAAACCCTCTGGCAGTATAGTGCTCCGCACAACTAGTACTTCTCAAGGTCCGAGGGTGGGGTCGTCCCTTGGACTAGCTCTTATCCCCACACTTCGCGGATATACAGGACGTTTTTGGGCTGATATCCAGATACGTCGGAAAGCGATGCGAACATCTTTTCATAGACTGGGTGAGACCGCATCGCCAGTTCCAAGCTTACCAGATTTTCAAGTTGGTAGGGATCTCATGGCCTTGAGTGTCGGAACCGCCTAGACAAAGTCTACTTGGGGGTCGCCGACGATGTTGCTCCCGACGCTCCGCCGCGACTTCGATGTGCGGGTCAAAGCCAAGGCCGTGCGGGGAGGATCGCGTGCGGCGCGAAGTCCGTCTTTGAGGCTCTTGCGGCATTCGTCTCGATTTGATGCCGTCGGAGCAGCCGGCCTCTGCTCTCTACGCGGCAGACGCGTTGTCTAGCCCACTTTCTTGGATTAGAAAATCCCCGTCGGCGGGGTTCCAACCGAGGACTTAAACATTGTTGACAAAGCCCAAAAACAAACTCGCGAACTCACACGGCGCGAAGCTGTTATCAGAATTCAGTAGGAATTTTTTAACGCTATATTTGCTCCAAATTAAATTAGCACCAGGAAACTATTAATATTTTAAGGGGCCCAAAGAAGAAAAAAGGCTCTGGAGCTCCATAAATTGAATAAAGTATGTAAACAAAATGAATATGAAAAAATATATCCATTGTCATTTTAAATGCAATCTTAAAATATTTATTCACATTGTGTAAATGTAATATGCAATATGAAACATTCATTTATTTTGTGTAAAAATCAGATGAGACCACGTACTTAGCCTCCTTGTGCGGCACTCGAGGTCCTACAACTTAAACGTGAGAAAGAAACCGTAAGTAAGAAAATAAAGTACACATTAATGGCAAAACAACTTTAATTTCACTACTGTTAAATTCTTCCCAATAACTATTAACATATAATTAACTATTAACTAAATAATTAGTTCGTAACTGTTAACACATAATACACGAATAATTGTATAATAAAACTCGCAGCAACTCGTACACGAAGCCCCAGTAACATACTCGCCAGAACAGACTATGTTAAGAGTGATTATTGTTACCAAGTAGCCTAGTAATGCTAATTCGCTCACACAACATTCCTTGTTTGCACTACATCCCACCGTTTTAAGGCCGTAGGAACTGTCTTGTAGGACGACCAGAAGCGTTGCCCCAACTGCGGGCCAGCACAGCTTTCGCCGCGCGCCGCGCCGGGTCGCGCTCCGCCGAGCACTCGCATGCGAGTGCGACTCGGCTCTCCCGCGGAAAGGAAACGAGTTCTGCTGTCCCATAAAAAAGTACATTTTGTTTGCGAAACATGAATGTCTAAAATTGGGGTCGTGGTGTTCGCGTTCCTCTTGTCACCGATCGAGACCTCACCGTTGTTTTCTTTTGCCATTCTTGTTCCGTCTTGGTATTATGAGTTGAGAAACGAACATGTTAAATGTTAGTTGATCACGCCGGACTGAGCCGGGTTGCGGTCTCCAGTATCCTCTAATAGAATTATCTACATATATCCGTACATTACCGTTACAAATCAGAAGATGCGGCTCAGGGCATCAACTGATGTTGGTATTCTGCTTTTGGGAGATTACTGGTTGTGGAAAACTCCACTAGCCGTCGGTAGGTCGGCGCCGGATCTCGCAATCCAGCGTGGAAAAATTATCGACACCTCCCGAGCAAAACATGCTCTACACTTACGGGACTAATGATTTTCGCCGTTGTCGCGCCTGGAATCACTCACCGTTACACTAGTTCGTTACCCGCAGTACAACGCTCGGGACAGGTGAGGTGCCAGTCGAGAGGTTTCGGGCGACTAGTGTGGGTGGAATCGATCGTTTTTGTTCCAAACCTTCGTGAAATTAATCATTTACGTAAGTCGCTCCCTGATCACGTTCACTTGTTTTGTTTGTTATTTATGAGTATTAATTAATCATTGAATTGACTGAATGAACTATAAACCTGCTCTGAAAAGCGTAGGAATCCATAACGCAATGAAAATCTCGCAACTGAGAGTGGGGCCGTTGCGTCACTTTCGATGTAGGTAGTGTCGATACTATTGTTATCAATATTTTTCAGTATCCCTATTGATGGTATGGAGTAATATCCATGCAGAGGTTGGCATTCAGTCCACGGGGTTTGCGTGGAGGGAATGAGTAGAACGTTCATTACCTCGATTATCCAGGTTACCATATTGAATAAAAAATTCATAATCATCCAGGTCAGCTTAAATTGAAGCTGAAGTTGAAGAGAATGATACGTAATCGACAATGCTATTGCAGAATAATTGAATAATTTTCTTTACGAATTACAAATCATTGCGTCTCGTAATAATTCGGCCTATAATTAAGTGTGGTTATCGTAACATTGCAAAAGTTGTACGCGTTTCACTCCTTATAATCCAGAAACTCTTCAAAGCGATTCTCTAAGCCAAACAGCAACCAGAAGCCCAAGGATGCCATGTTCTCGTCATAATTGTAATTCACAGTTGAGAGATTTGAAGGGCATTCTTTCTGATGATATCTTTATCACTAAAAACATCTGCAAACGCAAACGTGTAGTTACTATCTTCCCAGTCAGTGTGTGGTATGTGATGTGTGTTTAACGGAAATTTAATTAAAGCAAAAAATAGTTAGGAATTTATAATGAAGAAAGAGCTTTAGAATTCCGTTTCTTGTTCACTAATAACATTTGGAGTGGAGAAATAGAAAACTTTACTGAAAATAACATTTTGCTGAGAGTCGAAACGCAGAAGATGGGTAACGATCACCCACCCGACTTTAAGGGCAATTAGTTCATACGATTTGAGTCTCTTTACTTCTTGCTTGTGGAGTAGAAGGTAATATCAAAACAGATAACTCCAGAAAATTACCGTGACATGATCGTAATTATTGGTTCATTTGGTTCATTATATTAACTGCAATAAGCATCATACCGTAGAAATTCTTCAGAATGACAATCCGATGGCTGTATCAAAACATTACGTTCTTCATATAAGAAATTTATTTTCATTTCGATGTGTTGTGGATGATGTCGCATCCCTAAATAGCGAACAATAAGGAAACCATAAAATACAATTTAGCGATTATAACAGTATACGTGAAAAGTGATCCTCTTTCCTCTTCTATTCGTAGCCGAACCTGCTCATATCCCCACTTTAGAATTCTAATCCCAACCAATTAGGTAGAAAACCTGCTCGATTTGTTTGGTGCATTTGAACTCTTCGGCTAAAAACTTTTGATGTTAGTTGGCCGCCCCTGGAGTAGCGTATCTTAAGTAGTGATGGCAGAATTTAGCACTTTAAATTTTTTTAAATTGCATTTTGAAAACAATGCTATAACATATTGTAGCACTTTAAAAATGAAGATTTGTTATTTTGTAGCATTTATTGAGAAAATTGTTATTAAAGATTTCTCTTTGAGATAAAAATGATATTTTGATGCTTTTTAGATTTTTCCATTAAATTCAAGAAATAAGGGAAACTAATTTAATATTTCGTCTTTTGTCTACAACAAATTTTTAAAGATGTGATTTTAGATCTATAGAATGATTCATGTCTTGTATAGAACTGCAAATTTCTGAATAACACCATTCAAAGGAATTAAAAAGGATTGCCTTGCAACTTGTAAATACTTATTAAAAAAAACCTTATTTTAAAAGGTCACGTTTTGTTAAAGGAAGTCAATTTATATAAATAACTATTATCAATATGTAAGAAAATCAGTGGAAAATTTACTGAGATCATATTGCAGTTCGTTCTTTCGTTTAATCTATTTCTTCTGTCAGTAACAGTTAAACTATATTGACTAAAAAATCGTTCAGGTTCTACACTATTGGCCACTGTCAAATTATTAGTTTTTCAAATATCGATGTGTTGTTGACGATGTCGCATATTTAAATAGCGATCAAGAAGGAAACCATAAAGTACAATTTAGCAATTACATGGCAGATTCACGATCATTTTATACAATGGACGTGATTTCGCATTTTGCGATCGATTTCGCATTATCGCAGATTTAAAACCATCAGAAATATACTTCACTGGCCGTCAAACATGCACTCGCTAATTTTTCTCAGCGTTTGGTAACATTCCGTATTTTTAGCACTTGCTAAACTCTAGTCATAAGCTTACATAATTCGACAAGACGACTGGAGTGTATACTCGTAGCCGAGAGCCTGCATTTGGGAAGGTTCCACGCGAAGAATTACAAAACCTGCAAGGAGCGCCGCGGCGAGCGACGGACGCTGGACGGGAGGGGTTGCGTGGCCGGCGGGAGAGATAGTGAAAGCGGAGGAGGCGGCGGCGGCGATTGCCCGCGGTGAGCGGAGCGGAGCGGAGCGGGGCGCGGCGGAGATCACTGGTGCACAGCGGAGCGGGGCGAGGCGGGGCGGGGCGTGGCGTGGCGTAAACAAACGAGCGTCGCTGGCGGTCGGTGGCACATTTCGTGAGGCGCGCCGCCCCTCGGTCACCGGAGAGGAGAGAGGCGGAAGGCAACAGTCGCCGCCTCTTCGGCTTTAATATTCGAGAGCGAAAGAGGCGGCGGGGCGTTGCCAGCTCGCAGTGGCATCGCTAGAGCGCCGGGCGCAACGCGCAAGCTAATTCGCTGCAGATCGGGGGAAGTAGTCCTGCCCCGCTGGAAAGAGCAGGGTTGAACTCGGAGCGTGGTCATTAAGCCTCCACGAAACACCGGGCTCGGATCCGGACTGTTTATTGATTCATTGATTGAGATTCCGGGCGCGTCAACTACTATGGGCTATAGTAGTGCATTTACTTCCTCGGGAGGTGGCTGTGGTATTCCCCCGCTGAATGGTGAGATCCGTCGCCGACCTACCGCCGACCTGCGACATTTTCTCCAACGAGGTATCTCCAACCAGCGGGACACCGCCCCATCCGGGACAAACTCTCAGCTCCCGAATAAGTGGAAGTGTACGTACGGAAGCATGTGAGTAAAAGTATGTGAGCGAATGGGGGAGGAAAGGACAACGCAGAGGAAGGAAATATCGTGCCCGGTCCGTAGTCCGTTTGTTACGGAACGGCTCCGATATTCGCCTGGTCTTGATCCGAGACACCTTGAAAAACTACCGATCTGAGCTCCCAGCCGCTAGAATTATTCTCCAGACAGCAACTGATCTCGATCTAATTTATGTCAAAAAAAGACTGCCACCATCGTGACTCGAACCGAGAACCCTCCGGACAGACACTGCAGTGTCACCATTCAATGCCCTGAGCCATCTCTCCTGATACGTGGCTCAGAAATGTCGGCAATAAGCACTCAAAGACCACCAGGTGGAATGTATTTCAAGGGACGGAGAGGAAAACTCCTAATGGGAAATCCCCTTTAAAGTGTGATGGTATCAATTTAGAGTAATTGGCCAAAGTGAAGTGGAAAAATAATTCAGTGGAGCCATGGCTCTCTCGTTGCTCTTTCCCACTGCAACCTCCTTGCGAATCCATTGTCATCTCAATGTCATACAGATCATTACACTATCAATAAATTGTTTCCCTCACCACCATATTAGTGATGTGAGTGACGGCGTGCTACTTAAAAATCGTCATCTACATTATAGTAGGTTTCGTGCTAATCAGCGAAATACCAGTCTCGCCAGAGTTCGTAATTTTTAATGATAACGCTCCTGAAATGAAATAGTAAAACCAAGTACTCGTCTTTTGCAAGCAGGTGCGCTAAGTACTAATTTAACCACATACTTTGCAGTTCATTGTATCATACAACAACAACAAAAACCATTTTAATTATCTGTTTAAAAACACTGACGTTTACACTTCGTGCCCCCAAAGTTTATTTTAAATTAACGATCTGTTTCTCCAAAAAATAGATTTGCGAGTCAGTAACAAATGCAAGTAAGATTCCTAAAATACTTACGCGTATAATTAAAATGTTTAATATATACAATTTCGCTATCTTCTTTTTACATAACGTAATCAGTACGAGTATCTCGACAATACAGTCAATAAAATAGGTACTTGCCGTTGTGGGCAATTTTGAAATTGAGAATGAGATGAATGGTGACAGCCATGGAAAGCATAAATGGACCAGAAAGTGGAGTGACTTGGAATCACTCGACTTACGGCTTAACGTATGACATGGCTGCTTTCAAGTCTTTGTGGTCTGGTTGATACTTTCTCTTTATCACAGCTGAATTGCAAACTTTCATAATGATCATCCATCTTTGTAAAATAAATTTCCTGAGACGCATCGGAGCAAGTGCATGGGGCGAGTGCGGTGAACACAAAGGACACCTGAAGTTGTCGGAAGTTCTGCAACTTTTGAAGGGCAGTCGGGATGAAGGAACCGCTCAAACCCGTTAAAAGAAAAAAGTCTTTAAATAAAACTAAATAACGAGTTGTTTAAGGATGGAAATGTGTATCCACGCTACAAGCACGAGGCGAAATTCCCTGTGCCTCACGAGGACGTCGTCCCACAAACCTGGGACAGAGCGGAAGACTTCGCGGCTATTTGTGCTTTGAGGGTCAGCGTTCATTTCCCAGGGACACTGAATCTTCTTGAACGGGTTTCAAAAAGATTTGTTGGAATGTAGAGTCAAAGCAACGCTCCTATTGTTGGAGAGCTCATAAGCATCATGAACGTAACTTCTTACCAGTCTGGATTTTTCTTCGTTTCGGCAACAAAAACGCGACCAACATCTGAGAGAAAGTCTCACTTCCTGTGTGCGTTGGCTACAAGCAGGCAGACGTGATTCTCTGCTACTCGTTATTCGTAGTAGTCTTGATCCGCGTCGGTGCATTAACCGTTGCGAAATCTTTTTTGGGGCCTTCCTGGCGATGCTTTGCGTAACAGACGCCTCGCCGACTGCGCTGACATTCTACTGAATGTTCATTGCATTCTTTTTTGTTTCTAGACTCCTAATTTATCGCTTTCTTGTGTGACAATTTTCACAGTATCATATATTTCTGCGAGGAGATAAGGAAAGGTTCAACTACAGATTTTTATTTATATTTTTCGTCTCTTCCTCAGTCTTTTTTACTTTTACGCCTCTCAGAACAATGCACTCGTAGTTTGATTCTTGTACATTCTGAAAGAAGTACATGGAAATATGTAGTAAACTAAAGGCCCATAGCATGGAATCTAGGGATCGTTTGTCCAGACGTTGTGAGCATTAAACTAGTAGAACTCCCTATTACACTAACTCCCCACATTAAATTTATGGTCACTTTAACTCACCAATTGAGTTACATATATACAATTAAGAATCTTAAACATTAAATCGTTAAGAGTTATGAATACAAATTTATTATATACTCCTCAAACTCATTTCCACAAATTTTTATAGAGATCCGGCCATACAAATCTGACCCCAACACATAATTAGATCAACTTTACGCAATTGTGAAACAGAGTAAGTTAAAAGAATGTTATGAGAGAAAGTTTCTTTTCCTTTAGTTATACAATGCCTAAAAATTAGTTTGTTCTCGAGAAATATAGATTTCTAACATGTTTAGCTTTCTCTACTTAGAATACTCTAGCCCTTAAAGGGACACACAAAATATTGACACTTAGTTTGTTCTCGAGAAATATAGATTTCTAACATGTTTAGCTTTCTCTACTTAAAATACTCTAGCCCTTAAAGGGACACACAAAATATTGACACTTGAATAACTATATTGAATAAATATAAAAGGGATATTTACTTTAATATTAATACGTAAGAAAAACGTACCTACTTATTAAACTAAATTATGTGTTAAAATATGCAAGAAGCAGTAGTTCAAATAATCGAAAAGTTTATCACATTGAGTGTACAGAATTAAAACTTAATGATTTAAATGTTCCAGTTCTCATCTACGTGGATCCTTCGAAAAGTTATTACTGCAATGTATGGAAGTGGAAAATCTATATTGGAACGCTTAGGAAATGGAAAATTGTTAGTAGTTTTTACTTGGCAGTGGTTAATTTAATAGAGATTATCAAGAAATGTTTTGGATGTGTACATTGGGAAGTGTCTTTATTATTATGCGTACGTATAACTTCTTCTTCTTCTTCTTCTTCTTCTTCTTCTTCTTCTTCTTCTTCTTCTATTTCCTTATTCCTAATTGTATGTTGGGAGAAAAGTAAAGAAAACTGATATCTGAACGTAAGAACTTGAGTGCTGATATCTGAACGTAAGAACTTAAAAATGATGAGATGACATACGTGATTGAAATGTGATTGTACCACACCACAATGCTAGGATGAAATACGTACGTGAACTATATGTCGATATCAATTGTATTAACTAAGAGTTGTTACTTGAATCTATCAGGAAATTTTAATTTTTACGTAAAATCCGAAAATTTAGTAAGTTTTAAACTTTTATTTTTATGATTTTAAAAGCACTTCTCATAAGAATTTACCGAAACTTCAAGTGTCTTTTTCCACCAAGAGATAATAGTCATAGATGTTACAAAAGGAAAAAGAAGATTTATATTACTTGACACGCAACACACCAACCAGCTTAAAACAAAAATACGTAATTCATTATACCTTTAAATAACACATTTATTATCATCTACAATGTCATTGAGTATTTGCGCAATCTCAGAAGCCGCATAAGAAGCAATTCGTGATGATGCATTTCGATTAATGTGTTGAACTTACTGTAATTTTTAATGAACCGGTGTCGGCATAACAGCGACGTGCATATGAAGGCTTTCGCGTCAATCAAGATATTCTCCAGCGGGCGATCTACGAGGAAAGAAGCCGCATAAATACTTTATGAGCCGGCCGCAGCGCTCAGCGCCGTTCAAGGTCGCGCTGCGAGCGGAGCTGGGTTACGGGCGCGGGAGGGCTCGGCGCCCGCCGCGAGGTCAAGGTCCCTGCAGGAAGTCTGGGCAACAGCCGACCGGCGCGCCGTGCCAATGCAACGACCGGTTTCCATGCAGCTGCACTGGGCAGCAAAGCAAAGGTTTTGCCCATGTCGGCGACACTTCAAAAAACTAACAACTTTGACAAAGCGTACGACATCATTTAACTTTGACAACGGTTTAACAGGGACATTTTGTAAACAAATAAAGAAATGTGCCGACCTGAATGACCGAGGTGGCTAAGAGCGTGAACCAACTCTGCGCTTCGGTCCGATGGGTCGCGGGTTCGAGCCCCGCGTTGAGCATGGTTGTTTGTCCCTTGTCTCTCGTGTAGGTGTTGGCGCGGAAGGCTTCGCGTTGTGCTGAATTCAGATATCCTGCAAGTGTCTAGCAGTGTATGGTCGAATATGGGTTCCATCGGGACATAAAGAGTAACCGACTGCCGGCTGGATAAAAATCCTAGGGAAAAAATATTGGTTCTCGCGGGTCTTTTTCTTTAGCTAGTCTCGATTCTAATTTAATAATTTTTGTGATTTTAAATGACTTTAAAATATTTTCTTATGGCCAGTTTTTACACAGCAAAATTGACTGTGTTCGAGAAAATGCTGTTTGAGTATTTTTGAAAACGAGACATTCTCAGTTCTTTTACACTCTACAATGTATGAAATTTCGAGAAACTACGTAAAGGATGATTTAGAATCATTTTTGTTCACAAATATATTAAATTATACACCCGAAATATTAATATTAACGGCGATGTAAAAAATGCATGGGTATTTTTTAACTAAAATACTTAAATTAACCCTTTTCATGGAATTAAGTGCTATGGTATACAGTGCATCGAGTTCATCTGTTCAAAATGCAAAAAAGTGAAAGTTTCTGAGAAAATCATTATCGTATATCTTTGAAATATTGCCCCGATATGACTCTAAATTATTCGTAAGTTAATACAATTTTTAAAAAAATGTACATGAAATTATTAAAAAGCTGATATTAGATAATTGATTTCATTAAAAAAATATTAAATTTCATAACCGATGTTGTAGGACAGGGTCGATAAAAATTAAACGTTTTAAATTTCAGGGGTTTGAACAAACTTTGCACATTAATTGTATTTATAAACTCATACAAATTGAACATTATTTTAGAAAATTCTGAAAATTATTTATAGGTTTTCATGAAAAGTACTACCCACAACACTAAAATATTAGTAAAATATTTGAAATGAGACTAATAGACCTTAATCAGCATGTGTTCCAAGTTATTGCTCAAAAGCAGCAATCTTCCCTAATTAGGTGTCACAGTCATTCACACATACGTAGAGAACCTACTTTCCGCTTCAGAAACCCCCAAAACCAATTTTCCAAAGGAAATCTCTACCTCGAAGATTTGCTTTCGAGTGAAAACGCACAGATGAGCTACAGAAACCTTGGTCTATATTCTGGTTTAGTGCTTAGAACGTTTCGTTTCTGCTTTACGCGCGGTGTTAACGTGTGCTGCTGGTTGCATATGTTCTTGATTCCTTCAAACATTTTCCTTCGATTTTTTGTTTTTCATAAAGGAAATTTTATGGCTCAGTCCGTCTTCCTCCCCCTAAATTCCCTCCTCTTCTTCCCAACGGCCATCCTCGCCCGTCCTCCCTGCCCGCCGTCTCTCCCGTCCTCAGCGCCCTTTCTTAACGCTCCTTACGTCTTCTCCTCTCGTCCTCACTGTCCCACCTCACCACCCGTCCTCACTGACCGTCCCCACCACCCGTCCTCGTTGCCCATCCTTCCCGTTCGTACCCTGCTCTCTGCTTGACGTTGTAATACTAACATTTAATGATGCCAACTGCAAAACTGGTTTTTAAATTTGTTTCTAAAATTAATTTTGATCCATTTCAAAATTTATAATGTGGTCATACAAAAAAAACCCATAAGCAACTCGTTTAAAATGATGTCTTATGGCGTTCGTACAAAATTTGAAAACTTGTTCCTAACGTCGCTGGTTTTCAAAACATTAGTTACGCAATAAAGCATAAAATTATAATTTAGTTACATAATGTAATATTACTATATGAGGTCAGTGTATTGTGAGCTAACTCTTCGGTTCGTTTGTTCGTTATGCCAAACGTTCGTTGTCAAAGGTACTCGCTGCGAAAGCCTCCCCTGAATACGTTTTAATATCATTATTTACTTTTGAAATATCACAGTGTGCTTTTAAAATACTTCTGTGTACCTTTTTAAGTGGCATAGCTTGCAGTTTATTAGCACCTGTCTGTGTGGCTGGTGCAATATATTTTGCTACGAGGAGGTAGGCCTAACACATCTATCAATAGTTACGCAATACTTCATAATTATTTTCTGTCATGAATACTTTTGGTTCTCGTTTGTGATATATTCGAATTCTCTGTAATACTTGTATCTCACAACAGTTCTACCAAAGCGCTTATACCTCAGACATTAAAGGAAATTGTTCTTTGATCTTTACGCAAAGGATGAGGTGTCCATTTCATTTTCCTCCTTTACTTTTTTGGTGAAATAAAATGTGTTGCTTGATTGCAGTGTCTGTGTGCTCCTTTTATGTCTTTCTAAATTATTAATGAATGCTTTATTTAACCTATTTTCACTTCTACTTATTATTTAACCTATTTTCACATCTACTTTCGAGAGTTTGGAGTGGTCTAACTGTGTAGAATTTTAATACTATTTTTTCGAACACCCGTGAAAAGGCTACAACGAAAATTCCAATTGAAACACAAAACTACAGAAATGTGAATAAATTAAATTTTTTTGTTTTCTCCAGCATGTACCGTATTTGTGGGCGCGATATCAGTGCAAGAAGGTTAATTTCATCAATTAAAAGATAACTACATACTACCAAATTCTAAAAAATAAATTAAAATAAATAAAATTGTGAAAATTCACAGAAATTTCGATCTTATACCTAATTTTCGGGCGGCGATGCTTGGGTAAGAACATGACTTGACATTACCAGTGTTCTGCTGGATGGCAGTGTATTAGTTTGATTATATTCTTTAGATTAACAATTTTTTAAACTTTCTGCGGAATACATGGTGCCCTCATATAATCGATAAAATTAGAGAACATTTTAAAACGAAATCCCTCAAGAAAATGTTTGCATTGCCAAATATCACAATAAAAAATGAAACATAGAATGTTTGGTTCTAAAATTTCTGAAAAATATGAAAACTGTTATTTTCATATTTCCTCTCTTCGAGCATTTTTACTGAGCGGCTTATGGTATTCCAAGGACAATTAGAAAATGCAGGATAAAATTGGCAATTTTCCCCCAGGGGACCTTCGAAACTCTAAAAGGAGAGAATTGATGACTGAAACGCTGACCGTCTTCGGTTTTACAATGATGAATAATTTCTAGAATTGCTGGGAATGTTTCCTTTTCCTATTTCATCGATTTGATTTGGTAGATTCGAACTATTGATAGTATGAATCAGGCCCTATCAGGTACTACAAATTAATAGTTTTCCAGCAGGAGTCCTCAAAGTAGGTGTACGATCTCCGACGACTCCAAGTCATTTCGCATTCTGAGAATATTGACTTTTCAATTTAGGTCTTCCCTACTGAAAATAAGATACAGTAAAGAGTTCCGCATAGTTCCAAGATTCTCGTGCCCGAAGAGGTGTGAGAAACGCGATTACAGTCACAGAAAGCCCAAGGTTTGACGCACGGATAATTAAGCGTCATTTGCATTCTGTGGGTGACGTGAGAGTTTTTTCCTCCGCGCAACCGGCTTGTCCCAGATCTTACGCCATGCGGCGCGGTGGTCCCGGGGGGTTGAGCGGGTGGGACGAGTTGGGACGGACGCGTTCTCACGCCTGCGAGGCAACCAAGCAACCAGCAGCTGCGATGCCCTGCCCTCTCCCTGGTCGGAACAAAGCCCTCAGAGGCAATTTTACTTTCGAATATATCGCTCTTCACTTTTTAACTGTGTAGGTATCATTCCGGGAAGTCCCTCATTAAAACATACTACACCGCAGTGTTCCGTAATGAATTCTCATATAAACTTATGATCTTCAAAGATTGGTGCTATAGTTTGCCAGTAGCCTGTTTTATACTTCAGTGGAAAGTAATTAGCAACCTTCTTTTCTGTGTGTTGTATTTTTGTATTGTTTCACGTGCAATGTTGATGCTGGAGGTATTTGGGAACGGTATTCTAAGGAAACACCGCGAGGGGTGGGGCGAAGCGAGATGGACTGGGTCGGGAGAGAGTGGTGTGTGTTGATTAGATGTTGGTTGGTTGGAGCGGGACTCCGTCTCGAAGAGGGCAGAACCCAGTGCGGACGGGCGGGGCGGGGGCGGGAAGGGCGGGGCGGCGGGGCGGATGGGGCAAGAGCGAAACCCTTGGAACCTAGCACAGAACTAAGGAGTGGGATGGAGCGGAGCTGGACGGAGTGAAGTGGGATGGGCGGGAACGCAGGGAGAATGGCAGGGAAATGGTGCGATCAGTTGTCGGGATGAGAGCGGCGGGGCAGGGGGTGCGGATGGGACGGGGCGCAGACGGGACAGGAAGGGGCGGGGCAGGGCTGGGATGAGCTCAGCGGAACTGGACGGAGTGAGGCGAGGCTAGGCTAGTCGGGACATAATATAATTAATTAATTATTCCTGGCGTGTCAATTGCTTAGGTCATTAGTTCGGTAATTGTAGTACACGTTTTCATCGGGAGATGACGGTGATCTTTCCTCGCGGGATGGTGAAATCTGGCGCCGATCTTCCATCAACTTTCCCCAACCAAGTATCCCCCACCAGCGGGCCACCACCCCTAGCCGGGACAAGCTCTAAGCTCCCAAACGGTCTCTAGGCATGGTCCTGTCCGGTATCTGTCCTTATGTAGTACATGTAAGTGTAAATGTGTATAAATAAGGGGTGAGGGTAGGATAAGGAAGAGAAAGGAAAGATTGCGTGGAAAAAGGAAAGGTACGTGGCCCCTTTGTTAAGGTACTGCTCCCGCATTCGCCGGATATTGATTAGAGAAACCACATAAAATTACCCATCAAAGCACCCAACCGCTACAATTCTTCTCCAGAATTCGATCTAGCAAACTAGCTTGTGACGAAAGATGTGCTACCGTTGAAAGTGGTACCCGAGGACCTTCCGGCCAGAGGCGCTGCTGTGACATCAGTTGATGCCCTGGGCCGGGAGGGGCGAGCCAAGAGGGCTCCCGTGGGCGCAGCGCGGCGCGGTTTGCGTCGTGTTATCGCGTGTAGCATCGGCAAGGTGGACACTAAGATAGCATCCGTTTCCAGTCTTACTTAGAGCAACTGCCTGACAAAAGAGGCCTTGTTGGCTCGATTTCTACTCATTTATGGAAAGGCTACTCAACAAAATATTATTTAATATAATTCCTACATTTTACCATTGTTCCCTTATTTTCGGCACAATCTCACGAAACAGGTAACTAAACCTTTTCTGAGCGTTTTATATTAATCCATTCATGCAGATAATTAGCATTCAATTTGGGACGTGTTTACGTACACTTGAGTGCGTTTTCTTTGATCCAATACTGCGTGAAAAATACCGTGCTTAAGATGTATTGGCAAATTCTGCGGGACGTGAATCCTAGCAGAAAAGGACTTACAAAGATGTGAATAGCCGGTCTGGATGGCCGAGATCGTTAAGGCAGTAGTGCCGTAGCGATCTCGGACCGAAGAATCGTGGGTCCGAGTCCCTCCTCTGGCATGGTTGTATTCGTGTTCCTCATTTCACCCCCTATCAACCCCCTAATCTCCCCCTAGCATGTCATCTTCACAGTGACAATACCGTTAAATGCAATAGTGGTCGCTAATGACCTAGATGTTGATGAAACCTTAAATAACAAAAAAAATGAATAGGTGAAATTGATGCATTGATGCATAGTCTCGAATTTATTTAAAACCTGCATATTTAATATAGTTTAGAATTACTTTTTAAGAGATACACTGTTGACGTCTTTGACCGTTTGAACTCGCTATACAAAGCACAATGAATGCGATAAATCCGTCAATTGCAATTGTGTGTCCCTACAGAATTCACTTTCCACAGAAAACAACTAGAAGTGACTATGTGTATAATGTTCCTTTGTGATTGCCAATGAAATTTATGAAGCAGCTGTAATAACCTCAAACCACTTTTAAAACGGACCTAAGTTTAAAAAGAAAATTTTCTCTTCGAAAAATACCGTTCTACTTCTCACAAATAATTTACCTCCAGATAGTCTTACTATACTTGTTAATTTCTTTCAAAGCCATTACATGCACATGCAATTCGTAGAAAAAGAAAAATAATAATCAGCAGTCGCACTAGTCTCTTTTTAAAAAAATACATTTCCTCTCCCTCAGAAACACGTTTCAGCAAGACCTGTTTTTCCACGTAAACCTGTTTTTAATAGTGTAAAAATTAAGCGCAAAGTCATAGAAATGCGAAAATATGATGTCGTGCGAACAACTAAGTGCGTTTACTCTACAACACTCCGTTCACCCTACACAACTAAACGTGTACGTTATCACTAAACATGTTTTGTAAACCGTGTTTGAAAGGAAAGTAAACATTAGAAACAAAGTATAAAAGTTGTTAAGAGATATGTTAAAAGAATAACTATAACATAATGGCCAAAAATATTAACAAATGTCTCTGAAAAATTAAAATAACTAGTGATGCTACAAATGGCACAGACTTTCTCGTATTAGTTTTCTATTTCCTTTGGTCTCGGTTAGCTATCCGTAGTTGCACTAGTCTCTTTGTTAAAAAATACATTTCCTCTCCCTCAGAAACACGTTCTAGCAAGACCTGTTTTTCCACGTAAACCTGTTTTTGAATAGTGTAAAAATTAAGCACAAACAGTCACACAAATGCGAAAATATGATATCGTGCTAATTTGTACTAATATGTATAATAACGTACATATGCTGGAAAGTGAAAAGTGTGTATTTTCGCGCTTTGCTCCTTTAAGAGTTTTTCAAATGGTAGTTGAAGTGTCGTGTCAGAAAATTTTATATTACTTAACCATTAACAATATCGCGGGAAAGTACATGCTATTGGAGCTCCACTAGTTTGGGGTTTTCACGACCTTGAGGAGAGAATTTAAACAAAACTTTTTTTGACAACAAAACGACTAATTTTAATAGATTATGACATTCTTATCGGAGGATAACGTTAGTATTTTAAAACCTTTGGCCAAAACATGAATAGCTATTGTACATCTAGTGTGTAATATCGGGTAAAATGTCAACACCGATGTCTTCTTTAAGTTATGATGCACGAATGTTCCTTATGTTAAATTAATGACACGAGCATGGTTATAGCTCAGTAACTTTTCCAAGAATTTCTGTTGTCGTTAAAAGCCCATGAGTTTTATTAAAAAAACGGTCAAATTAGAAAATGTCCTTAATGTTTAGTCAAGCTTATCTTGCTAAGTTATTTATTTTTGTACCAAACTATGTATCTCGCAGGCTGCTTTTGATGTAATATTATTGTTTTGATAGTCATTGTTTCTCCGCACTATATTTTACTTTCATCCTCTGATGAAAACATATTCTATAATTACAGGAAGCCTAAAGTGACTTGCTTGAATTGGAGGGAAGATACTTCCTGAACGGTCTACATAGTTGAAGGCCATGTATATATCATTTTTTACGGGATGCATGCAAACTGAAATTTTAATGTTCAGAATCAGAATTGGACATTTTTACTCCTTGGACATTTTTTTGATGTTTATGCTTTTTGATATTTTAAAGAGGACATCTTGCATTTGACATTTTGATAGGCGGTCTATTATCTCTCTGGGTATTCTTTATTGAGCATTTTACCCTAGAAGATCTACCTTCTTCGGATAGAAATAACAAAATCGTGAATTGATGATATTGGCCTGCAAAATATTGAAATCGTAATTTTGAATCGAAGCGAAAGGAAGTAACCTGTTTGTCTTCTGCAGTGAACTGGAAAACGTGTTTCCGGATGTGCAAATAACCTCCCACATCTGGTAGCGGTAAGTTGAATGTTGAATAAGTGAAGAGCGGAGGCTGTGACGAAATTAGAAAATAACACAAATCTTCTGTTACCGTGCATCTGAGATTCAAACGGTTTGGGAAACGTTTATTAATAATATTAAGAACATAATACTATAGATGTATTATGCCTGAAATGACGCGCAGGTAGTCGCGTGTAGTGCTGGTCTTATATTTTTGTGGGGCTCTAAGCTAACCAAAAATTAATACTCTTTAAGTGTTTACTTGTATAAAATGACTGCATAGCTCAGGTTTTAATTAATTATGTAATTGTTCAATATAAACTATGAATGAAATAAAATAATAAAATACAAATCCATATAGTCACAAAATATTATCTAATATTCTGAAAGATTGAGTAATATGCGCTGAGAGAGAGATGCTTACGGAGAGAAGGTCAAACTTTCGATGCACCCGAAATCTGAGACCTTAAGCTTCAACTTATTTTGCTTCACTGTAACTCTTAATGGCGTCGTCTGCCCGTCCAAAATGACTGCTCCTAATTATATTTTCTCCTCGCAAAAAGTTGTTACGCGATCCACTTGTCATGTAGAGGCGCGACCCTCGGTAATCGATTGTTGTAACTCCAGTAGAAGAGCGCTTGCTCAACTGTAGAGAAAGTCCGGCAAAGGAGACTTGATTTATGTTAACGCAGCACTGGAATGTTCCGTAAGACCTCAAGAGCCACAGCAGAGCTAGGGCGGAGCTCTTGCGGACGGATGAGGTAAGCGGATCGACGAGATGCTCTCACGGGGAATTTGTTTAACAAGGGTTCTTATAGGGGCAAAAGCTTGTTTGCTCTACTCTCTACTGACGAAACATGTAGCTCCACAGCAGCTTAGTCGGGGCTTCTTCGTGTAGCATTTTGAAATGCGAATAAGTGTGCGTAGATTTCTCCTTCTTCTTTACGTGTTATTCCTTTTTCTATTTTCTTATTCTATTTCTCCCCATGTTATGAGTCCTGGTGTTTCTTTTTCTTCTTCTTTCAGTCGTTTTTTGGCACATTTCAGGTTTAATTTATTTAGAGCTTGTATCCATTAGTTTTGGACGCGCTACTCTTCTTTAACCTGCCTTGACGGACCGTGGACTCCATGCGTGGTCTACTAGTATTGTTATACCACGAGGATTTTGCTCCTCTAGATGGGCGCCTAGACTCTTTGGACCTCCCGGAGTTCGCATTCGACCTGGCTTCCGGATACACTGGCTCGCAGCGCTCCACCGGGGCGCCTCCCCAATTTAGCCTTGGAGAGGCCACTCTGCCAGCGCAGAGCTACTAGGTATCCGGGCTGGAACCGGAGTCTAACTAAGGGTTACTCACAGTGCGGCGGGACAAATCCCTACTCAATTGCCCATGAGTGTCGGGCACTGAGGCGATGCTCATCCACACGAACCAACGTCCACGCTGTTTGGGGCCCACAACCCGTCTGCTCATTGCGCCCCCTTGACACTAACGACGAGACTGTCACCGGAAACTAGAGAAACCAACGGGAGATTTCAATGTACTCGTAGGACTTCTTTAAATGGATGCAGGGTCAAGTCCCGCATCAATCCTGCTCCAAAGGTAGGTCGGCAGGTCCAACTGGTGGGTTACCAGGAAAGTCCGAGAATCCAGGAGCTTAGCACTTCCTCCTTACCGCACCCACCTGCGCGCTATCGGCGTGAGTTCCGCCAAAACTAGGGCCTAAGTGGGCGTTTACAGCCTCTAGCAAGAACCTCACACCCTCCGACCGTCAATTCCTTGCTGCAGAGGCCTCGGCGGACAGAAACTTCCAAGTAACCAAAAACTCCGGCTTCTGGTCCCGCTAAAGTCACGAGTGCTTTTACCATGCGATTGTGGCACACGATCATTTATCATCCCTAAACCATCATAACTCATCCTCATCACTCATCTTCATCTGCTCTTAAAGGTCATCCCTTCTATCATCCATCGAGTGGAAAGCAATGCAAAACCATCATTGTGATCATCTGTCCAGGAAATGGAAGTATGAAAAGGTCAAACAATCTCCTTCGTCTACGCTCGAATATCGAGAATGGCACTCTTCATCCTCAACCAACCTTTGTCAGGTTCTTGTTATTCGTGCTGCTGCCGTTCTTAGAGTGTGATCGTGCAGGTCTTTTTTTAGTGAAATGATAATTAGATTGACTCTTACGGTAGATTGCAGTTACTCGCAATTTTTTTTGCAAGGAATTATATCAGACTGAGAAACTGCAATCATATTAATGAGAATTCTCGTGTACGTTATTTTGATTTTACTGACTTATGGGTAGTTTTAATGTATGTTTCCATAAAGTCCGCTTGAAATTGTCATTTTGTAGATTTACTTTAATTTTTATTATTACTTTATTACATCTAATAGTACCACTCATTCGATTAAATCTTTCTAGTTTCTAATTGTTAGCGTTTCCAAAATATGAAAAAAGATTCTTAAAAATACGACGTTGAACACGAGTTCTGTGGGTTAAATATCAATACATAGAAAAATATAAGCCCTTCAAGTTTGATACCCATTCTAAAGCCTCCACACCACCTACATATGTGATTAAGAACTCATTTGAAAGCTTGGGGAGTGGGGTCTATCCATTCTCAAAACAACCCGGGAAGGAAGCAGCTTTTCAAACATATTTTTGTTCGTTTCGGGGTGAAATAATGTGTTTTTGGAAACTTGCATTATGTTGCGGTATACCTGGTGGTCTAGTTGGCTAGAGCTTATGCCGACCCAACGCCTCGGTTCGAAGGGTCGTGGGTTTGAATCCCGCAGTGGGCATGGTTGTTTGTCCCCTTTTTTAATGTATGTGTGTTGTCGCGGAAGGCGTAGGGAATCAGCTGATCACAGAACAAAGAGCCCGCATGTGTGTCAAGTGTAAAGATTAATATGTATCCTCACTAAGGACATAGAGGGTACCCGGCGCGGATAGTCGAAATAGATATCCCAGAAAGGTGGGAAAAGACTCAGAAAAAAGAATTGCGTTGCGGTATGACGAAATGCGGTGTAGTTGTTGTGGTTGGGCTGGCAGGAGCGCAGCCACGCGCAGAGGGGCCGGGCGGAGCCTAAGCGGAAGCCTAAACGTCGTTTTTGTATATTTCCATATGGAGAATATATTGCTATACTCTACTATTTGATACAAAAGGCCATATGAGTGGGTGCTTTCGTCGCCGAATGGTTTTATTCAATCGTCAGAATGCAATGATTTCATTTAATTAATTTCTTCTTCCCATTTACGAAAATACCGAAGTTCGACCGACTATAGAACACACCCAAAACTTCTAAACCGTTCACGATATTGCAATGCAGTGTTCTCGAAACAAATCTAAATATGCTCAGTCTTTAATTTAACAGCACCGGCAGCGGTCGCCTTTGATAGTAGGTTGCCTCGGCAAGATATTGCTTGGATAGGAGCTTACGAAGGGGGAAGTAACTATACAACGCTATAATTCTCACAGAAACGACGCACAAATACCTTTATTTCGTAAGAGTAAGAATGATATCTTTCTTTCATTGATACCGTCTTGTATCGATGTCCGAATAACCGATTACTGAAAATAACACAATAAGAATGATAAAATTATAAAAATAATAAATAATGTAATTTTCAAACTTATCACATTCGAGCCCAATTTTCAATGTGACTAGGAATAAACGAGCATTTCAAACAATTTTAAGAACAAGAGAAAATAATGAATAGAGAAAAATGAATACACTTCACTAATACATTGAGATAATTCATCAGTTCGTCAATTGAGAGCCACTTTTTGTTATTCTTCGTCGTTAATCCACTACCTTCATGAATTCTCAACTACTTCCAATTCTTTCAAAATGTTATTTCGCGATGTTCAAGACATAAACAGTGGAACAAAATTCTAAAAAAAGCTTTCTTTGTTATTTTCTGTAGCCTTTAATACAGAAGATAGCAGAAGTTGCAGAAGATATTGGGAAATGAAGCAGAGTTCGCGCGATAACATCATAGCTTAAGTTTAAAAATATTACAAAACAGCAATAAATGACACGTGCATTTTATTATTTATATGAATCCATTTTCGCTATAATTAAAGGCACATGTGTATATTTTAATATTCCGCTATTATTTCTTTTATTTTCTCTGCCAGCAACTTGAGATTTGTATTACACAATGCTCTTGAGAAGTTCTCCAAACCGTATATTGAATCCTCCGTATATTTAAACTGTTGCGTAGCTTGAATCACGTTTTGTTTCTAATTCTTTGATGTTGCTTTCACATCTATCAATTACCCTTATTCTGGGTCCGTAATGCACTGTCTCTTTTTTTCCACTCACCTTTCTCTTCCATTTACTGTTTTATAACTCTCCATTATTACCACAATTTTTGTGGAAATTATGTCGCACGTCGCGATCGTAGTTTGATATTCCCGAACTTCACACAATTATACTTTATACCAGTGGTGCTACAACAGCACTTCCTTTTTTGCATTATTTGTAATTATTGCAATTTTCAAAAGTTAAGAGAGATCAACAAAAATCGAATATGGCCATTCTGGTTTGTTAACCTTATAAGCGTACTTCGTACTATGAAAAAGAATTAAAGAAAATTTGAAGTTGTTTTTTAGATCATCTAGTTCTGAAAATCACATTTGAAGCCTATTCCAAAAGAGGTACACATAAACCTATGCTAGCATATCGGCTTACATAAGCCTTCTGGTTTTCTATGCATTCCCTTGACCCTCATCAAATTTAATTAGTTCCAAGGTAATACTGTACAGAGACGTTTGCAAATTTATAATTACACACGAATTACTAACGTTAAACACGTATTACGAAACATTTCACTTCCTACTTTCAAAGCAGCATCTGATACAAAGCAGGAACTGTGAATAATTGACTGTTCTATCACCAGTTTTACATGTTCCAGAACAGTATTGCCATCCTCGTAGAAGAAAATTATGGCGTCATGGATATATTTCGCAGTTATTGGAAGACCCCGAAAAAATTCAAACTTTTGAAATTTTCGAAAATTCAGAGTTGACCGTAAAAATTAGACCTATGTCACATTTAAAAGTGCATTTTAGTATATTCTTACAAGAAATTTAAAGAAAAAATATCAGGGACGCAAGTAGAAAGACAGTCGGACGGACGGACGGTTTTGAATAAAAAACATTTTTTCGGTATTAGGAAACCCCAAAACCCCATTCCATTGAAACCGTAATATTGCAACATTGCACAACTTTCCTTGTACTACGTATATCACTCCGTATGTACGTACGTATACGGGAAAGTAAAAAAATATTTTCGCGCTTGGTTCCGTTAAGAATTTTTCAAATGGTAGTTAATGTGCAGTGTCAGAAATTTGTATATTACTTAACCATTAACAATATCGCGGGAAAGTACGTGCTATTGAAGCACCACTAGAGTTATCGTATTTGCAACTGGCTCAATGTATTGTTCTGTGGCACTAGTTGTACGCCATTCGCATTTTTCTCTTCCATCCAAGATCCAAATTTATCATATTATTTTTCATAATTTTCAGCTGATTTTCTAGCAACAATTCTGCTTTAGCAACTTCATGAATTATTGCCTCTGGTAAAACCATTTCTCAACGATCAATGAACACCCCGGCCAACCACGGTCGCCCCTATTACAGTCGGCCTTGGCCTACAGTATGAACGTAACATACCATTCTACTTCCAGGTTCAGAAACCATTTTACCCTTATAATTTTATAATGATGTTATACAAAAAGTTCCGTTTGCAATTCGTTTATAATGTTCCTTTTTTGCACTCATGAGAATAGCCACATGAACGGTGAAGGAGTTAGAAAAAATCTATTCTTATTCGTGCAAAAAAGAACAGTATAAACTAATGGCATAATACACTATTCCGCACTGTGACGTCACATTGAAAAAGTCTTTTACGCACGGTGACGACATTCTCCAGAAGTAAAAAAAAATGACTGACTTTATGCATGCGTGGCAGCACGTAAAAACACACATTTTTATATAATCGTAGAGAAAACACATTTTTGATCCTCTGGTGACTCGAGTTGCACAATAGGAGAATTCAGTGACCCGCAAATTTCTGCAGCGGTTCCAATTGACGGAAGTTACTCCACGCTTAGGTTGACGTCGCCGTTTGAATACACCACTTTCTGGCGCACAAGGAGCCATCGAGTGAGAGCGCCTGTTGACGAAAGGGAGAGCCTCCGCGGCGGCGGTTGCTCGAAAGAAAGACGGCGCGGATTTCTACCACATTGACGCAGTCAGATGAATCTGCTCGTCGCCCCATGACCCGCTCCCGGAAATAGTCTTCGATAGCCTTTTATTCATAATATGCGAACTGTAAATCGTTGTCGTCAAATCCTGTACAGGTCCTTCCTTCTCGCAGAATGGATCCAAGTTGCACCGTCACTACAAGGGAGGTGTACTCGTCGTAAAGAAAAGAATGCTTGTTGGCAAGTTTTAAGTGTTTCTTTGCAATGGTTTGCAGACAGTGAAATTTGGCAGAGAAACTTTTGAGAAGGGAGTAATATCGCCACTTAAGCTTTATTAGGAGACATATCGTAAATAATATTATATGTATGCGTTTATATGAGCGAAGATATTCCAATTGTCACGAAGATAATTATTGTAATGAATGAAGGAGAAAAATAATTTTTCATAGTAAATTGCTTTATTTTCTTCAAACACAGAAACCCTCGATCAGTCATACAATACCAAAATCAAATAAGAGTTATTGAATAGCATGAAATTACAGACCTATTAGCCTGTTATCAGTAATATAAAAATATTCGAAAATTAATACTCATCAGGCTGAACAAACCTATCAAGAAAACAAATAGCACCGAACAAACCACAGCATCAGTTTGGCTTCACATCACAATACTCTACTTCACACCAGCTATTCATACTTATAGAATACATACAGAATGCATTCCAAAATCGACAACATGCCATCGCAGCGCATTCACCTCGAAAGCATTTGACTAAATACGGCAATAAAATCTCATTAGTTTTATTGGTACACCCAAATATCTAATTTATGATATGATCAGCTACATCACGCTTATAATATATTCAGTAACAGTCGATATTCATCTCCAAGGAACATTACTGGAGTTCCACAAGATTCTCTGCTTTCCTCTCTACCTTCAGTATACACTGCACTGCAGATATTCCCACTTCACAAATAAATTCCACTCAATTTGCATATAACATTGCTTCTCAGGTAACTCGTTCATAACTCTTCAAAATCATCTTAATTTTCTTTCTAATTGGGCTAATATCAGAAAATTAAAGCTGAACCAAAACAAATCCGTTTCAAAAATATTTACATTAAATCCATTTGTATCCTCTCTTCCATTATTCATAAATAATAGCGCCATCAATTGGACTTAAACAAATAAAACTACCTGGATACTGAACCAACAGAAGCAACATGGATATAAAAACTCAACAATCCAAAATTAAATTCTGCTGCGCAAAAACAACTCTATTAAGGGTCTCTATCTAATGCATAAATTACTCTACAAAGCAAAACTACGATTAATTCTTCTACATACTTGTCCCTTCTGGCCCAACGCTGCCAATACCAATCTGAACAAAATGCCAGTGATCTAACATATTTTTAACTTTAATTACAAAATCATTATTAAATTCTTCAGTAACAATCAGCTGCACAGTGGTTTAAAAATAAACACAATAAAAAGTACACATTTTTATCACAACAGAGGCATCTTTCTGCATGTATCCGGATATATGCAGACAAAGATGTCTTTCGATAGTTATTTCGTAAATAACTGGTACAGAATTCGGATTCTTTAATAAAAGTATATTTTCACATGACATTTATTTTATATATATATATATATATATATATATATATATATATATATACACACATATTCATATACATAATACATATACATACATACTGTATGTAATTCGGAATAATTTAAATATAATTTTTAAATAAACAATCTAAAACGAATTAAAATTAATTAATACATTTTATAAAAAACATAATTTGTAAATAAATCTTAAAATTGTAAAATTTAACTATACAATTTTCTAATTGGTGGTGAACTGAATGGTGTCACCGGGAACGGACGGCACTTCCCTAACTACGCCCCCAACCAATAATACATCATTTCCAGCTAGGGGCCTGGGAAGAGCCCACGCAGCGAAATGAATCGGCCAGCGCCAACTCAGCTCCTTTCGTTGTGTGCGTTGCCCACCCCACTTTCCTCTCCCGCTAAAAGGCCTGGCCGGGCGGTGCGGAGAGCCTCGCTCTTGCCTCGCCTTGGCCCCGAGCGCCGCGCCGCGCCGCGCCGCGCCGCGCGCGCTCTCTCTCGGGCCACGGGGACGGGAGGCTCTTGGCGACGGACCGGCAAGTGGGTGCGAGCGAGTGGGGCACGGGTGTCAACAGCGCTGCACTTTACGAGACGACTTTTCCTCCTTTAGTCCTAGCAAAATCCCCAGCGGGTTTTGTTGCAGTTCATGCGGTCGTTTTATTTATTCACGGTACGTTGAGGCTGTTTTTAACTTGTCAAACGCGGTTAAAGGCGAACGTTCTATGTTTTGTTTTAATTCTTTCTGTTTTACACGTGTTATATGACTTCTACGACATGTGTGTAGATGCGAGTACACGTCTGAAACTTAGTTTATTTCTAAAAAGAGCTACGACAACCTCTTTTAATTACAGGAAAAATGTACGATGCGTTTACGGCAAATAATGCAATATTTGATGTTTAGTTTGAAGAAATACTTGTGCTTATTACCAGAAATTTAACCGGAGAAGGTTGCTCAGTGCATCAACTGATGTCACTGCAGTGCGTCTGACCGGGACATCCTAGGCCTCGAGTCCCGACAGTGGCAGAAATTTCGCCACTAGTTAGATAGCTGGGCCCAATTCAGATGCTGTCTGAAGAAGAATGCTTGCGGCTGAATGATATGATTCTAGTTTTCCGTGTGTTTTCCGATCAATACCACGCGAATGCCGGAGTATTACTTGAACAAACAGACCACAGACCGCGCGCGATCTTTCCTTGCCTTTCCTTGTGCTATCCTCATCACTTACTTCCTCACGTTTATACACTACTACACACCTGCACTACACTACCAGACTGCCGAGAGACCGGTCGGGGTCTTAGAGCTACACCCGGATGGGGTGGTGCTCCACTGGTGAGAGATATCTGATGAGGGAGAGCCCGTTAGCAGGCGGTAGGTCAGCGCCGAATCTTACCATCCAGCGGGGAAAGATCACTGCACTTCTCGAGGAAAATGCATACGCTACACTTTCGGGACCAGAGACCTTAGCAGTTGACGCATCCAGAATCATCAATCAAAGAACCAGAACTTTAACATTTTAACCTAACGACCTTGACCCACCCACAGCCCCAAAGACTTTGAGAACGCGTCTGCTCCGATCATCGTGTCCCTCGGAGCAACTCCAGTCGAATCCTGGAGCAGAAGTCCGCTTCGGGCCGCCGCAATCCCGCTCCCTTTCATGACCTGACTACCCTAAGAAGAAAAACGAGCTTATCCCCCATGACCAGGAAAGACTCTGGCAGTATTCAGAGTACACGAATGGTAGGGAGAGGAATCTAAGGTGCTACGAGATTCTAGTAACTAGTGATGCTACAAAGCACATCATTTTCCTATTATTTATAACTTTTGCAATTTTCTAAATTTCAGAAAGGTCAATGAAAATGAGACTTGAAACCATTTTTATGTGTCCCTTGCTCTATTCGAGAAAAAAAATCAAAAGAAAAATGGGTCTGAAAAATAAAAATAAAATACTAAAAAAAATGTTTTTTTAACAATAAGTATGCAAATTATCCGTTACAAAGAAACGAAAAGTAAACTATCACGTTAATTCAAATGTTTTATAAATGTTTACTCTTACAACAAGTTTGTCAAATAATTGTTCATAAGAATGAAAACGTGCATTTTTGTGTTGTGCGCGCTTAAGATTTGGTAGGTAGACTGCATTGAAATCTGTTAAAATAGAGGAATTTTGGATAATTCTTTGAACAATTCTTTTGGCACCCTTTATCCCTGGAAAAATTAAAGAAAAAAATTACAGCCGTTTTTAATATTGGTTGTTTATAAATTGCATTAACTAAAAGCAGAAATTACGCGAAAACGACATATTTTGAATAAAACTTGTGATAAAAACTCAGTTCTTTAAATAAGAACAAGTACTGTTTTTCATAATACGAGTAGTTTTCTCGTTATTTCAGCTTAGATTTAATGTAATTTATAAAAAAAATACTTTCTCAAAAACAGCTTCTATTTTTCTTTAGATACTTTCATATCTCAAAATCGTCAATTCCGTCACATAGAATGTTGTATACAACAGTATGATGTGTAGAAGTGGAGTGGTATAAATCACTGAAATCGCAATTTTGACATATTTCATATTTGAAAGAAAAATAAAAAGTACTTCCTGCAATACGTCCTCCGGCGAAGAGTCATTAGTCTAACATTCGTAGTGACCACACACTCTTATATATTTTTACAAACGCAGTTATGTATTAATTCACAGTCTTATGAATTTGGCAATCACAGTTTTTCGATGTTTGACATAAAAATGTAATTTATTATTTATTCAATAAAAATATTTATCATGTATAGAAAATATAACCAATGTTCTCTTCGTTAACTACTGTCGACGTGATTTTTGATATGAAACGCCAAACACGCTTTCCTGTAAATGACTCATACCAGTCTACCTCTCGGCAGCTCATTTCCCCGGCGGGGGCGGTGAGTGCAGGGAGCTTTCTCCAATGGGCTCTGGGCTGCCGCCTCGGCGCGGCGCTCGGGGTGGAACTCAGCGTGCGAGCAGCAGGGGGCGCTTCCGGTCGAGGAGCACTTCCGGAAGCGATACGCTCCCTCCTGCCACGGCTACGATCCCGGGGCTCCAAGTTGCCGCTTTCGCGGGTTTGGGAGATTATCTTCGTGTCACCGTTTTGACCGTGATGTCGCTGAGTCACATGCACAAATGTTTCCACAGAGAAATCAGACCTTTGGAGGTTCTCAAGCGGATGAAGTGCTAGTGCAGCACGAGAAAATGAAAGGAACGAATGGTGCTGCAGAACGGCACAGGCTTTCTTGTGCTAGTTTTCTAAGTTCTTTAAAAAAATGGAGCCATTTTGAGAAAATTTTGAAAATGTCTCAGGGGCTTCATGTAAAGTACTCCCAAATTTTAAAGAATTGTTTTCAGAATTGCTAGGATTTGAGTTGGGCCAGATCAACTGGGAAATATCCATTTTGGAAAACATCCTATGAATAGTTTAGGCTACTTTGCTGTTTTGTGCTGGCAATGTGCGTGTTAGTTTATAAAAAATAGTTTTGTTTGGTTTTATTCAGCGTTTTTTTCAGCTGCAGGGAATTAGGCGATATTACTAATTCTAAAGTACGCAGGTATTGCAAGAATACTATGCAGTGTGCGGCTATGTGGGTGGTGACTGGTTTCGTTAGATAACTCGAAAAAAATTAAAAAGAATGAAATTATACCAACGGGTCGGCAAAACCCCTTAACTTTGCCACGTGAGTGACATGACGTTCTTAGTGTTCAGTCATTTCATTCCATTCAGAAATCCCTCAAGAAATATGTCAATCATATTTCTACAAGGCTTTAAACATGAAGCTACTTCATAGTTGCTTGTAAGGTGACATTTAGTGCGTCACCTTTTCCTCATTTCCGGCTTTGTTTTTTTTTAATTTCTAGTGAACCCTGTTCCACGATGAATTCTTCTATACTTTTTAAACCCCTTTGGTACCTCTCTGTACGTTTAAGCATGTGCGTAGTTGCTTGAGTATGGTACAAGGTAATAAACAAGGTTGGTGAAAGTTGTCAAAGATGTGAAAGGTTCCTTAACAGATGCATATCCAAAGAATTTCTTTTAAGTCCTTAAAGACAACTAACGATCATCATCCAGATACTTTTGATTTAAATAATGATCTTTTAAAACTGTTAAATGCTTTCATTTGAATCGGTGCAAACAAAAAGGTTCGATGTCACATTTTGACGGTTTTTAGTTAACGGTGGGATACTGTTTTTAAAATATAAATTCAACTTTCTATGCATAAAAGTTCGCTGTAAGTGAACATCTGTGACGCCTGCAGAGAGTCCTTCGACTATTAATCTTAAGAAATAATTATATGAGTTGTCATTTCCAACAATATTGTTTATTACAAGAGCAGCTTTCGATGGCTTAGCCATCATCATCGGTTTTCTAGTTCTAAAAATATTTTAAAAAATATTAAAACATGTGTCAAAAACCAAAATTAGGATAAATAGATTACTAATAATTTAAAATTTAAAAAATAGTAATAGTCTATTTTTAAAATATTTACATTATTAGTAATCTATTTATCGCAATTTTGTTTTTTGACTATTGTTTAAATGTTGTTTTTTATATTTCTTGTACTAGAAAACTGATGATGGCTAAGCCATCGAAAGCTGCTCTTATAATAAACAATATTGTTGGCAATGACAACTCATAATTATTTCATTGTAAATGCCAACGACAACTCACCACAATATCAATATTAATGTTAAGAAAAAATTATCAATGTTCAGAACTTGAAACCTTTTTGCTTACTCTTCAAAATTTGAAGCTCCTGGACATTGAACGTTTTTGTTTTCTCCGATTCATTTATTGTAATGATAAAACAATTGCGAGTAATCTCACGCCGAACTTTGATAGTACTGCATATCTTAAGAATTTGTTTTAGGGGACTTGTAATTCGTGAATATTATATGTAGCCGCAATTTTCCTTATTCGACATGCGTACAGCAGGAAGGGTCTAATGATGGATGTGTTTATGATGATGGTTTGTTTAATGAGCGTATAGTGGTTTTATTTATGAGCCGTTTCAGTTGGAGGACTTTGATTGCATTTGTGAATACAAGTGCTAAAAATGTGTTATGAAATTTCTTAACACCACGAAGATTTTCTTTTAAAATGAGCTCAAAATTGAGCATTTTGAGAAACACTAAACATTTTTTTTTCAAAAATACTACACATTTTTTAAAAACTTTTTGTACAGTTAGAACTAATTGCACTGCATAACATGGCATAAACACCATTTAGATGTATTCTTTTTATTTTTCAACAATTACAGAAATTAATTTTCTTTTAAATATCCTTAAGGTTTTTAATATTTATATTTCAGGCCTTCTTTACATATTATTGAATATGTGATTTCACGTGCTTCAAATTATTTCATATGAAGTTCTCAAAATATTACAAATTCCGTGAAAATGATCTCAAATGTATGCATTTTCGGAAACACTTAAACATTTTGTCAAAAATGTCTCAAAATTTGCAACTGTAAACCTGCATAAATCCAGGTTTTACTCTTCTATAATATTCTTAAAGACATATTTTCAGTTCTACTATTCAGGGACGGAAAAGTTTAGAAAATGCGAAAAATGTGTATTTTAGGTGTCAATGCAATGCAGCTGAAAAGAGCGTGGAGCAAAACCGAAAAAGCTAATCCCAAGCAAAAGAATTGGAAACGAACTAGAACGAAAAAGTCTAGGTATAATCATTCCATGGCACCAACAGGTGTAATCTCGTATGATTTTTAGACGATATGAAAACCTAAGCGTTTTAACGATATTGTTTGTCCGCGGTATGATCCCATTTCGAAGTAGTTTTCACAGGAACATAGTGTTTTTATGGGGCTTCAACCTAGGCTACTTATAATTTTCTCTGATGTAGAAAAGCATTGTTTGTTTTTTCATACAAGTCTACAATAAAATTGTCTTGTTTTCATACAAGTCAATTTTATGAGCATACAATTTCCTACTAATTGCATTTTGATTAATTTGAATAACGGAATAAAACTCAGATTAATTGATAGCCAAATTTGTTACTTCAAGTTTCCCGCGAGAGGCAACAAAACAATACTGTTTTGAGCTGCTCGTAGGGAAAATCGTGGTAGCAAAGATGCTGGCGAAGATCGGGGAGGGGCAGAGTGTGCCAGGTGCGGCAGGGGATGAAGCGGGGCGGGTGGGATGGGGGAGAATGAGAATTTGTGAAACAGAAACGGGACGGGGCAGGGCAAACCGTGGTGGGTCAGGGCGCGGCAGATCAAGATAGCTCAGGCATACTCACCGATATAATTAATTCCTTTTCTTGTCTATTAGGTAATTATGATTAATACTCGGCCAACTCAAGGTATTTTAGCTCGTTAGAAGTAGACAATGTGTTTGCTTTATCCTCAAGGCATTCTCGCTGTACATGGTATTTTAAGAGAGCGATTGATCCAAATTTTACATTCACCTTTTCTTCTATATTATTCGTTCCTTCTGCTCTGTTGGGAAAGCACGGTTGATTTTACGAGATAGATAAAACACTGAAACGGTCTTCCAATGATGTTTCCTCAGTCTCATGACAATGCTATTTGATGTGAGAAGATTCTTGTTAAATGCGAATCTCGGGATTCGTACTGCTCACACACCGCTCAATCTTCTGTTCCGTTGTTTCCCAAGTAGGCAGGTTCACCACTGCTGCTTGTGTTTAAAGTCATCGTCCTCCTATTTGTTGACTCGAGTTCGGAGACCTAGAGCAAGAAACCTGATAGCATCTTTCGCGCACTTCGCACATGCTTCATGTGTGGCCTGGTGTTCAGTTTCAACGTCTGCTGTCGCTAGGCCAACCATCGGCCATGACCCTTACAACTGCAAGAGGAGTTGTCTTCCTTATCAAATATTTACGCAGAAACCAAAGACTCAGTCGGAAATCTCTCCGACGACACCAAACGTTTTTTTACTTTAGTTTGACCCTCAGGTAGCAAGAATGTTGATTAGTTGTACATACTTTTCTGTGTTTTATTCCGATATATCTTAAAGATCTAAATAGCTTTCTCGGTTTTGGATGTTGGTTATTTATCTCAAATATTTTTTACTCAAATTGAATGTATAAACTTACTATTATTAACTCTGATTACTTAATTATAAGTAAGAATATAGAGTGATTCACCCAAAATGTCGAGGTGTTGATTAAGTGAATGGCGGAATGTTGAAGGCACAGGCGAAGAAATAAATGAATGAAGATGAAAATGAAGTTACTAGTATTAACCAATTATAAAATTTCCCGATGACATATTTTGTGCAATTAACTATATTGGAAGTGTTATCTAACTTATTTTAAGAGGAAATACTAAAATTACAGCGGCAATTTATTACCTTCAAAACTAATACTTTAAAACAGAATCATCAATAGAAGAGATTATTCTCAATTTTTATTGATTACTTATTACAGCCGTCGAAACAAAGAAATTATTGTTAGTAAAGAGCACTGAATTATTTGCGAAGAAGTTGTTATTATTATAATATTACATTCTGTAAATTATACAATTAAAAAAATATGTTAGTTTTTTAGTCAATAGCTTTTAGTTACTAGATTTAAATCCAAGTCGTCGTCTTAAAACAAGTAGGATTTTCAGAAAAGTAATCCGACTATTCAAACTATCTTATTAAACCAGTACACGAAAAATTGTTCTCAATTTAATTTCTTTAATTTCATAAATCATTTTTACTCATTTTGCAATTTAAAATTGTTAACAAAAATAGACTCAAGAAGCAGTAGGGAAAGTTGTTGTACCTTTGACCCCTTTTATCACTTAAATTTTTGTCTCATTCAGTTTTCTATTAATAACTTAAGGTTTTCAAATAAGTACCTAAATGTCTATAAAATGTAATTTTCTCATTCCCTGAAATTAATTTTAAACTTGGTTGACATTAAATGTTGGAAAAAATAAATATTGGTTTTAATACTACAGACATATTATAATAATAAGTTAATTTGATCCTATTTTATTAATTAAACTATTTAAGAATATAATATGACGCACACAAGCAATAAAGTTTATGGAAACTGTGAAAAAAGGACCAAATAGAAAAAAATTATGACAATACAAACTATGCAAATTTGAAACCAACTTTAAAATAATTAAATTCTCAAAATTATAATTTAAAGAAATTGTAATGCCATTTCATTTAAAAAACAGAATCCTATTGAGTAATACATAATAAAAAAATACTCTATTCAACAATGTAGTGAGGTAGTTCGTCACTAAATAAAAAATGCTATTGCAGACCAACTGAATCACCTGCTTCGGTGGATTTGGAAGCTTGAACAGTTTCATCTATACTTCTAGGCATCTTCTTCAATTCTCTAAAAAAGTAAAAAATAACATTTACCAGTACCTTTGACTGGTCAAAGGTACAACACAAGCTCGTTTTTCACAAAATCGAACATGTTGAATTTGAAATTAATTTGAGTTAGTAAACTGCAACAAGTTAATGTATAATGTCTGCCGTATGTATTTGCATTTGCACCATGAAATAAAACAAATATAATTCAAGTTATAACATAAAATAATCCGAACAAAATACTTACTTTTGACTGTTGCAAAAAATATTTCTTTCTGCTACACAACACTAGTGAAACTTTACGATTAAAGACATGACTTATAGTACATCTGCTGTTAGCATTATAAACTAAGGAAACCAACTTCTGAAATTTGCCAGTAATATGCACTGGCAAATACTGGTTAAAGGTACATCAGATCAAAGTTACACCACCTTCCTCTAAACAGCATTATTCCGAATTCATGCGAAAATACCTCTGACGACAAACATGCTAACGTTACTGTTTAGTAATGAACGACTCGGAACTATCATTCAGTTCCTTACATTGAATTAAATAAATAAAACCTCTTAAAAGCAAGGCCGGTAAATACCGGGTGGTAGGCCACCCTAGAAACAGACTATTTAAAAAAGAATACCACGTGAACAATAGGTAAATAATTTTGTATCTCGTACAATGAATTTAATAAAATTTTGAATTGACGGGCATTTTTTGAAAAAACCATGCTTTTTTCGCAGCACCTCTATTTGAAAATTTTGAGTTGGCAACCCTCTTCAATCGATATGGTACTTTTCTGTATACATTGAATAAGCTGCAGATATTGAAAGACAAAACATAAATGTGCGTGTAGATCTTCGCTAATTGCGATACATCCTCAATCACCCAGAACTCACCACGAGGAGATGTACAGACATCGAGTTCCACGCGCGCCACGCCCACCCCCCAGCCGCAATAAAGGCGCAGTTACTCCTCATCCTCGTCCTGCTCCTCAAAGACGCCATCTGCTTCCACGACTGACACCTCTTCGGCCATGTAGCCCCGTTCGGTTTCCTCCACCTCTTTGAAGACGACGCGCTCCGCGTAGTCTGCGCCGCTTCCTTAACGCAGGCGTCATATCATTGTCACCCGCGACTAGCAGCGACCGCGCAACAAAACGTTTCGCACCTCTTGCTGGTTCGGAATGGATTCGAATTGAGAGTTACTTTTCTTGTGCTTAGAATTGACACAGAGGTTCATTTCTTCCTCCGGAGGAACTTCTTTACTTACGCCAAGTCCATCATTGGTTGATTGTTACTCTCCATTTCAGGCATGACTAGATTCGGTAGTTTAGCATCTTCGCGTTGGCTTGTGGCTGGTTGCTTCGTCGATTTGGCCGACGTGTCGTCCGATACGTGCTTCCGTCTTTGTTGAAATTGTGTGTTTTGGATCATTGTCGAAGAAGTGACGTCAGTCTCGCATTTTGGTTTGAGGCGTCGTTGTTTTCAATTTGAAGTTTGAGGTCAATGTATTAGAATCTTGTTAAAATTGGGGGCAGAATTTTGCTGTCTTCTTGGAGAAGAATTGATCTATTTTAGATAGATTCATGGGTCACTGCTTGCTAGTCTTGTATAGAAAGTCCAAGCAATGATTGAATAACATGCCATGTAATCTGTGTCGTTTCGTTTTGCACCAAAGCCACGTTGCTGTCAGTGTAGAATTTGAGGGTATTCAGTGCTTGCACTTTCCTGTGCATTAGTAGAATTCAGATCCTTTTTTCATTGTAACACTCGACGTCCAGCGAGAGTGACACTCATATCAGACAGGTATGCTTCATTTGCTTCTGTTATTCATTGGCATCGCGAATGCCTTGATGCAAGCATTTTCAATTTCCAAAAATAGACTAGCCTTGCCGTAAATTATGGCGCATTCAAAGTCAAATGAAGTCAGTTTCTTTTTTCACAGAAAGTTACGACATCAGTGCACCATTTCTTTTATAGATTTAGAAATGTGAAAATAGGATACAGGAGTATGAAAAGAAGGATTTTGCTATCCCTCCGCTTCATGCGAAGTATTTAGTCATTATTTTTGGGGGATTCCTAAAATCTAGCTTCTCATTTATTTTTGAATGAGGCACTGATTCAGATATTTTATGAGCTATCTCACTTTGTTTTTAATTTTAACCGATCCACACAATAGTTACAAAAAATATTCATTATTTTCATCCTTAAGTATCTTAAATAATGGCGACGAAGTTCCCTTTACAATACCCTTAGTATTATTTTCAGTGAAATCCCTGCTCGATAAGAGAGGAATATCTAATAGTATGAACGCTGTTTGGCGTATTCTGGCCTGCCAAATTTCGGTGATCGAAAATTACTGGGAAAAGGCCAAAGTACACGTGAGAACAGTTATACATGCTTTGCGTTCTAATTTTTACCACGTGTAAATATTTATTTATTCCAAGAAATGTAATTAACACATCTTAATAGTTTTGTCAAAAGAACTAATCGTAGATGCATCGTCGTCGCAAGGCGTTTACAAGGTTATGTTCTACGCAGTCATTGTAGTGGTTCATTACCGCCCCGAATGTCGCGAACACATTGTGTACATATGTTGCCTGGATGATCATAGTGATTGAATTGGCATGTCAATATGACGATTGAGATGTATCATATGTCTCGCTTGGAAGCCTGTTGTGAGAAATTTACCACTACGTATTCACTTGCGACCTCTTTGGATGGGCGCTAAAGTTTGCTGACAGGGTATTCCTCGATGCCCCTGCAGAAGTGTTGTGCTGAACGGGCAGGTGATGAGAGGGCGTCGGTTGTTGCAGGTGTTCGAAAGCTGGCTGCGGAGCGGCCGTGAGGGCCTTGCAGAAGTTGGAGCGGGGGGAGGGCGACCGGCTGGCGACGGTGTGCTGTGCGTCGCCGGCGATCCGAGCGCGCGTGCAAGCCGAGGTGTCCGCAGTGCTTCCACGCGCCGCCCAGTCTGCGCCTCGAGGCCGAGCTCAAGGCCGCCGTGCAGCACAACACCCTCGGCACCCTGCGCGTCCTGGAGCTGTGCAAGGGCATGCCCAAGCTGGAGGTGAGCACCACGCCAGAGCAAGGGGAAGCAGCCAAAGCTCAAGGGCGGACATACTTTTCCAAGTCTTAACATTTATCTGAAACACTCTCAAGATTTTTTAATTTTTTTTATAATAATATTTTATTTTGCAATTTTTTTGAGTACAAACATTTGGAAAAAATGCATACAATTGTAAAAACATGAGAGGAGTAAGGTCCATTGACCGTACTCCTAATATTACATTTTTTTCAGATTAACACACACCAAACATATTTGATAACTAAACTAACATACTAAAAATATAAGATGA
>BOPP01000015.1:13152350-13164625 GCA_017312745.1 Gryllus bimaculatus | reverse complement strand
GGAAAAAATAAATATGTTTTAATACTACAGACATATTATAATAATAAGTTAATTTGATCCTGTATTTTATTAATTTAAACTATTTAAAATATAAATGATCGCACACAAGCAATAAAATTTATGGAACTGTTGAAAAAAAGGACCAAATAGAAAAAAAATTATGACATATCAAAATATGCAATTTGAAACCAACTTTTAAAATAATTAAATTCTCAAATTATAATTTTAAAGAAATGTGTTAATTCCATTCATTAAAAACAGAATCCTATTGATAATACATAAATAAAAAAATACTCTATCAAACCAAGTTAGTGAGTAGTTCGTCACTAAATAAAAAATGCTTATTTGCAGACCCACTGAATCACCTGCTTCGGTGGATGTTTGGAACTTTTGAACAGTTTCATCTATACTATCTAGGCCATCTTCTTTCAATCTCTAAGAAAGTAAAATAATGAAGACATTTACAGTACCTGACTGCAAAGTTACAACAACAAGCTCGTTTTTCACAAATCAACATGTTGAAATTTGAGAATTAATTTGAGTAGTAAACTGCAACAAGTTAATGTAAATGTCTGCCGTATAGTATTTGCATTGCACCATGAAAGAAACAAATATAATTGCGAAGTGGTTATTAACAGGAAAAGTTAATGTCCGAACAAATACTTACCTTTTGACTGTTGCAAAAAATATTTCTTTCTGTACAGAACACTAGGAAACTTTACGATTTAAAGACATGACTTATAGTATCATCTGCTGTTAGGCATTATAACTAAGCAAACCAACTTCTGAAATTTTGCCAGTTAATTAGTGCGACTGGCAAAATACTGGTTTAAAGGGACAGTCAGATTCAAATTTTACACCACCTTCCTCTAAACAGCATTGATTCCTGGAATTCATTGCGAAAAATACCTCTGACGACAAACATGCTAACCGTTGAGCTTGTTAGTAATGAACGACTCGGAACTATTCATTCAGTTCCTACATTGAATTAAATTAAATAAAACCTCTTAAAGCAAGCCTGGTAATATACCGGGTGTAGGGCCACCCTAGAAAACAGGACTATTTAAAAAAGAAATACCACGGTGAACAATATGTTAAATAATTTTGTATTCTGCTGTACAATTGAATTAATAAAATTTTTAATTGACGGGCGATTTTTGAAAAAAACCAATGCTTTTTCGCGAGCACCTGTATTGAAAATTGTTGATGGCAACCCTCTTCAATCGATGTATTGGTACTTTTGCTGTATACAGTTTGAATTAAGCTGCAGATTTGAAAGACAAAACATAAATGTGCGTGATAGATCTCGCTAATTGCGAATACATCCTCAATCACCAGAACTCACACGAGGAGATTGTACAGACATCGAGTTTCCACGCGCGCCACGCCCACCCCCCACCGCAATAAAGGGCAGTACTCCCTCATCCTCGTTCCTGCGTCCTCAAAGACGGCCATCATGCTTCCATCTGGACTGGACACCTCTTCGGCCATGTAGCCCCGTTCGGTTCCTCCACCTCTTTGAAGACGACGCGCTCCCGTTAGTCTGCGCGCTTCCTTAACGCAGGCGTCATATCATTGTCACCCGCGACTAGCAGCGACCGCGCAACAAAACGTTTCGCACCTCTTGCTGGTTCGGAATGGATTCGAATTGAGAGTTACTTTTCTTGTGCTTAGAATTGACACAGAGGTTCATTTCTTCCTCCGGAGGAACTTCTTTACTTACGCCAAGTCCATCATTGGTTGATTGTTACTCTCCATTTCAGGCATGACTAGATTCGGTAGTTTAGCATCTTCGCGTTGGCTTGTGGCTGGTTGCTTCGTCGATTTGGCCGACGTGTCGTCCGATACGTGCTTCCGTCTTTGTTGAAATTGTGTGTTTTGGATCATTGTCGAAGAAGTGACGTCAGTCTCGCATTTTGGTTTGAGGCGTCGTTGTTTTCAATTTGAAGTTTGAGGTCAATGTATTAGAATCTTGTTAAAATTGGGGGCAGAATTTTGCTGTCTTCTTGGAGAAGAATTGATCTATTTTAGATAGATTCATGGGTCACTGCTTGCTAGTCTTGTATAGAAAGTCCAAGCAATGATTGAATAACATGCCATGTAATCTGTGTCGTTTCGTTTTGCACCAAAGCCACGTTGCTGTCAGTGTAGAATTTGAGGGTATTCAGTGCTTGCACTTTCCTGTGCATTAGTAGAATTCAGATCCTTTTTTCATTGTAACACTCGACGTCCAGCGAGAGTGACACTCATATCAGACAGGTATGCTTCATTTGCTTCTGTTATTCATTGGCATCGCGAATGCCTTGATGCAAGCATTTTCAATTTCCAAAAATAGACTAGCCTTGCCGTAAATTATGGCGCATTCAAAGTCAAATGAAGTCAGTTTCTTTTTTCACAGAAAGTTACGACATCAGTGCACCATTTCTTTTATAGATTTAGAAATGTGAAAATAGGATACAGGAGTATGAAAAGAAGGATTTTGCTATCCCTCCGCTTCATGCGAAGTATTTAGTCATTATTTTTGGGGGATTCCTAAAATCTAGCTTCTCATTTATTTTTGAATGAGGCACTGATTCAGATATTTTATGAGCTATCTCACTTTGTTTTTAATTTTAACCGATCCACACAATAGTTACAAAAAATATTCATTATTTTCATCCTTAAGTATCTTAAATAATGGCGACGAAGTTCCCTTTACAATACCCTTAGTATTATTTTCAGTGAAATCCCTGCTCGATAAGAGAGGAATATCTAATAGTATGAACGCTGTTTGGCGTATTCTGGCCTGCCAAATTTCGGTGATCGAAAATTACTGGGAAAAGGCCAAAGTACACGTGAGAACAGTTATACATGCTTTGCGTTCTAATTTTTACCACGTGTAAATATTTATTTATTCCAAGAAATGTAATTAACACATCTTAATAGTTTTGTCAAAAGAACTAATCGTAGATGCATCGTCGTCGCAAGGCGTTTACAAGGTTATGTTCTACGCAGTCATTGTAGTGGTTCATTACCGCCCCGAATGTCGCGAACACATTGTGTACATATGTTGCCTGGATGATCATAGTGATTGAATTGGCATGTCAATATGACGATTGAGATGTATCATATGTCTCGCTTGGAAGCCTGTTGTGAGAAATTTACCACTACGTATTCACTTGCGACCTCTTTGGATGGGCGCTAAAGTTTGCTGACAGGGTATTCCTCGATGCCCCTGCAGAAGTGTTGTGCTGAACGGGCAGGTGATGAGAGGGCGTCGGTTGTTGCAGGTGTTCGAAAGCTGGCTGCGGAGCGGCCGTGAGGGCCTTGCAGAAGTTGGAGCGGGGGGAGGGCGACCGGCTGGCGACGGTGTGCTGTGCGTCGCCGGCGATCCGAGCGCGCGTGCAAGCCGAGGTGTCCGCAGTGCTTCCACGCGCCGCCCAGTCTGCGCCTCGAGCCCGAGCTCAAGGCCGCCGTGCCCAGCACAAGCACCCTCGGCACCCCTGCGCGTCCTGGTAGCTGGCAAGGCATGCCAAGCTGGAGGTGAGCACCACTGCGAGCAGCAAGGGGAACAGCCAAAGCTCAAGGGCGACATACTTTTCCAAGTTCTTACATTTTCTGAAACACTCTCAAGATTTTTAATTTTTTTTTAATAATATTTTATTTTGCAATTTTTTGAGTACAGAAACATTGGTGAAAAAATGCATACAATTGTAAAAACATGAGAGGGAGTAAGGTCCATTGACGGTACTCCTAATATATACATTTTTCAGGATTACACACACCAAAGCATATTATAACTAAACTAACATACTAAAAAATATAAGATGATAAGTGGTATATATAAGATATAAACAGAAAATGAATATAACAATTTATAGTTCGATATGTCAGTCTTAAAGTATGATATGTTTAAGTCGATCTGGTCTCTGGTAGTGTCACTATTGTCTAGTAAGTTAATGGCAAGAATATTTTGATGGTTATGTAGTCGTTGTACTCTCAAGATAAAGTGTTATTTATTGATACTTTTTCATGAGCAAGATTCATTCTTCTTTTCTTATCATCATCTTCTTCCTCTTTTTACTTTTCCTCCTTCTCGTACGTCTCCTGCTCCTCCTCGTACGTCTCCTGCTCCTCGTATTTCCTCTCTTTCTAGTACTTCTGCTCTTTCTTTCGTTTTTTGTTTTTTTTGCACTTCTTTTACTCTTTCTACATACTTTTTTAATACAGAAATAAATTAACATGTGTGGATAGGTGAAGGAGACATTTCGAAATATCTGTGAATTCCAATTATTAATATTCAATTTTTAAAATATCTATACAGGTTTCTAAGTCGGTGTTCTTTTTCTCTCGCCATTGAGCATATAGAGGGAAGTTACATATAAGAAAGTTATTGCATATATACATGTGACATTTACCACTGATTATTATGCAACCTGTATGCACATGCATTCGACAGGAATATAAAAGCTCCTTGGCGGAGGCAAAACGTATTCTGCCAAACATCTTAGCATATGAATTTGTCTATAAATCAGGGGATAACTTCACTTGTGTAGCCCTGAGACATTCAATTTCTCTTTTCATTGTCCAACAGCGATCATTTCTGTCCCAACTACATTCTCTAGAAGTTTGTATTACTTATTCTAAGACATTCTCAACTTTCTATAACTGTTTTTGAACTCCTCTCGACTAGTTTACAGTAAACAATGGAACTACGTTTTTGATATATCGGAGTTTGGAACATTAGAACTTGGAAATAACTTGCTATTGATTGAATATATCAAAAATCTTATTATTTATACATAGAAAAAATTTCTCTTACGAGAATTGAAATTCTGAATCTGTTGTTTGTTGTATTTAGCTGTTTAGTGATATTGTATTCATCTCATATTCAAAGTGCATAATCACATTGCTTATCGAAACTTAGCATTCAGTGTTTGGCTCAACCGTTAAAGACCCTTATTTCTGCGCTATTTTACCTTCACTCGCCATTGAAATTAAAGTGGAAAAATAAATCTATGAAGATGCAAATAGGAAAGCTTTATAAGTAATGTTTCCCTTAAAGGTATAATGTTAACTTAACCAAGTACTACCCAAACATTTAAAAATGATAACTAGTTGTAATAAGAAATTAAAGAACGGAAATATTAATGGAACTGAACAGTTTGAGGCTTATTCTAGGACGCTTCATGGTTGCTTTCTTTTCGTATTGTGAGCTAGATCATTGTCGTCATCATCTTCCTTTACGGATTAGGCATATTGCCAGTTGCAACCTCTTTCCATCTCATTATTTGCCTTCCAGTGTTTCTCTTTCCTCTCAGCTTGTAATTCAGGGCTTGCACTCAAAGTCTGTCTTCGGCGTATTTCTAATACCTGTCACCCATTGCTGTCTGTACTTCTTAATATTGGCATGTACTGTTCCTTTCCGCTCTAGTTCTTCTCTTAACACTTTTTATTTGGTCTCGTAATGTACAGCTCTTTACTCCTCTCAGAAATCTCATTTAGGCTGATTCAATCCTCCTGAAATCTTGTTTTTGAACCTGAGTTTCACTTCCATACATTAAAACTGGAAGGGCCATAATATCAAAATATTTTAACTGGGTTTATTTTCGTTCTTTCTTTTTAAAAGTTCCACATAATGCTTGAAATTTATGGATCTTGTTGGTGATATCCCTATCTTTTCCATATGTAATTTCGGATCCTAGGTAGTTAAAATGCGTCACTTACTCAAAAACCATATTTTGAAGCACACTATTTTTCATTACTGATTCTTTTCCTTTAAAAGCCATTACTTTGGTGTTATTAACTGATACTATCAGCTAAATATGGTAAATTAAAAGTGTTTGGTATCAAAAATTCATTTTGCTAATGATCGTTTCGATCGCGTAGCGATCATTCTCAGAGCTTGCAGCTTCTAGGCCGAAAACAAAGTTCTGCCAAACATTATTCCATCACGATCGCAACGAACATTAGAAAAATAAATTTTTGATACCAGACAACACTTTTAATTTACCATATTTAATTATTAGATGGTATATACCTCACAAGCGATCTAATTAATGATACCATCAGATTGTTATCCATAAAATTCGCTCCAGATGGTTAATAGATCTTTGCAAATCATCTTCAATTTCCCGCAGGATCACCTGGTTGTCAGCATATCAAAGAGTATTTAAAATGTAGTTTTGCCTAGGTAGTCTTCCACCTTTTAATTATATATCCCAGATAAGTGTTAAAGAGTTTTGGCGAAAGACTTACTCTTTTGCTTCCAATCCTCTTCCTAGAAATAAATTCATTATATTTTACTGCGATATTCGTATTATCATACACACTTTTCACCATTTGCACTAGATGACTTGGGTTCCCTTCTTTCTGAATGCTCCATGATTTACATAGTTTGACATTATCAAAAGCCTTCTCAATATCCGCGAAGGCTAACTGTACTTCTCTAGTAAATTCCACTCGTTTCTCAATTATTTGTTTTAATGTAAATATGTCATCTATTGTTGGACGACCTTTTCTAAACCCCCTTTGTTCATGAGGTAGAGTGCAGTTTGCAATTACAGCTATTCTGTTGTTCATATGTTTTGCATATACTTTGTAACATGAGTTAAGTAGACCAATAGCCCTACATTTGTGACATTTTCTTTGATTTCCTTAGAAAAACGATGATTAATACATAGAGTAATTAATGAATCTAACTACTTATCTAGTGTATCACATCTTTGTCAGCATTAATTCATTAAGTGAATCAGACGAAATATCAGTAACATATCTTCATTTTTAATTAATTCTACTTTAATCTCTTCGGGACCACAATCTTTGCTGTTTTTTTGGGGATTTTAATGCATTATCAAGCTCTTTCATATCTACATCTCTACATTTCTTTTTGGTCCTTTTTCTTCATCCGGCGTATACATTTCTTCAATCACACTCTATAATTTTACAAAGTACTCTCACCACTCTTTCCAGAAAATTATATTCATTCTTGCCGTATCTGCTTCTTCTAAATTCATTGTTTTGACACTTTATACGATGTATTTTGTCTTTCGAATAAGTCATGATCTACCATATTCACATGTCTATCCCAAGATTATTAATGGAGCTAGAATTTAAGGAATTTAGTTGTGTTTTCATGCAAATATAGGTGGCAACGTTCATTACACAATGTTTCTAAACGAATATCTTTGCTTCAGACGTTAGGGTAGAGACAAATAATCGCATTTCAGTATTGTAATTCACTCATCCTATTAGTCTATGCACCTTATCCCATTAAACATTGCACTCATCACAATTGTTATGCATTGTTACGTGGTTCTTAAGTGCTCCTCGCCCGTGATGCGGAGCCATGAAGAAGTAGCGCGGCTTCACGGTAAGACGCGCCCCAGCCCATATGGTCTCCATGTGCAGTTAGTTGCCCAGTCCCCAAAGGTTCGAACCTTGTGTAGTTGCTGATGTACTCGTAACTTTTTAGTGGGGTATAATTTAAACTACTTTTATTACATAATTACTTCTATTATATTCTTTGAATCGCATAAATACTTAAATTGTATTAATATTGATAATATTTTATGCGAGTGTAAAATACGACATTTTTTACTATTCAATTATTTTGTAAACGAAATTTCCTTTTTTGTAGTTTTTTTCATTTGATTTTTTTCATTTCACGGATGTCTCATTAGAGTGTGTCAGCATAGTGATGCTAAAACTTAGAAATAGAGTGTTCCTCGCTTCAGATTCTCAGCTTTGCTATTTTTAAGTAATGTTATCTTCTTAACCGAACGCATACTTAATCCACTGAACTTGAACTTCACTTTTCTTGCGCAGATTACGCCTCATGGCTCTGTTTTCTCACTAAGACGACCGTTCCCCTCTCCACTTTCCACGGCCTCGAGACGACAATCTACTCAGTGTTTCCTCTATTCGTCTGACCATACCCACTAATTGTACACAGTTGCTTGTAGATGTTTTCCCTACGGCTTTTTCCAGCCGTCATCCGGTTACCCTTTACGTCCAGATGCGACGCATATTCGACCATACACTAGACACCAACACACTTGTGGGCTCATCTGGTCTGGAGTCATCTGAGCGAGAGGCCCTCCATGAGAACACATATATTAGAGACAAGGGAAAAAGAACCGAGTCCACGGCGGGGATCGAACTCACTACCCTTCGGACCGAAACGCTGAGTCGGTACACGCTCGTAGTCAGCTCGGCCATCCAGGGTCTGCTACTATTCAATACCTTAAAATGGCCCCGCCATTTCCTTCGCAGAAACAAATTGAACAGCACGATAAATCGGAATTAATAGGTTCGTCAGTTGAGCAAACAATTACCCAGCAAGCGAATATTAAATTCAATGTTATAAATAGAGAAAGTAGGAAGTGTATCACGTTGGACCACGACTATCGGACCCAACGCTACTCTCGGTTACGCAAGTGTCTATTTACAAACTTGCAAAGTCCGTGTCGTAACCTTCACGAGGGCGGAAGGATTTTGAAAGTTCTAGAGGCTGCTGTCCGCGTAGACGCCTACCCGTGTTTGGCAATCTCCTCTTCCAGTAGCCCTTCATTTGCATAACAAACTCACTACTACCAAAATATGCTCTTAGTGAACATGTAATGTGTTTATTTGTAATTTCTCGTTCGTAGTCACCGGCACAGGGTGTGTAATGTAAAGGTATTACTCTTCATAAGTTCGCTTGACGCTTGAGTAGGAATCTTCAGTTTGTACTTGGAAAACGTGATGGAGATGTGTGTCCAATAGCTGCGCCTTCACGTCCGCAAATTGGAGGTTTAAGGTGTATCAAAATCACTCAAGTGTTCATAACAATTAGTAGGTTGCGAATGAGGGAGGGGCGGCATGTATGTCCAAACTATCACACACATTTTACCCCTAGGAAATATTTCTTGAACGAGAAAACTGTAGCATGTAATGTACAATAGATTTGCACGTATCGGGATTTTAATCTTTGTCTAGGACAACTTTTACTTCGATGACAAAGATACAGTTTTGCTCACACGAAAATAAGAGATGCTTTAAATAAATATTTCCAGCAAACCATACATTAATTTATGAAATCAGATGAAAGGGATCAGATATTCTTAGCTTAGGTAATGGGCGTGGACTCGGCCAAACAAATCCTTAAAAGTTTCCCTGACCTAACTCGCAGTACTCCCTCTCTCTTCCTCAAGCGCCCATTGCCCATTAACTACAGGCGGGCCCGCCATAGCCCACGAAGCGATCTATTTTAAAACCGTTTTTCTTTTCCCTTAAGCGAGCACATACAACTAAATTCGTCCCCAAAAATTGCTCTATCGGAATTTCATTCCCTTCAGAGCGCACGCTTTCTGACAGCCGTCTGGATTAATGCCAGAATTATTTATTTATGGGGAGTCCTTCAACCGCTAATGATGTTGAGGCTCATGATGAGAAGATGATTGTGGTAATGATGTAGAAATGATGAAATGATAGGCAAGGGAGCCGGAAGAACGCTCTTCCTGCCAGGAGCCGGAAGAAAACTTGCATTACACATTACACGTGGTTTGGCTCAAACTCGGACTCCAGTAGTGGAGGGGGGTGCTCTAGCCATTGCACCACGAGCTCCTTCATTAACGCCGGAAAGCAATCTCCAACAGGAGTTATATAATCCTTGTTTTTTTGGACTAGCAACCCTGTTAAAGCGCTCCTCTAGCAAGAAATTACTACCCGGTCAAAGGATTTTCTTTCTTAATTTGCTGCATCCTTTCCGCAACATGTCCCTTAGCCCTTCTGTGACAAGAGCGTGTAATCTGTGAAGTAATACATCGGTAAGATTTTGGATTTTGTCTCGTCACGTCGCAGAGAGACAATGCCTTTTATCCCTTCGACAAGGGGCTCTGCGCCGTTAGTAACCGGGGTTTCCAGGCGGGCACGTTACCAATAATGCATCGTCTAGAGTTGCTTAACTTTCGCAACTTCGCGAAGCATCGTTAAGCAATTCGGCTAACGACGCCGGCACGTTTGGTTGATGGAAAGATACACGAATCCCTCCATGGTAGGGTAAAATCCTTCAATTTCCCCTGAGCGGGGATCGGATTGGTATTCCTCCAGTAAATCCGACACCCAACTTGGATCATCCGAACGAGGTCCCAACTCACCTCCTTGCACGCTCTTTGGCACCGACAAAGTTGTTCCATCGAAACCCCAAGGCAACTGGCTTTGCAAGGCTCGTGTTCCACCATACGCAGAACCCACATTTTACTATCACTCTGCAAGGAGTACGCAGAGCTTGTGCAGCGGCATTTTCTCTCCTCTAAAGATATTCAATTTTATGCGAATGCCAGCTCTGCGTAGAAAAGTGCTTCCCGGAGACCTTCTATAAGAAAAAAGCAACTAACGAACGGCCAACCGCGAAAGCGCATTTCCGGCATCTCGCTGCCATCAATTGTGCGCCTTTCACCTCCTGTCCGGGGGGATAGTGCGTGGTTTGGATCTCGCGGAGTGTGGCGCCTGCCCGTCGTTCATTCCCCCCGCCAGGTCACCCCCTCTCCCCACCTGCTGGCCGGCCGGTGGCAAAGGCGTTGCTCGGGAGGATCCTGTTTTAAAGGGGCTGCCAGCTGAAGCGGTAGAAAACGTCTCCAGTCTTAAGTCAGACTCGTTTATGTAGCTTCCCGTCGATAAAAAGAGGTCGTGAAAGTGCATTTGGTGCGTTGATCTACGTAGTGCGAATTACGATAGTAGCTGGCGTTCCGGGGACGTTCCGTTCGTAGTCAAGTTGAAATGCCTTTGCGGAACATTTTTGGGTGCTAGAAGCTTGGTATCTTGATTGCACGACACCACGTCCTAAATGATAAATCTACTTTGTTCGTCACTATTGTAACGATGCAATTATTGTCCAATCCCAATCATTGAAATTAATATCGAGTGAAATTAAAAGTAGTATATGGCCGTTGTTCTTTTATATTTGAAGGGGCGCGATTGACTTAAAACCACTAACAGACATTTTTGTTACACTAATGAGTATTTATGGGCACATTCCACTTTTCGGTATTTAATTTGTTTTTAAATGGGGATAGTTCAGTAACCTCGTCTGATGGTTCATGAATATCACTTAGTATCGGAATGTGATAGCTATGATATAGGAAATCCATGAAGTTACATTCAGTAACAGTTACATTTATATGCTACTGTTGGAGAAGCTATTGAAAGATCAATGGTACTTGGTCTGCTGTTACTGATGTTAATGTGAGTTCACCGGAGTTGAGGATGATGCTGTCATGGTCGTCAATTACTTTTTCCAATAGTCTCTTATCAATTTCGTACGATCTGCACATGGAGTGAAGACAGTGGAAGTCCCCAAGAATTATGATTTTTTTATTATAGTCGCATCAACAACTGCGGTCATTAGTGACTACTTTTAATATAACTTTACAATATTAATATAGCAACTTAACAATATATTACAGTATTAATATGTTGAAAGAGACATTATATCTATTTTTATGTTACAATATTCGTTTCCAGTATCCACACTAATATACCTGTTGCAATTAGATTTCCTTGAGAATATTGCTGTCTTTACAGAATTTTAATATCTTATTTTGGTAATCGTTGGATGATAGCATCAAGTCGGGGTTTTGATCACCTTCTAGGTATGTGTCTGCTGTACACATAGGACATTTAGCTAAAATCTATTTTAAAGTTAAGAAGGGTATCACAGTGCTGGCAGGTGAGTGGAGGATTTCCAGTTGAGTATTAATGACTGCACTTGCAATGACCAGTTCTTGTTATTTTTACCTAATTTTTTCTTGAGAATATTTTGCATGTTTTCAGAGAGTAAATATTTTAACTTGTTTGTGCAGAGGGATAAATTTTATGGTTTTCTGGAGGTTGTTACACTTTCCATCCATTATTTTCTTGATGTGTTCATAAATCCTTGCAAGTGTGTGATATTGTTAAAATACGTTCTTTTTCGGGCAACACTAAGTACAGCACCTTGTGGTAGTCCATTCTCCAGGTGTTGTACTAGTGATATGTTAACATTAACACTCACATTAAAAGGTCTTTCTGTGGTAAAATTTTTGATGAATTGAAATATGTTACCTTTAAGTCTATATTCCTGTAATTTTGTCATTATTCTATGAGTTTATGCCATGTCCTAAGCTTTTTCGACTTACTGCTAAAACTTTTTTTCTGTTTATTTTTTGTCGCATCAACGACTGAGGTTATTAGCGACAACATTTTTAATTACAAGTGTTTACAGACACTTATTACTTCATCAGTCATTACATAAACAAAAGTATCAGAATGTAATT
>BOPP01000015.1:13054357-13139664 GCA_017312745.1 Gryllus bimaculatus | reverse complement strand
ATGGTACCTAGAGCCAGAAAAGTTAAAATATTTGCCTTAATCAACCAACTCAAAAATAATTCATGAAATTTAATATATTGCACTGAATATGGTATAATGTAATTCTGTTCCAGTCGTAAAATCAAAATTACAATCGGCATACTATTTGGGATCCGATGGTGGTTGATCAGTAAATGCGTTCTCCTCAAAAAGCCTATCTTTTCGGCAAATTTGCAAAAAATATTTGAGATGTATTTTTAAAATGTACATAAAACTAATATTGTTACATTAACACACCTCGACACAAGAATTTAAAAAAAAGAACACGTAAGGCGCGCAACACAAATGCATCACAAACATATTTTACGTTATTTGTTTTCTAAATGTATTTACACTTTCACGACCAGCCCCAAATACTTCAGCAGACAATGCAATAATGCTACTCATTTGTGACATGGTGCCAGATGAAATATGGATGAGAGCAGCCCCGGTTTATCCTAGTAGCACTTTTAACCCGTGATACTAGCCCCGCGCTCTGAGAAAAATGTCTCACTAATGAAGAAAAAAAGTTTTGCCTTTATAAAATTTGTAAACTTACTGTAAAAAAAGACAAACAAAAGTATTTATCAATTAATGTTAAAGTTAAACAATTTGTTTTAGTTTTAAAATGCAACCGTTTGAGATTTATTGATTTGTTTGGATAATTTGTTAGTGCATAAATTCAAATCAGAAAATAATCAGCTGGTTCTCTTATGTTCGAATATATCATGCACATGTGTGATATTGGGGGATGACTCATTTTTTCCCGTAAGAAGACAAGCACTAGCGCGAATCTAGGTTACAATGACCAGGCAGTAGTGCCGTAGTGAACGCGGACCGAAGGATCTCGCGGGTTCGAGTCCCCCGCCTCGGGCATGGGTTTGTATTGTTTCGTCCTTTCACCTCCTTATCTTCATCATTATCGTGTCAACCCACAGTTACCATACCGTTACAAGCAATAGTGGTCGTTAATGACCTAGTAGTTGATGCGATTTTAAATAACAAGACCACGATGCACAAATTCTTACAATTATAATAACATGAATACTGACAAAATAAGTAATACACGCGTGTGCCGAACATTCACTAAAGTTAACAAAATTATTTACGGACTACTTGCTGAAAGAATAATGGGATAAAGGTTATAACTTTGCTGACACAAATGAAAAATATAATCCATTTTTTCAAAACTTTCATTTCATTTTAATCCATGGTTTCCTTTCAAAAAGAGAAAATTACTTTTCACGGAACAATAATACATATTTACACACAAGGAATAACACACATGATCACAAAAGGAATTAGAACATTGTGTAAAAACAAACGTATCCTTTGCTTTATCTCTAAACTTCATAACGTATCACCCGGTTTCCATGCCTACTTCCGAGAATACAAAATAATTTTAAGAAAAGTAATAGTTCAGGCAAAAATAATGAAAAATAATGAGTATATTTATCACGTTCAAGCAGATGAAATAAACATATCTGTGCAATATAAAGATACTTCTAGGTTAAAATGATTGATGCCAAATATGAGAGGGTAATAGTTACTATTTTAACTTACTGTACTACAAATATTAACGTGATTGTCTAAGAAGTAGTAATAATTATTGGTTTATAATTTGTTTCAAACGTTCAATGATTATATGTTATTGATGTACTTAATGTGATATACATTTTTGTTCATGTTTCATGGCTGTCTGAAATCGTCTGTATTATAGATACTTCGAATTAAACGATACACTTCGAATTAAACGATTTTGATCAATTCTCTGACTTCTGATCGGCTGTTCTGGATTTTTAATTGCACGATTAAGTTTTAATTGCACGCATGTCATAAACACAGTGATAATCAACGATCTTTCATGGAATTAATGAGCATATTTGGTTAACTAAATGAAAAACAATATTAAACGATATATTTTTCAAATTAAATTCTCCTCGTGAATTTTAATGTTTTAAAAACCAGTTTTAAAAACATTGATGTTTAAAACCATCGATTATTTTGGAACTATGTTTTATTAAAATCTTTGGTTTAATATTGAGCGTCGATGTTAAACATGGATGTTTTGTTGGCGATCTCGCACATCTAATAGCGACTCCTTGCTTTCCCAACTGCTCCGGAACAAGCCGGACGACGAAGAATATGCACGCGATTTCTTGAGCTCCTGAATCTCATCATCGCTATTTTTAGTGAGCTTAGTTGTATTATGAACTACAGTTGACTCCTGTTATTGAGAACCATGATAGTTCACAACATCAGAGGTTTACAGTATCCGACTCGCCAAAATAAAATAGTATCCCACAATTGTTGATTTTGTTATTTCAGAGTTTTAGTCAAATATCCAAACACTTCGAATTGAAAATTTCAGAATATTCTTTTAGTCTTAAAATAATAATTTATACCGTTTGCTGTAAACATTTTTATTAAAAAATTATGAAGATTCTTCTCCAGAGTCAGTGCTTTTAGCACTTAATTCTTCATTTTCCACTCTAAATATCACAATGGAGACTTAACACCCTTCCACTGTTGGAACATTTTCTTCATTTGTGTTCTCTTCGTTAATCTCGTTTTCTTCTCTTCTGGATGACCCACAGCATTTACGATTTCCTAGCCAGAGGGGATTTTACTTTTTATCACGCAGACAGCGTCGATAGATCTTTCCTTAGAAGTACTACCTTAGTGGTTTCTACCTTAGTGGTACATTCCCTTTGCTCTTTTTTCATTCGACGTATATCTAGAAAAGTAAGTTACGAGATACTCTGCCTGGAAACCCTTACTTTATTAGAATTTGCGGTCCTAAGGCGCAGTATTTTTCCCTGGGAGTTGTTTTATTTTCTATGTTCACTATAACATTTGTTGAGATTTCAAGGCATCGATCGTGCTCTTACTTGCAATACGTGCATTTTAAAGAATGCACCGGCATTCAGCAGCATTTTCTTTTGTGGATGCGAGCGCGCGAGAAGGAAGACTTACGCTTCCCGTATCCCGCGCAGCGACGTATCGAAACTTCTGCCACATCCAATACTCTGAACAGGACTTGCTGCTTGAGACTTGTAGACGCTGAAGTCACTCCCTTTCTCTTGCAATTTCCATTGAACCAAATCAGCCTCACGCCAGAGAGAAGTTACTCTAATAAGGAATGGGTTTGACAAGTTGGGAAATAAATGAATGTCATGTAAAGCGATGACTTTGTAAGAGATGGTGACGAAAACCATTGACTAATGAACTAACTAAACGAAAGAATTGACGAATTGAATGCGTGGTCTTAACTCGCAGTAATGTTATCAGCAGTAGCTGTCAAAGCGGTCCCTTATAAAAATGTCTATGCCAGGAATTCGCAACGCCCCGCCTGCGGATACCGACACTTCTTTAATCTGTATTTACGCGCGAGTCTTACATCCGCGAGCGTGAGTGGGAAACTCCCCGAAGACCTACAAACTGCGGGAACTATGATATAAAAAGCTTGGCAGGGGAAACCCCCAACACAACTCTCAAATTAGCTGCTTTTTGTAGTGACCGTTCTGTAGTCATGAAATACTGATTTTAGCGTAAATAAAATGACTGTATTGAGTTGAAACTATACTGTTACCTGAATTTATATCAGTAATTTCGATTTAAAAAATATAATATTACTAATGAACGAGTTCAATTTCCTTCTTTTTTGAAAGTATCTCTATGTTGGAAGATTTAAAAAACATGAATGCACTGTGTTCACATAACTCGCGCAATACATTTTAATGTATATTATCACTTGTTACACATATAACAATTTAAAGTATTCCAAAATGAACATATTGTGAGTGTTAACTAGTATAATGAAATCGTATACGTTTCCTTCACTTCAGAACAGTGAATGATTTTTTTCTTTATTTCTAAGCGCCGTGACTTATATATTTGATTTATTTTTCAAGTGGAAATTGTCACGTCTTACTGGGTGCCATAAAACATACTTCACCTTTTCAGAATTAAGCACTTACAGACATGGTAATGCGAAGGATCTTTAAATGTTGAAAACTATTCAGACCACCTTGATCTGCAATTCAGTGACATTTGTGTAAATTCTTCCAATGTTCATTGTTTTAGTGGAATATCATATTTCTGTTGTGCTTATTTAATTGTATTCTAAAATCACAATTTGTTTCAGAAATTTGAAAAGTTATTCGTCAATTCACTCGTGCATTATAACCATGGCATATCTATTTTGTCAGTGCATAGTTATAGCTACTATCAATCCTTCAATGGTATTAGTTATACATCAAGCAAAAACACGTACTCATACGAATAGCAACAGTTTTGCTATACTATTTAAAAATTGTAACCATTATCAAATTGCATGTATGAATGGTCATTAATTATAGAACTCCCTTTGTGGAATCACGAAATATTAAAAAACTCTACCATTCGTTTTTTAAGTTAGAATGTTTTTCTCTTGATCAGAAACTTCCTACTTTTTTCGGAATAAGCGAACTTTTTTTTGAAGTTGACCAACTGTTATGTTTACATTTCATAATTGATCCCGAATATTTGTGAAACATATTTAGAAAATAGACATAACAATGAAAGTACCGCTCCCCATCAGAAAAACGTTTGTTGACGCAATGGAAGTAATGTTTATTTGTCGTTCAAAGACACTTCGTCGCTCCACAAGTTAAGTGAAACATCTACAATAAAAAAATTTAAAACAATGTGAATTTACAGAAAATCAGTCATTCTGAGCAGAACCTTTTATTAGCAAAGACAAATTGTTTAACCCTTAATTTCAGCTGTCTGGTGAACTTCATTTTTGTCGCATAAATATACTATTTTGTCTGATTTTTTACTAAAAGTTCTGTAGGCCTTCGTACAACTTAAAAATTACAATTTTGAGATGTGCATATTTTCGTATACACCGACGACGTAAGGAAATCCTCTCTTGCACGTACGTTTCACATTACAGCAAAACAAAATAGGTACATGGGCCAACTGCGTATTGTACCCGACGGAGTACAATAGAAATGCACATTACAATTATCGATTACACAGTATTCGATTTACCTTACGTTCGAAGGGAGAAGTGTGTCACTGCGAGATTTACCTATCAGGCAGTGTCAGTCATAAGATAAAAAAATAACGATAGTTGGTTAAAGTACGGTACACGGTACACCCTTAGAGAAGCGTGGCGGGTGAGGGGGGTCTCCTTAAGTCCTACCTCAAATTACTCCACGCGCTCTCAGAAATGAATAAAACTTACGAATAGGCAATTTTCATGGTTCGCCATTCATACGCTTTGTCCCGCCGCATTGTAATGCCAATTGACTTTCAAAGGCAAGTTTTCTCGCTTTGCTCGCCCGGATCCAAGTCACGGCGAGGCTCGAGCCTTCGGCCCTCGCGTTCACTATAAACATCCTTGAGTTCATCCACCGCATAATTACCTATTCACTTTTATAAGAAAGCACTCTTCAAGAAATCCTTCAGAATCCAAACTGCCCAGTTGCCGCCGGGGCGGCGGGAAGTGGCTGTTTAAACGACTTCCGTGCGTTGTATCGTAAACTAGCCTGATAGTTTACTAATAAAAACAATTTCAGACGAACAGGTTCATCGGTAGCGCCAGGAACGTCACGAGATGTGCCAGTGCTAGCTTTTGCAATTATATCACCAAATTCCACTCTTTAGGTACTGATTTTCTGAAGATATAGTTCTTTTCTTTGAAAAAGTAGCAAGCTTTTCATGGTTGTTTCCAGTTCAGGCCGGTGCGGCTTCGTTACACCCAGCAGACTGGGAACTTTACTGCGCTGATAAATGTGTGAAATAGCGCTTCGCACATACCCAGGAAAGGCAATCTCAGTGTAGTTAAACAAAACACAAACAACAATTGTATGAAAATATACACGTATATTCTCATTACAAACAATTCAGTACAAACGTGCGAGGCGCAATACAGAAAACGAACAGCTCACCTTGCCCTAATGCTCACAAATGTTAAAAACACTAAACGGCGCGGCGGGGTGGGGCGGCGCGGGCCTGCCCTCAATTTTCGAGAAGAACCTTAGCGAAGGTTGCGGCCTGCCGCCTCCACCCAGCAACTCCGCTTCTCGCCAAAACGTAATTGCTCCTGGTCGCGACCGGCAACGCACTTCCCCACCCCTCCGCCGTTCACCGCGTTGACGTCACCCGTCGAACATGATATAATAAGAAAAGAAAGCGAAAAAGGGAGGGGGGGGGGCGATAGGGCGCACAGAGAAAACAAAAAGCAACAATCTCTCAACCTAGTATTTCTAGTTAAGTGCTTAAGTGAGAGCTATGGAACCGCGTTTTTGGTCCACTGCACGGCAGCCAGTTTCCGTGGACCAAAACGAATATATATATATATATTATATATATATATATATATATATATATATATATATATATATATATATTATATATTAGGATTTGAAAAGTTGTTTCACTATTTCAGGTGGTTAAAAAAAATTAGCAAAAATGTAGAAAATAATACATTCTGGGGAATTTTTAGTTACTAAAATTTTGTTTGTGACTTTTTTTGAGTCACTAACTTGTAAACTAATGTGGCAGGCCAAAAATATAGAACAGGTGGTAAAGTTTTAATAATACCACCTTAAATAGTAGTTGATAAATGTCAAAAACGGTAAAAATTGACAAAAATTACGATTTCTAAGGATTTTTTAATCTTAAAAGTTAATGTTTTATACTTGTTTCTATCATATGTTTAAAATGTAACGTTGTCTTGTTAACGTATTTACATAGAACTCATTTCCAATTGGAAGTTATACCGATTAAATACGAAAATATCTAAAAAATGAAAAAAATCCAACAGCAGTAACTTCTAGGGACATTTAAGTTACTGAAATGTAATGATTAAGCTTTGTGAGTGTTATGGGCATGAAAAGCTACTATCTGGGCACCACATATCCAATCGGGGATGTTATTTGAATGGCATTATTGTACTTAGTAGTTAATAATGTAAAAAATAGCGAAAAAATGTCATTTTTGAGCGACTGGTGCGCCCTCTAGAATTAATTTAAAAATCTTTTTAGTGTGCCTGGACATGTTTTTTCAACTAAAACTTTAATTCTGGACGGTAGCCCGAGAAAAAGGGAACCCACACTCCGGGAGTGAAGGATAGGCCGCGAGTGGGGGAAGCGGAGGGGGCGGTTTCACGCACGGAAGACATAAATAATACAAATATAAATTTTTTGAAAACTCTCTCACGTTGATAATATTGACATTAACGGCGATTTGTTATCACAGATATGCTAGAAAATCCATATAGGGTGAGGTCTTACTCTTCTTTAATATTCTGAAAGTAATTGTTTAGTTCTACCATTAGGAAACCGAAAAATTGAGAAAATTTCAGAAAAAAATTACTTAGGGTGGTAATAGATGACAGCGGGCGAGAGGATTAGGGCAAGACTGAAAGACTAGCCCATACCAAAGAAATTAGAGAACTAGTATGAGAAAGTCTGTGCTATTTGTAACACCATTAGTTTTGCCATTTCATAATAAAAATGCTTGAGAAGTTTTTTTCACATGCTATAATATATTTCTTCTGTCTAATTGTGATAAAATTCTTTCTTAACAGATTGCTTGGAAAGCATCCAAACTGTTACACTTTTTCAAAAAGGCTTGCAGAAACCCTTGTTGATGAGGAAAAAGAAAGAATGCCAGTGGTAATTGTGCGACCATCAATTGGTAAGTTTTAATAAGAAGGGTAGTTACACAATTTTAATTTTAAATCACATAATACAGAAATTGTGTTAAGTCAACAAATATTTTTTATTGTATACTAAGATCTATTTTCAAAGTCTGTTTTGTTAGAATCATCAAAGTATTAAAATTGATGGACTTATGGATAATATTAAATTTGGTAGAGTAAGACGCCTTTTTTTCCATCCATAAAAGTTTAGAAAACACACTGCTTTATTGACATAAAAATAGTTTTGAAACACGTCTCCGCTTTTTGTGTGCAAGAACACCTTGTCAGTGCAAGTTGGTTAAAATGAATAAGTTGATTAATACACTTTGTTTAGATTGCTGTGGAATAAATAAAATACACTACCATTGTTGATAACTGTGAACTTCAAATATTGTTTCAACAACAGCATATTTGAGTTGAATTTTTCAGGGCTTGAATTCTGATAACAAGAGGTAACAAATTACATATTCAATATTAAGAAAGTTAACTTAATTTAACTGAAAATATAAATGCATTTAGAAAAAAACCTACTGCCCTGGGTGCCGTGAATAAGTTAACTATTTATGTTAAAAATATGCTTACATATTGAACACTATTTTTGATTAGAATATTTTATTTCAGTCCAAAGTGTTTTATTACTTCAATAGAATTTTATCTCAAATCATTGTTTCTTATTATATCCTATTTCATAAAAAATAATTTTAGGAGCCATGTTAGTACACATTCAAAATTGTTTCTTATGGTGTGATCAATAAAATATTGATAATGAAGTTAATTTTGAAACAAAATGGGTACTGAGACAATGTATAGGTGTGTGTGTGTGAGTGTATGTGTGTGTGCATGCGTGCGTGTATATATACAATTATTTATTTCACATTTCTTTTAGGATCTGTATGGTTTGGGGATAATCTACTAAAGAAATACAATAAAAATAAAGAAATGAAAAAAGTTTACTTTTCAGTTCATAAAATTATAATAGTGAACATTACTAAATATATTTTTGTGATATCAGAAACAATTTTTTCAAGAGTCTAAAATAATGAATTTTGAAGGTAAAATTATTATGAAGTGTCCTGTTATTGTTTTTTCTTTTTTCTTTGAGCCGTTCTTATAGTGACTTACTATAGGTAATACTATATATATTTAAGAGACAATACACTTATAATAGGTATTACCGCTTACTTTTACAGCAATAATGTTCATTACTAATCATTCAACTGTGGGTAAATTTCCCTAAGAAACTATGCCAACTGCTTTAAATAGAAAACTAAATTTGAAAAATTGAACTAAATTTGTTAAAGCAAATATTTTTCTCCTATCCAGCTCAGTATATTTGAATTTGTGGTTTGTCATTGGCACATTAATTTCAAAATTCTTGGTACCATATGAAAGACATCATCATTAAATTTATTGTTTTTGGAAATAACAAAATATTGTACCAACACTATTGGTGCAGTTAATTGAAACCCAAGCGACGTTAATCACAACTAAAAGTTGTTGACTCATGTTTAGTGTAAGACACAAGGATTTGCCTAGTATACACATGAAGTAGAAACTGTTAGCAACTTATCATTCATCCATAATAATAATAATAATAATAATAATAATAATAATAATAATAATAATAATAATAATAATAAAATAATAATAATAATAATAATAATAATAATATAATAATAATAATAATATAATAATAATAATAATAATAATAATAATAATAATAATAATAATAATAATAATAATAATAATAATAATAATAATAATAATAATAATAATAATAATAATAATATAATAATAATAATAATAATAATATAATAATAATAATAATAGTAATAATAAATAGTAATAATAATAATAATAATAATAATAATAAATAATAATAATAATAATAATAATAATAATAATAATAATAATAATAATAATTAATAATAATAATAACAACAACAACAATAAAAATTATTTTTTATCTATCAATTGGAATGAAAAGAGAACAAAACTTAAAAATTGTGTGTCAATTGAAACAAGCTCTGTATATCATTAATTTTTTTCAAATGCAAGTTACAATTCTATGGTATTGTTAATTTTTTATTAGCTCGATTAATTCTTCTGAAATGGAATTATTGATGAAAAATGTTATGGTTATTATTTTTTTCCCAAAGTGTCACCGTCATTTAAGGAACCATTACCTGGTTGGGTGGACTCTTTGAATGGACCAATAGGACTGACAGTGGGAGCAGGCAAAGGCGTGATTCGCTCTATGCTTTGTGGGACTGACTATTTTGCAGAAGTTATTCCAGTTGACATAGTAACCAATTTCATGATCGTTGCAGCATGGGACAGAGCTGTAAACAAGTAAGATTGTTTAATCACATATTCTTAATTAGTTTAATAACTAAAAATTCTAACTATATTTATCGCATTCAGGAAACATGTAAAAGAAACTCCAGTTTTTAATGTATCTAATGGAGATGTTGTCAAAGTGACTTGGGGAGAAGTTGTGGAACGTGGACGTCAATTATCATACCAGTACCCATTTGATTATGTGGTATGGTATCCAGATGGCAACATACGTTCCAGTCACTTGGTGCATAACCTAATTGTATTCTTCTTTCAAACAATACCAGCTTATTTAATAGATTTTTTGATGCTTCTCTTTCTTCAAAAAACATTGTGAGTATTAATGTTAGTGACAATCTTTATTTATTTGTAAAATTTTATTTGATTATAAGTTAACTGAGAAAATATCTTCATACTAAAACCAGCTTATATCTGTATTTTGAAGAACACACTCCACCAATAGCCAAGAATATATTAAATGTTTTGCTTTACAGCATGGTACGTTTACAGAAGAGAATTAGTGTGGGCATGGAAGTACTGCAATATTTCACCATGAGACAATGGATTTTCAATATAGAGAAATTTAAAGCTACAGCTGAGAGTCTCTGTCCAAAGGACAGAGAAATATTTTACAGTACAAATGTAGAATTTGACGTGGAGAAGTATTTATTGAATCTTCTATTGGGAGCTAGAATGTATTGCATGAAAGAACCTCTTTCAACTCTTCCTCGAGCAAGGAGACATCTTAAAATGTGGGTTACTTTAATGATACAACAATGAATTGGATGATAAGAAAATGAACATTTGTAACTGAAATAAATGTTGTTTTTATTTACCTTTTCAGAATGTTTGTTGTTCATCACTTAAGCAAGATTCTTTTCTATGGATTTATGATCTATCTCTTGGTTCAATATATTGAGCCTCTCAGGTATTCATTGGATTACACCCTTACCAGCTTGGGAAAAACACCAATTTTCAGAAATTTTATTACTTCAAGTTCATGAAAATGAATAGAATTTTTGAATTGTGTTTAATTGAAAAGTTTTAATCATAAAATGTATTACAGAGAAACAAATGTATATAGTAATGATAATCATTACATTTCTTAATATACATAATGGTTGTGGATACATCATTAACTCCAAGAGAATATGCAATACCATACAGGATTGAGTGTCATTCCTTTATGGAGATCATATGTACAGTATTAACATGAGGACTTGAAACTTCGATTTTGATAAGTACTGTTAAGTGCATATGGATGAGAAAGACCGTAAACAACATTATTATGCGTCTGTTCATAGAAAAAATATTGCGAGTACTCAGAAAATGGCATATAATGTAATAAAATGTGTTTTGATACCCTTTTATAGAAATATTGTGGCAAAAAATCATATGTGTACAAATGTATGTGTTAATAAACAAAACATTTGAAGTTTTTGTTTTTGTTGGTTTCTTCAATAAATCCTTTTTTTAATATGTACATCTACATATTTCAAAGCAATTTCCTCATCTTATGATTTCAATGACAATTGAAAAGTTTTCACTGTGTTCAAAAGTGAAGCACAGATTTCGTGTTTAAACAGAGGTGTGAAGAACTTACAAAATATTGTAAAGTATTTAAATAAAGTATTATTATAAATTATTGCTTTTATAAGAAATATGAATTTTTTTGTAATATTTAATATTGATTATTCACTTGTATTGTAAACCATCTATAGGGTCATATTGGACTTTAATTAATTTGAAACAAGACATGATATTGGGAATTGATTTGTTGTAATTAGAATATTGGTAATATGGTTAGTCTTCTCAATGAATTTTATATTTCATATGCCAATAAATAACAACAAAAAAATAAACATTTGAAACAAATAAAACCAAAATGAACATTTCCAGTTTTATTGGCAGACATTAAAACAAAAACAATTTAACAGAATGGCACATTCAAGTCAATAAAATATATATGCATGTATATTTTTTAATTATACACAAAAATAATTATAGTGAAAGAATATTTTCACAATTTAATGAGTTGTTTTCTCAGTCTGATTATATTCCTCTTGACATAACATCACATACAATTTTTCTTCCTTTATTTTTAATGTAATATTAAGCAATTGTAAAATAAACATGAGTATTAAAGGAAATGATAAACTAGCTGAAATAAATAGCACACACACACACACACTTCTTGACCAGAGAAGACTGTCAGGCTCCAATATTTCAAATAATAAAAATATGCTAACCCACACCAACCAATTGCAATTAAAATGAATTTTTTTATACAGCAAAATGATCAATGAAGCAAATCTATATCCTTTACAGAAGTTGCTTATGCATTCAAGGTTGCTTACAAAATAGTAACAATGAAATGTGGCCATAAATCCCAGCACCATCCAGCCTCTGTTATCTTATAGTGCTGTGCTTTATTTTCAGAGACATCTAGATCAGCCCTCACCTTGATGTCATTAGTTTGTAAATCACACATCAACCTTGACAGAACAAACAGACACTTATTATTTGACACTAATATTAACAGCAAATGCCAGAAGTTCAAAGGCAGACTTTTTCCACAAGACAGTATTTATCATCTTCATAGAAAATGACAACATTATGAAATGTACGCAAATTCATTTGTGTTAACAAATACAATTGGGAACAGTTTCATGTGTATGAAAACTAATTCCACAGAACAATTCTTTTGAATAGTGGCGTATAATTATAAATGTTCTGTCACATTTTGAAAATAATACAAAGCTTGGTACAAAATTAATAGTTAAGTAATTACTTAACAACATGAAAGCAAATAATAATAAAAAAAGATTAGATTGAAATACCTACACACATCTGGAGCAGTTAGATACATTTCCAAATTTCCTGGTTGCTTCTGAACAGAACATTTTGCATTACATTTCTTTACAAAAGCTTGGATTGTTTGACATTTGTGATGCCATAGAATTGTTTTTAAGAAGTTAAAAATATTACAGAAATTCTTTGATGTGCTTTTGATAAAATATATTTAAAAGTTCCGTATTCTTTTAAAGAATTTTTGCGTTACAATAAACAAAACACAAAAATCATTGTTTATTTTCCTACCCCAGCGTATAGTGAATATTCACGAATTCTTCATAGAACTGAAGAAAAATACATCATCATTGTGAATTACGTATAGACTATTTATATTTTGTAGGAAGGATAGAATTTGAGAGCCATAACACACTTGTAGACTCTTTCAAAGTAATTTACAATTCTGAATAACAGAAATCACCGTTATTTTCGAATAACAGTTTCCCGGTGTTAACGAGGTAAAGCACGAGTTACTTATGTTGAAAAAAGCTTGTCACCTAATTCAAGAGTCAATTCGAATTCTCGCAGTCTTCTAGATTTCTTTCCCATCTTCAGGCGAATTTCCCCTCAGATTCGGAGACAGGTACCAAACCAACCTTCATTTCTCAAGCACCAGAGAAGGCGAGGAACACCCGGCGGGCGGGGGCGCTGCTAGGGGTTGCCGTAGCCGCCGGCGGCGGCGGCGCGTGGCTCTTGCACGAATGGGAGCCCCACGAGGTCGGCGGCGGCGCTGGCGCTGGCGGGCTGCGGTTGGCGGTGGCGCAGGCAGAAGGCGGCGATGCGCTCGCACGCCTCCCGCAGCTGCTCGGGCGGCGCCGTCAGCACCAGGCGCACGTAGCCCGGGAAGTCGAAGCACTGGAGGAACAAGGCGTTGGGATAGAAATAAACTAGACTCACTGAGAGCACTGCTGTTGCGGAATAATTTGAAGACCCATTGTAGTGGACATGTGCGTACCTCGTAGACATCGTTGCGACTGTGCGAGGGGCAAGTGAGTTGTTCAGAGTAACGATATGTTCTTTTCGCTGCGTATATTATGTAACTGTGTGAAAATATAGTACGTGATATAAAATGGTTAAGAGTTTTCCGGAATATATTAAATTCACGAATAAATTCAGTGTTCCAAGTTCAAATTCAATGTTCCACGTTTAACTCTTTAGAACGAAATATTGCAAGGGGAATACCTGTGTTGTTCCGCAACAGTAATTAATTGTCAATATTGAAAACCTTTCATTTAAAAACGTGAATATGTATTGCTAAAAATGGCCATATTTTTAATTTTATTACACTCACTCAAAAACAAAGATAATTATGAAAACAAGCGCAATTGAAGTTAAATTTGAACCCTACGCGCAAATCATCCCCTACAATTGCGGCAATGGCCCCTTTCAATTTATCCAGTGATCTGAACTGTCGCTCCACGGAATTGTAGAGGCTCGGTGCTGTCTGCATTTGCTAACGTCATTAGTACCGTAAGTTTAGTGCGTGTTTTATCGCGGGAGGTGGCAGTGATCTTCCACGGCTGGATGAGAGATCTGGCGCCGACCTACTCGCTCAGTCAGCCGGTCAGAGACATTGCTGGGCATCAACTGATGCTCATTTTGATACCTTATTTAAATTGTATTTCCCCCTGAAAGTAGTACGAACTATAAAACACATTAGTAAGGAAGTTACAATACGCGGCCCCGGGTTCGATTCCAAGTCGTGTCAAATCTATAGTGTGCGTTTTCCTTGCAATGTGTATGTTGCTGTGTGACGATGAGTAAATTGTGAATTTTATGGCACAAATGATGACGTATATTTTAGGGCACGAATGATTGTCATTACACATTCAGCCAATCGCTGCGAGAGAATCGCGGGGAGGAGGAGGTAAACGGAACGGCCGACCACCGTTTTCTTGCACAGATATAAAATACTCGAGACATCCCAAGAAAGTTGTTTCGCCAAATTAAGTTTCATTTTCTTATAAATTTATAATACTGTTATACAAAATATAGTGTATGCAATTCATTATAACGTTGCTTTATTGGATTCGTACAATTTCGAAAACCCGCTCCGTACGTCGCTCGTTTTCAAAACATGTACTCATGCAATAAAGCTTAACATTATAAACTAATTGCTTAGACTACCATTACACCGCTCTCCTGTAAAGGTGTGATCGTGGAGTTGGTTACCTGTCCGGGGAGAAGGAAGACGGACTCCTCCGCCATGAGGCGCTCCACGAAGGTGAGCTCGCAGGCGATGGCGGGGAAGTCCTGCAGGCGCAGCCCCACCATCATGTACATGGCCCCCTGCGGCATCACCGGCCGTAGGCCCTCAATGCGCGACAGCAGCCCGAACACCAACGCCGCGTGCTCCTGCCAACACACACTCTGCGCTAGTCCCGGATCCACGTCATTCACAATACGCATTTACGCAGAAAACATTTGGAAAATGCCCTATAAAGAACCTACATTAGCCCATCATGAGAGTGTTCTTCACAAATTTTACGCATAGAACACTCACTCAGCACTTTAACTATACGTCTCAAAGAGATTTCAACAAAGAGTAGTATTACACAATGGAATGCCTACCTTTAAATAATTAAAGAATTAACATTATAACTACTTTTAATTCAATTCCTAAAACCCCTTAGCAGTCACCTTCATTCAATCGAAAGGAAAATTCCTTTCTTTTCGCTTCCTGATTCCTTTACGTGTGGAGAGCAAGCTCCCTTTGCGACTCGTGGGAGTTAAAGTCACGTATGTTATTTCATTATCAATACCGATTTTTAAGAAGGACTCGATGGGCACAATACGAGAAACGTTCGTGATTGCCAGGTAAATATCATGCATATGAAGATTCAGATGAAGGATGTTTACAGTAACTACAGTGAACCACAATTACAATATTGAAACACAATTACAATATTAATTTTCAGTTTGAGAATGAAGAGAACCGATGCATTATGCAAAAAAATCCAATACTAGCAAACACTTCTGAAAAGTGGCATTATATTTTGAACAAAAAATATCATAAGCAATATCAATGATTTTCAGCTTACTGAAAAATTTAATCCTTTGAAAAAACAAACAAACAAACAAACAACGTTGGGCCTCTCCCCTTTGGATTAAAAAGTGGGATTAGACCTGTATTACGATTCCCCATTAACTATCTTTTATTATCAAATTTTCGTAAATGTATGTTTAATATATGTAAATCTCACGAGCTCTGGATCTGGGAAGTTCTTTAGTCTAAGAGTACTTATCTTGTGGAGTTTTTGGTTTAGGAACTCACCTGCAAAGTGCGTGATGTGTCCTCGAAAAAGGTCTTGTGCTTGTTCTCCAAAATGGCGGGCAGTGCGCCCTGCACTATTGTGTTGGAGCCAATGGTGCGCTGACTTAACATGTTCAGAGCTTTTCTAATCTGCAATAAAAACGAATCATAATAATTCACGTCTTTTCCTGGATACGGATATGTTCTTACTCCGTGTACAGTAGTGTGACGTAAAAATATTTGTCATTCTTGGTACTTTCGAGGGGAAAGAAAAAAGTCTCAGAGAAGAAGGCATCTGAAATCCTGAGTCAATTACAAGTCATGTATAAACGTTTTTGTTCAATGTTAATTTTCACATTCGAATTGTAAGTGGAATTCAGATTATTTTTAGAAAATTATTTAGGCTGTCGTGGGAATCTATAAAGTCAAACATTCTTGAAAGGCCATAATGGCGATACTCATTAATGCCTTAATTCATCATCTTACAAGAATTTATTATGAAATTATTTCAGAATTTTGATTACATTAATATTACTTGCACTCAGATATAGAATAATTGAAGTGTAGTTTTAATCAATTACTTTTGGAATTGAGAGTTCTCATTTCTTTGCGTTTCTATGGGACTATAGCGTCAGAAGAGATGATTGCCTTTATTGTATTTAATTTAATGATTAAATTTGAGAAGTTTTACTGAACATTTTATCTTTATATTTCTAGTCTACCCTATTTTCATTAATTATTGAAAAGGTGCATCAGGCAGGAAAATTCTATACCTTACATTAAAATGCTTTTAATTTATTAATTTTATTTTTATCATTAATTTTAATTTAACGCTTTCAGACAGGCCTAACGTAAGCACACGGTTTCCCTTTCCTCGTTATTTTTCCCTCCTACACACACACACACACACACGCACGCACACACTTGCTTGCACTACATTATTATTCATGTTGAGGTAACAACCGTGAGCTTAGATCTTGTCTCAGCTGGGGCGATTCCCCGATGGGGAGATACGTAAAGAGGAAAACGCCGGAAGCCAGAACTCACGTTCCAGTGGGGGAGGAACACCACCATCAGTTTGTACTACACTCGGAGGACTATTGACCAGAGCCCTAGACGTGCCCCAAAACACTACCTACTAGCTCACTCACGCCCTTTGCCGTGTTCTGCTTTACCTCGTCGCTGAAGGCTCCGATGGGGTCGTGGATGACGATCCATCCCATTCTCCATCCAGGAACCATGAACCTGAAAACACCGCTCTTTTAATTCCTTTTACTTCGGTCTGACGCGAAGTTTGTTCAGTTTAATCTACAGCGCCCGGCAAGGCCAGCGGTTTGCAGTTCACTCCACGTTGTTCACGTAAGACAAGGTGACGTGAATGTTTCCGTGTTATCCAAACGGACTACTTGAAGAAGTTTGACAAAGTTGAACAGATTTATTGTAGTAGTTTTATGACAGTTAGTTTAGTAGTTTATGGCTAAACTCCTGCAGTGAAACATTAAGTGAAACCGAACTTCCGTCACACAACTTATCAGTAATCATTCCTATACTGACGTCGTTAACGAATAAACGGATGTCAGCACCATTTTCCAATTTGAATTGAATTGATACCTTATTTTACGTGGCGAGACTTGGCCTGCTCTTCCGTCTGACCACGCAAATTTCTCTCTTCGCAATACGCTCTTTTCACCCACTAGCAGAGAAAGAAGGTATTTCTTGGGCGACGAAACAGGTAATTTGAATTTAGTTAGGCGTCATTTAGGCTTGATCTCTTATATGCAAGTAAATCTACCAACGTGGGACCGCCGGCTTTACTTCCCTTCCTAAGGGAGGCCTACGAAGGATTTTTTCACCCTTAAAAATCCACGGCTTCGATTGGGTTTGAACCAACCATATAAACCGCCATATAAACTTACCGATACGCTGTTACATCATCGCCGCCGCATGCACTTAGCTGCTGCGTTTCAAGAAGGGAGAATTAAAGTGTTTAGTTTGTTGAACTTAAATTTGATACACCAGTGTGATTTGTAGGTTAGACACAAATCCCCATGCTTAAAGTGGAAATCTGCCCTAAGAAATGTATGTTGGCCGCCTCAGTTGCCCTAACAGGACGAATATTGCGAAGTACTATTAGTAGTATACAATTTTGAAAATTTGTTATTGTGATCATAAGTTTGTTAAAATATATTTGGTCTCTTGAGATTTTTAAAATTTGCGTAATGACAATGCAATATTATTTGCTTTGTATTATAAAAATTCTTCTTTACTTGATCCTTTTCCCAATGTCATTTTAATAAATCCAAATAAATATATGTTTTTCGTGTTCTTCCGGAGTGTGAGAAAAAACAAGAGTGTCATAGATTAGGTTAGATATCATGATATATAATTTGGCTTTTAAGTTGGTGGAGAAATTTCGATTCAGATTTGGGTGCGTTTCACTGTTTCTCCCTTTGTCCTTCGGTTTTTGAATGTCATAAAAATTATAATAGTTGTGCTTTATTCACGATATTATTATTTCAAATGTTTTTTAAAATAATTCCATCGTTTCTATGACCATTTGTGGTGTCATAAAAATAACGAAACAATGCACTCTAGTGCATCGTACAAATGCAATTTTCATGTTCTTCACTGACAATGGATCAGAACGTCACGTTAGAGACCTTTGTGATAAGGGATACGTCTGCAAATTCAGATGAAAAGGAAATGCTATTAAGATCTGGGCCATATGTGCGTTTGACATGCATCGGGAGAGGTTTTTCGTACACAGAGCTATTATGTTGCTTGGAAAATACTGTTGCTGTGGATGTTACACGATGTTGCATCTACTTTCCTGAGCGTCGATAAGAGAAGATGCGAGGAGAGCAAACGAGCGAAGGACTAGCGATCACGATAAGGGCATGCTACATAAAACTGTTGGCAGAAATGTCATAAAAGTAAAAAAAAACTAGATATTTGCAAATAAGAAAGGGGAGAAAATGGTTGACATTTAACGATTATTTAAACGTTTAAAAATTGTTTAAACTTTATGAATTCGACAGGGAAAACTGTTCAACACATGTTTAAAAGGTTATACAGATCTTGGGTTATTTTGAAGAAATTTATATTGTTGATGTTTTCTAGTTACTTGGTTTATTAAAATTACAGGCTGAAGCATATTTCAATTTTACGAACCTCTTTGTGAGACCTCCGCAGGAGAGAATGGGCACCTCAGAAGTCAGCGAAGCCATAGGGACAAACCTCTCTCCGGGGAAAACCTGCACACAAAGATGTCAATAAGAGACAATGCAAGTTGAAGATGAGATAACGAGGACTTCATCGCAAGTCATTGCTTCACATAGACTGCTTACAACTCTGAAGTTTAGGCATGTTTCTGGGTGAACGGTAACATGAATACAGAAAATCAGATAAACTAGAATCATTATAAATAAATCTTTAGGTGTAAGTTGTAGGAGTACCTGTTTATGCACACAATCGCTTAAAAACTATACAGAGCACAACTCACGCGCAAAAATATTTAATAACAAATGTTTAGTAATTAATGTAATCACAATTGACTTATTTTTAAGTATTTAATGAAATATAAATAATGTAGTACAATGTATCACTAAGTAGTTTATCAGTTTTAAAAAAGGTATTCGTGAAACTAATAAACAAAAATTTTAAAAAATAATGGACAAATGCGTAAATAGGTGCGTATGAATGAAATTAGTGAGTGTTAAAACGTGAGGGCGCGCAGTTTCATTAAGTGGTCAAACGGATGAATGAATGAAATACTGAGTGAAGGAAGTGCTAGAGGTACCAGAAGGCGCTGTATCTATAGGTACGTAATGGATGAATGAATGAATGAATGATTTCAGTCCAATGGGCTATGTAGGGGGCGCTGCCATTCAATGAGATAAGTCAAAAGAGATAGCGATCTGCATCAACATGTGCACAGTGGATGAATGAGTGATTGAATTGCTAAGAGGGGTAGGTAGAGAGCGCTGCCTCACCAGATGCTGAATAAATGAGAAATGTTAAATGGTGAAGGGGGGTGTCTCACCGATTGCTGAAAGAATGAGTGAACTCAATGTCCACATGTTATGCGGGGGACGTTGTCACACTCGGTATTCAGTGAATGGTGAAAAGCGAGAGTGCTCTCAGTGGATAAAGGAGGGATTGAGGTGCTAAGAGTAGGCAGGGAGCGCTGCCTCACCAGATTCGGAATGAACGAGAAGTGTTGAAGGGTGCGGCGGGGGCTGCCTCACCAGTGAGCGAGTGAGTGAGTGAAGGGGCGCTCACCAGGTGCTCGTAGATCTCGTCGGCGATGACGGGCAGGCGCAGACGGCGCGCCAGCTGCAGCAGGTCGCGCAGGTGCTGCGGGCGCCACACGGAGCCGCACGGGTTGGACGGGTTGTTGATGAGCAGCGCGGCGGTGCGCGCGTCCGCTTGCTGCTCCAGGTGGCGCAGGTCGGCCTCCCAGCCGCGCTCCGGCTGCGCACCGCCACACGCCCCGCGCGACATCAGCGCCACGCCCAAGCCCACGCCCACGCGCCGCGCTGGGCTGCCGACGTTTCGACCCACATGTCGCGGTCTTCTTCAGAGCTGTAGTGCCAACTAACTCTGAAGAAGACCGCGGTCGAAACCTCAGCCTTCCATGCGGCGTCACCCCCACAACCCAAATCATGAGTTTGGCTACATCATATAACATTAGGCACTTTGGCACGACGGAGCGTTGTAGCAATCGACGGCAATATCGATATCAGGGAAGTCGAGAAAGAGGGTTTGCACAAACGTTTAGGTCCAAATCATGGTGAAAAGATATGAGTTAGCTACTCCGGCGAACCGATTTTTGCTCGTTCTGCTCAGCGCACGTTTGCGTCACGAACCACGTGACCACAGCACGAACCCTTCGCTTGAAAAGCCAGACCAGACGTCGGTCGCCATGTTGCTTCGACAGCGAGAAGTGTTGAGAAACATTTTGAAAGTGCCGTAACGTGAACATTTTCAATGGTGTTCAACCAAAAATATGTTGTTGAAAATAATTGTGACGCAAACTGGTACCTGAAGCTCATTGGCTGAAGTCCGATAAGATGCTTAATAGCTCCCCCAGTTCTTTTCACCATGGTCCAAATGGTACAAGTTCCTTACTCTGGGGTCAGAGTGCACTAAATCCCCATAATGCCACATCCTTTTTATTCTCATTTGTTTGACTAGAGCTCCTCAGCATTCATTGGTCTGTATATATTAGTATATTATTATATTGCTTTTATAATATTAAATAAATATAAATAATACCACATCTATTATTATATACGCAGATTTATGCCTCGAAGTGCGTGTTGCATCATGAGAATGCACACCCAGCCGCCAACTACTGACCTATCGTGCTTTTTCATTAACATTATCAATATCGTTTTCGTTATCATTATAGTTATCGTTATCATTATCATTATCGTTATCGTTATAATGGTAGTTATCGTTATAATTACTTGGAAATTTAGTTAAACAATTACTTGGAAATATTTTTTTCGTTTCACAATTGTGAACTACTGTTGCAATACCCCATAGCTAGTAAACATGATGTATTTGTTATAAAGTATGGTTTGATCATTGAGATAATTGAATGCTGAAGCCAGGAATCGAACCTGAAACTCCGATACACACTCAGTTACTTTGATCAATAAGCTCAGTATTTAAAGCAACTTGGCGTATACCGGGAGGTTTGAGTGTAATTCCCGATTGGTGCAGTCAATTCTTTGAACAGTTAAGCCATAATTTATATCAATTATTATTTGTCATTTAAGTTGGTTCACGTATCTATCTTCACCTTCATATTCATATTGTACAGTATTGACTAATTTTTACTAATAAATTACATAAAATAGCAGTGGTTATTTTATCAACCGCAGCCAGCTACATATTTCAAATAAAAGGACGTAATATGAATAATTGCTGTTGCTGCCGCCTCACCATCAAGTTGTAGGAGCGGATGTGCACGCCGATGGACTCCGCGAGCGTGCGGTAGAGCGCGAAGCCAGGCCGCGGCACCAGCAGGTTCTGCCCGGGGTCACACAGCGCCGTGATGCACATCTCCAGCGCCGACGAGCAGCCGCTGCACAGCACCACGTCCTGCGCAGAACGCGCCCACGCCCACGCTCACGCACCGCGCTCGGCGCACAGTCGCCTCTCCCTCCCCCTCGCGCCCGCCCGCTGCACATTCAAACCAATGCTCTGCTACGAGCCGCGGCGCTCGGAAGCGCACAGCCGTCGCGACGTGGGAAGTGGCCATAAGGATTCGCGGGTGTTTCTGGGAACTTCCGCTGCTGTGGTCATATTGGTGTAGTAGGTTGCTTTTATCTCGGTGGCGGTGTAGCGAAATTTTGAAGTAATTGGAAAATTATTGTTGTATTCTGAAGACTATTTTTCTTAAAGTATCCAATATGTTGCAGTGTTCTACGAGATTGTTTTATTTGTTATTCTTGAGGTATGTGCGTGCTACTTTTTGCAAATTATTTTGTGTGGTTTTGTTCAACAGCATTTTGGCTGCTGCAGGCCACTGGCCTGTTTTACACATTTGTTAGAGTTTCCTTTCACAAATTGATCATTTCATGCTGCCTTTTGAAGTGGTACTCACCTTAAACTCCACTTCCGCATTTGGATATGACACGTAATTCGCGACAGCTTCTCTTGCTTCTTTGTACCCTGCAGACAAAAGACAGAACGTTAATCGTGCGTGAAGGCATAAATGTTTATATCTGTTGTGGAAATTTCTCCAGAAATGGAAATTACCCCTATATTTATCTATTTTGAAATTTTTAATCTAATGTAAAATTTCGTGCAGTATTTTCTAGGAAAAGCTACATGAATCTTTGGTCTCAAAATCATGTGACAGACACAATTTAATAATTGATTTTTCATCAGGAATGTAAAAAATTATTCAAATGATAACAAAAGCTAAACGAGATACCGACAAGCAAACCTCTTGGACGATATGTTAGGGCAATCATGAGATTATTACGAGTATTGTTAAATAGACTGTAAATATTTTGATATATTTTTATGCGATGTGGTAAATTATGATGAATACTTTTCGTTGTTTCGATTTTAGAAATATATCATGTACTCTGTCAGAATTTAGAGCAAAACGTAATATTTTTTTTAAATACGATTTTCTAGTTTTCATCAAACTGTCTTATTAAATTAAAAATAGTTAATAAAAAGTTATTACTGTAATCTTCACACAAAAATGATTCAATATCACATTTTTTCTTTAGCACTACACTGAATTTGTGATTACAGGAGAGTTACATTATTAGCACTATAAGCAATTATAATACTTGGTGTCCAAATCAAAACATATGCATGTCTAATTCGGTTTAGGTTCATATTTTACATTGTCATCTATCGACAACAAACATTTCCAATGTTATACAAAAGGCAATATTACTTGAAACTGTATATAACAGTCCGCTATATTCTCCCCAATCGCTCTTTGAAATTATGCGCTACTGTTCGAATTTCTCATTCTCATTTGTTGCCCCACTCCTAAAATGAGTCTTATCCCCCACCCTTCACCTTTGCGCATTTGCACTCGATTGGTTCGCGCGTGGCTCCCGAGGTCAGTGAAAGTGCAAAATGTTGTGCAGGCCTGTGTTAAGTGATACGACCTCCTAAATGTACGCCCACAATAAGAACGCGAGAAAACCGACCTGAATCAGACTACTCTCAAAGATAGCAAGTCTCTGTCAGTAAAGTTGGGCACCCTGCTCTATGTCACTGCTTTGAAAGAAGAAGTAAACAGCGCACATCGCATAACCAGACCTGCCAGGAGAAGAAAAATGAGAAGTTGAATATGTAGTCACGTCATTTTATTGTTGTATAATGCTTTATAGATTGGAATTCTCATATCACGAGTGTAGCTACTGTGAGGCAGGTAGAAAAGTTGATTAAGAAAGCCTCGTCTTCCATACGTCTCTTCTACATCAATGCACCGAATTCATCCTTGCTTTCACGGTTGACGGTGCGTGGGCTGACGCTAATGAAAACGGTGTACTCTGTTAATTCATGTGAGTGGTTATTTTGGCACTCAATCATATCAAACAAAATTAAAACGGTTATTTATAACCGTATGTCACGAATAAAAAAAATTGACAAAACAGAAAAATTTGATTGCCGAATTGCCTGTCTACAGCGGGGTTACGTCATAGATACAACTAATTACTTTTTGCTATCAAATAGACGATTATGTTAAATAAATACTCAAGAAACTTTAATTTTTTCACAAAAACAAATTATTAAAAAGTGTGACTAACAGAGTTTAAAAACTAAGTCGATTGGAGGGCATGGTTGGGCACTAATATGTAGAGGTGATTCACATTCATTTCAAAAACGTTAGCTAACAAGTACTGGGGCGGTGATATTTCCTATAATTTTTGTCATTTCACCATTTGAAGAATGCTTGAAATAAATGTATTCATGAAAATAGAGAGGAAGAAAAGAACTCCTAACACTTTTTTAACAAATTTATTTACATACTTAATTCTATGAATAAAATGAAGACTACTGTAGATTTAATTAAATCGTAATTAAAAGGAAACAACTCTCTTAGGGCTCTTTGAAATTATGTGCTTTTTGGCCTGTCCGTTTAAGTCAGCTTGATGACTTAATTCTCACGCATACATCATTTCATCGGTTTTTTATGTGATTTGCATCGGTTCTTTATTTTAGTGTCAATAGCAAAACAATATAAATACCTCTTGAAAACTATCTCTAACCTCAACCTGCACGCTCTGAACTCGTAGTGGGTATCAATATCTGACGCTCGCTCGTATGGGAGAGCAATGATGCATTCGGCGACATTAAACCGCTGTAGAACCTGTCAACAAATGGCCCGACGGAAGCCCAGGCAGCGACTCACCGGCGCAGGGGGCGTATCCGTTGTAGCGGCCCGAGTCCAGGCTCTCCCGCACGGCCGCCACGGCCTCTGGCGGCGGCCCGAAGTTGCCGAAGATGGTGGGGTCCCCTGCAACAGACGCGCGCCTTGCATCAGCCACACCCGGGCAGGAGGGCGGACATCGTCGCGCGCACGCGGGAAAATGGAAAGGGCATCGCACTCAAATTCCACGATTAAAAAGCAAGTTTTTATAATCGGCTTCCAAAATTGTACCAGGGCAGACAAGGTTTACAAAAAACAAAGGAGATGTACCGTCACAACCAAGACACAGTAATCCAGTAGAAGCTCCAAACAGCCGGATGGAGACAGAATAACATTGGAGAATGTAGAGTATAAACAGGCAGGGGTCAAACGCTAAAACACCATAACTGTCAAATGAAAGCAAGCGCAAGTTCTAAAGTGAGAGACCCGCTCGGTGACCACCCAGCGGCCCTCGCCTCGGGTGGCCGCACGCCACCCGTCCACCTCTACCGTCTCTTCCGCTTCGGCCCCGCCTCGGCGTTCCATGCCCGCCGATGACGTGGCGCCGCCCAAGGTGAGAGTGCCGGTGGGCGAAACTAAGGTTTAACCGCCTCTTCATTATCCGCAACGAAAAGACCGGAGGAGGTGGCTCAGGGCATCAACTGATGTCATTGCACGGCCTCTGACCGAGAAGTCTTAAGTCAGGTTCCGGCGTTGGCAGGATTTTCGATACTAGCTAGTTAGCTACGAGGTCAGTCGCGGTCTGGAGGACAATTCTAGCGGTCTTCTGATCGGTTGTGGTTTCTCCGATCAATATCCGATTTTTGTGGCTTCTCCGATCAATACTAGGCGAATGTCGTAGTAGTACCCTAACAAAGTGTCACGGACCGCGTGGGAAAATTTTCTTCCTCTTCCTCGTCCTATCTTTACCCCTTACTTATTCACACTTACACTTTCTACAAGGAAGGATTCTTCTCCAGGAAGGGTTTTATTTGCCAAAAGTCCAAATGTTGGTACTTACGTTCAAGTTTATTGTCAAAACATTAGAGAAACCATGTAAGTGTATTTCGTGAATGATTGTTTAACACAAAACACACATTATAGCTGAATTTTTAATTCTGTTTTTATTTAAAAATATTGCTTTACAAATCAGAAATGGAGTGTACTTTTTTTATATATCAGATGGAACCATTTCATTTCACTAGAACACATCGTTAAGCCATACGTACGCTAACATATTTCAGATTCTCAAATGAGTGAGTCTAAATCATCTGACAACAATTCAAACATTTTTAAAACTAAACGTTTTGAAGCATGTACTCGCCTTAATTGCTCTTCACTCACAATCTTATGCCTCAATTACGTGATTCTTCGAAATGAAGCGTAATCTTGATCATCACATGAACGTTTATTGCATATTCTAATGAAATAATTTAGAGTTAATAACAATTAATTCATCATAATATTGCCATGCTTTGACCACTGGCACCTGATGCTGGAGGGAAAGGTGCCCCCTGCAGTATAGGCAGACCCGTCATACGAAACAGGCGAGATGGTTGTCTACTCCTTAGCACATTTTCGTGCGAGGCACTCGGCGATCGATTGCGGTGAGCCCTCACCAAATAAACGATTTTCAAACGGCGTATTTCTACTTCCACCACCTTCACTAAAATTTCGAAGACGGCGAATATTAGACTTTGAGGTAGAAGGGCAGGTGAGTAATGAGAAGATACCATAAAGTGACTTTTAAAGGGAGATGAATTCATATGAAAATTTATGGTATAATGTAACATTTTAAGTGTCAAACTTCTTGTTCTTAACAAGTTACTTTACTTACAATAAATTAACTCGTGATATCATGACGTATAAGCAAATGCAATTATCTCCAACTAGATTGCCACTTCGATGTTATGGTTAATGACTTAGTGTTTCAAATGATTACAAACTTCTTAGAAATTGCAGTATTTCTTGTGTCAACATGACGTTTTATTTTAATTTTTCATGTCTTACAATAAGAATAAACGACATTTTCAGCTAAGAGTATAAACTATTTGATTGTACAGTACAATAAGAGGCAGAGAACATGCTGAGAAGGTGAAGTTGGCGTTTAATTAACGTAAACAGCTTCCTAACATTCCTTTTAATAAATTCAAGGACAAAGGAATGCAGTGAAGCGTTTGGTCCCCAGAGGGAACTGTCGAATCCGCAACTGCACATGATGAGAGGTCTTGTGCGATTGCATCAGCGTGGTTGAACGTTCCGTATGTATTCGGCCATGAAGATCAGCTGACAAGAAGGAGCAGAGGGACACGAGGAGGGTACATTTAAGTTTCTTATTTCTGAATATTAAATTGTATCGAATTTAAAGGACCTGGATTTTGAATGCATTGTTAAGTACGTAAAAGGCATGCTTATAAAACATATTTCAGAATTACTAATATTATTTTCTAAACATTTTCGAGGACACTACCTCTTAGGCAGCAGACGGTAAAAACGAATATTCTATTTTTACTTCGCAACCATTGAAGTGCGCAGGCTGGAATTGCATTGCTGATGTCTCTGCAGCGACTCTGATCAGGAGGCTGTATGTTCGGCACCCGACGTTGCAAGGAGTTTCAACGCTGGGTTGAAATCAGCTGTTTTCTGGAGGCGAATTTTAGCGACCGGCTGCTCGGGTCGACAGTTTTCCCTGGTTTCTCTGATGAATATCAGGCGAATGCCAGAATACTATCTGAAGCAAGGGGTCACGAACCGCGCGCGATTGTTCTTCCATGTTTCGCAACTTCTTCTTCCATGTTTTTTCATCTCAACTTACACACACACACACACACACACACACACCGAGCTTACACGTACACTCATTTCCTAACACACATGTTAGGAGATCAGTCGGGAGCTTAGAGCTAGTCCTGGATGGACTGGCACCCCGCTGGGGGAGATACCTGAAGGCAAAATCCCCCGAATGCCGATGAATAGGTCGGCACCGGATCTCAACATCCGGTGATGGATTAAAATAGTCACCTTTCGCAATAAAGCATTCACTATACTAAAGAGAATAATGACCATCGTAGTTGACGTACCCGGAAACATCACTCACACAATCAATCGAAGTAACAGAAGGAGGTGATTTGGATTGCTTAGGTGGACTCATAAGGTGAGGGCGTACATTTCACGAATGTCAAGTACTGACACTCACGTCAAGGATAGAGGCAGTAAATAGGAAGTGACATTTTGCTCTGTTCATTAATTTAACACAGGATCATTATTTGAAGATGCGCAATTCTGGTCAACTCAAATTTGTTTCCGTTGCCGAAATTTGTGGATTTTATATTTTCAATAGGGATGAACTTCTTTAAAAAAATTCAAATGGGTTTTGGCATTTTTCAAATTTAGATGTTGATATAGTAGACATCGCTACTGCATTATGCGCTCTTCGACAGTGCGTATTCATGATTTGCGCAGGCCCGAATCTCCTAAATTTTGGATTCATCTTTCGGGTCAGTTTTCTCTTAAACGACTCAGTTTCTTATCAGAAAGCGCTCTTCTAGAAGCTTCCGAGAAGCATGGTCGAGGTTTTTAACCAGATTATTGGGATTACCACTTTGCAGGTGAGTGTTAGCTTTCATTTACTTAATATAGTGGATGGATGAACTACATTGGCCTGAAGGCACAGGTAACTTTAAACTAGCGCACCCCAACCCCATTTCTGAGCAAGGACATATGCACATGGTACCTCTGTGACGACTGTGCTGAGTAAACCCGGTTGGGTGCCCCCGGTTGCATCGGCTGAGCAGGCAGAGGCGGAGGGGGAATTACGGGCGAAGATTCATATTCGAGATGTCTCTATAACTGCAACGAATAATTTGTCCCTTAAAGTGAAAATCGACCCATATCAAGCATACCACGAAAAAATGGAAAATAAAGAGTAGAGTACTCATTAGACATCACGTGTAAAGTCTTATAATCAAATGTCCCTGAAAATGAATTACGGCAAACTTTTGAACATATAAAGGCTCATTTTTACTCAAAATTTTAGTCCCAAGAAGAGCATTTCAAAAATTTGAATTTCAAAAATCAGGGTATTTTCTGACAATATTATCTCTTTTAACTTCTATTTTTAATGGTCTACTGTGGGTCAACATTTTTAATTATGGTTCGGAATATGCACTTAATCGTGAGACAAAATTTATGAGATTTTGATAAAGAGGGGTGCTAACGTTTTCATCTCGCAAGAGGGCGAAGTGATTATCGTGGGAAAGGGTGGGAGAGGTGGGGCGGTAGCGAATGATGAGACGGTGACTCTGGTTGCATCAGCCACAAGATGGCGGTGGCGACGGCGGCGGAGTTCGGGGAGAGGGTTCAGCAAATGGCCGTCAGAGCGCCAAGATTTCACCCAAAAATTTCAAAAATCGACACATAAAAAACAACATAAAACACACGACATAAAATGGTTGTTTTAAAAAAGTGGAGTTAATGGACGGTCATGACAGCATCCCCTCATATTAACTGCGACTTTAAATGATCTGTTGCGGGTTGACATTTTTACTTTTGAGTTAGAATTTAATTAGCTAAACATTATGGGAGACAAAACGTGTAAGTATTAACAAGGCGGGGGAAATGAACTCCCGTGTTGCTGGAGGGAATCTCCGCGCGTGGGAAGGTGTGGGAGGGGCGGCGGCGCGAGCGGGTGACGAGACGGTGCCCCCTGTTGCATCAGCCGCGCGGTGGCGGCGACGGCGGCGGCGGAGTTCGGGGCGAGAGGGCTGGGCGAGGGGCCCTCAGTGAGCGAAGAGGCCGCCCCGCGCGCGCGTGCGTGCAAGAGGAACCTCCGCTGCCAACGGCCACGCACCGCGCACCCACCGCCGCCGCCGCGCAGCGAGGGGACCCACAGCGAGCGTCTTCACCGGCGCCCGGCGCTGCAGCGATGAAGACCCCACCTGTGCAGTTACAGTGCTCCGCGCGTTCTTCGCCGGGAGAGGCTACTCGCCGGCTCGACTTGGCCTGCCGTGTTTTTATCCAAGAGACGATCGCTATTGGAAGTTTCGCACATTTACCTCTACATTGATGCCTAGTGGACGGTTATTATTAAAACAAATATGGAGACGATTGTGATTGTTTAGGTTACGTCATTTGATATATACAATATTTTTTCAAGTATGCGTGGGAGTAGGTAACATTATCCACTTCCACAATTATGTTAATGCATAATCGCGTTTTTTCCTTTCATCAATCAACTGAACTAACAAATTAAGATATAGGATGGTATCTGACTGCATAAGCGAACATATTGCTATTACATAATATTATAATATAAATGATTTCTAGGTGGATATAGTTATTCAACATATTATTTATGGAATTTGCGAATATCGTCAAAACTGGTGAATTAAAATCACCAAAAATAATACAAATAATGCCAACACTAATGCTAATGCTAACGATAATAATAATAATAATAGTAATAATAATAATAATAATAATTATTATTATTATTATTATTATTATTATTATTATTATTATTACTTTATGAAAGGCGAGGCTGGAATCCGTAGGTCTGCTCATACGCCTTCCGACTCTCATGAATTATATTTAATCACTATACTATCTCCATTTATTATGATTCTTTATGAAATTATGAGGCATAAAGGAAATCTTCCAAATTATAGTCGTGAATATACACCAGAAATTATTTACTGTTTAGAAGTCATTATTTCAAATAAAGGAAAATATTTGTTGGGAAGGATGGTAAATAATCTAGCACGAACAGTATTCAAAACGGCCCAATATTTTCTATAAAATATATAAACTGAAATCGTAAAACCTGGGTTGTTCCAAAAATAGGAAAATGAATAATGGAGGAGAAATGTTGGATATCTGTTGCTGATTAACTCAATATATTCAAAGTTCAATAACAGAATTTTGCAGTAAGAAAAAATTATTAACTTTTCGTTCCAATAAAACGAATTATACAAATGAAATTTACAAAATCCATTTTAAAAATGGTATGAAATAATTTTTAAAATTTTTAAAATCAGAAATCTAAAAAACATCGAATCCTACCCGAATGAGTCAGGAAAACTGTATATAGCTACTAAGAAATATTTAATGTCAAGAAGCAAACATAATTTCGAATGCAATTTGTAACATAATTATTTAGTTCATTATTGACGAAGATTACTGTTCAAATTCCTGTCGTTACCGGTGTATAATTAATCTCGTCTGCTCTACACGTATAATGTGCACGTACACGTAACACGTATTAATGAGAACTATTTCTAAGATTTTAAAAGAAAAACTTTTATAGTTTTTAAAACAATTTATTTGACGATTCCCCTTGTTGGAATGTTTTTAAAAAATGTATCAGGGCCCAGGATTGTAAACTATTGTTAAAAGGTAAAATCAATTGAATTGCATTTGAGTGGAATTAAGTAACTACAAGCGAGTGAATAAAAACTATGAGTGTATAGATCAAAACATGTTCCAAACTTCTGGACAACTGGAGACATTTGAAAATGATCCCCATACAGGTTGAAACGAATTGCTAAAAATATTTAAAGTGTTATCTAAAAAGGTCAGAAACAATTAACATTAAAATTAATTGATCAAATTCATTTATTGTCAAGCTTTTCCTGCAATGAGTTTAATCAAAATGTATTTAATGGTAACACTTTTATAAGTGAAATAACGTTCTATTTAAGAAAACAATTATCCGAGTACCTTCATTATCAACCAGCATTAAAAGGACAAAATGTAAGAAATTATGCATTTCGACTTTTTAAATTCAAGGATTATAGCAATAGTTCTATTAAAATGATTCAATAAAGTAGATATTAATGATCGTTGTGCTATATTCAGAAGCACAGAAATATTTGAAATATTTTTTCTATCATGACTTATCAAAATTGCGTGGCCATAACAAGAGTAAACTCTCATAATCTCTCTTGTAAGTTGCCAATGTTCTCTCTGAAAATTATGACAGTTATGATTCCAAATATAATTCAACCGAAAGTTGTACACTTTTGTAATTTAAAAGACATTTTCTAAATAGTTTTAAATCACACTTGTAAATTAATTTCCAAAATTTGTAAAATATATTCAGTAGAAGGTGAACATACCAAACTCCACTTTTCTCGCATAATTCTAATGTTATTCATGACTACGAGTAATGAAACATTGATGTATGCAATATTACCTTTTGAGAGAACTAATTTGTAAGGCTTAATAAACATTATTTCAATATATTATGTAATCCAAAAAGTCCTAATATCAGAAGCTGGGAAAACAACTGAAAAAGCGAGATGTACTTTGTTAATTTAAATAATTAATTTCTCGCCCTAAATGCATTTTTAAAGTAAAGAAATGTGTCAGTACACTTCATTATTGCCATAAATTGGCTTAATCCGTTGAAGGTGCCCCAGAGCATAGTAAAGGAAGAGCATATGATTTATGTTATTAGTAATTGTCTAAATATTGTGCATACACCTTTCACGAAATTCAAAGCTAAAACCATTGTTTAGACTAGTTAATCATATATAAGCTTGAATTTACTCTTAGGAAGTATGAATAATGTTAAAACATTCCATTTCGTTTACACGAGACTGCAGAAATCTCGGTGAGAAGTCAGATACTAGCCGAAGTAGAGTGCATATTCGTGAATAGTAGTAATCATGGATGCTTATGTGAAATCTCTTGTAAACCTGTAAATTATGGCCAAAAAATTAATTTCGGAATACCAGAACAACAAAGATCATTTAGAGTAATGTGGGCAAATGCTATGAGAATAATATTTTCTTCTTTCCGTTCAGAGAGGAGTATACAATATTCGAGTACAAGTTAAGTGAAGTGTTGTGGAAGTCTGAGAAGTTTAATTAGCCCTAACAAGTAATACTTTTATTATCAAACCATTAAAGTATGTATTCTCTCTGATAAGGAGATGAACATTCTTCAAATATTTCTCGACAAAAAAATTATTTCTCCACAATCATTTACTAGTTCGTATATTTGAAAATTCAATGACAAATTACAAATTTAATGTTTGGGTTTGTTGTATTATTTTTTGGAGAGAACAGGTTTCTAGAAGTATTTTGAAATGATATATTGTAGACAGCTGATTTGCTTTGAATACACGATGGTTTGTGCGGTAAGAGAGACTCGCGGGACAATGACGTTTTATTTTTAAAATAAGTAAAATAATAACATTTCTGAAATGGATTTTAATTATGAAGGGTAAAATATAGCTTATATGATGAACAAGTTGCGAAATCGAGAAGCAACATTTTGAGATTGATATACCGAGGGAATGATACATGTATTTTGGGAAAAACTATAAATTGTGGCCATCTTTAGTCACTACAGTTATACCAAAGGGATTATTTTGTTTCCGGAGGAAATTATCCTACGGAACGATTGTATCTATGAAAACTAAACTGATGGAGACCATTCTATGTAAGCTTCTAAACTTAAGCACATTTTATGTTAACAACAAATTATTTAATTTACCTATATTTTATTATGTAGATTCAATCTAATGTAACTTCCATATCTGATATGAAATCTATGCAGCGCTGTCAGTGATACCGTTTCCACTCTATAATAATAGAATAATAATAATACAATATGTACTAAGCGGAGGCAGATGTGGTACCTTAACGGACGAGGACCTCGCGCTACCCTCCCTCTCAAATCTGCCCCACCGGCCTCCCCAGGGCCTGGGGTTGAGCTGATTCGTTCCCATATGGCCGAACCCCGTCACAATAGGACTCTGGCTGGCAGGCTGGGAGCACTCAGACGGTGGCCAAGTAGCGCACGGGGTTGCAATGGGATCGGAAATAACGTGGTAAAATCGGTAAAACGGTAAATCGGTAAAACGCTGCTTGCGATATAGATGCGATGCTTTTACTGCTACATGCCTCCAGCATCACTGTAAAAATAGTTGACGCTGCATAGCATTGAACGTTTTTTTCGGATGAGGCTTTTGCCCTAGCCCCCGTCCCCCGGCCCCGCGCCGCGCCTCGCAGCGCCACAACGAAACCCCAGTTACAGTGACGATCAGGAGCCAGCTCGCGCCGCCAACGACCTGCCACGACGCGCGGCGCCTCTGGAAGGTGACTCGCGGTCAGCGTCCAGTGCGCCTGGCGGCGGCGGTATGGAAGTGGGCCTGTGGAGGTGCAGAGCGGTTCGGGGCTGGTGATGGAGAGTGGAGGTGCCGTGGTGGTGGTGGAAGTGAGAAGGGGAAGGCGGCGGCCCGAAGCGGCACGTGGCGGCGGAGAGGCCCCGATGCAGAGCTCCCGTGGCCAGGGCCGGTCGCCTGGCCCCTCCGCCCGCTCCTCGGCCGCCGCGCGGCGACGCCACGAGAACAGGTTGGGGCAGCCACCGCCCCCTCCCTCACCTGTCGTCGTAACGCTGTCTCTTGTCTTTCTGCTTCGGGCGCTGCTTCTAACCGCGCTCCCTTCTTTTCTCGTTCTGCTTTTCTTCTCTTATCCTCACCCTCTTGATCAGTACTTCTAAGTCCATGCATTCTCACTCGATTTCGACTGAACACTTGTCACCAGTCGATATATTATAGAGTTTTTCTAACGAGCGAGTTTCAAACATAAGACATCAGGACTAAAATGTTAAACGTTACTTGTTTGCTTCTAAATGATTTTATTAAAAAAATAGGGCAAATATTGCAAATGTTTTGGTTTGTTAATCTCATTGTCAGAGAACATGATAAAAGTAACAAAGAAACATTGTCAGGCCTAATGGCATTCAAATTTAAATAATATAAATGTTTTCATTTTTTGTAATATAAATATGATACTTATGAACTTTGCACACAAACTACTTCATTGCCTGTAATTTGTTTTCTCAAAATATTTTGAAATCGCATATATTTGAACGAATATTAATTTTAGTGCTGGATCCTACATGAACTTTAAAATACGTCAGGAGGTCACCCCACCTTGCATTGATTCATAGCTATCAAGAATCAACGTAACAGATGCGTCATTTAGATATATTAAATTCCCATTAATAAATGGATTGTATGTATGTATAAATCACAGGAAATTGTATTGTTAGTATGCATGTATTTAGAATTTAAGTCTATTGTTCGACTTTTCCAGCTAGCTTACGGTGTCGTCTATGCCTTGGTGTCGTTTAATTCCCACGCTTGGGGGGGGGAGACATGACGTAACTAGCTAACTCCGCTTGCTTGAGTTTTTCTTCGTCGCACAGATACGTCAAGCAGCTGAGACGATTTTAAAGGAAAGCTACAACTCAACTGTTGGTAACGATAATAACTTTGATAAAACGTTACTTCATGAAGGTCGTAGTGCTAGACTCACACGATGTGCACGATGCCCGATGGTAGGTAGCGGGTGTGGTACGCAACCTGTATTGCGGATTGCATAAACGTCTGTATTTTCTTTTTTTTCATTATCTGCGAACTTCCTTTTGTCTAATCACCAACTAGGAGTAATTTGCCATCCATTAACAGTACACGTACGTGGTGATGTGCCAATGCTTTCTTATAAATGGTGCAGACCATTTATCTTTCCACAGTGTTTTATAAGTAGAGATATTTCTTAAACATATTTTTTAATCATGAAAATATAATTGGTCTCGTGTTATTATAAGTTTCATTGACCTATCAGAATGAGTCTTCTCTCGGGAACTGTATAGTAAGAATTCTCTAATAAAGCCTAATATCAGACAGAAAATACCAAACACAAGTTGTTACAAATTCATACTCATTTTTTTAGGATACGTTCCGGTCCAGAATGAACTGTAATAAAATTTTCTGGTCAAATGTCAAATTATTTTTGTTTAAAACTTTGATGTAAATATTTAAATTTTGATCAAATTGAGTAAATATCTCTTTCATGCCTATTTCAGCATGCCCCTTTTTAAAAATAAATAATTAAACACACACCAATATATTTGATTTCTTGCATCTAAACTCATTAACTGCTTATTGTTATCTGCGTAGTATTAAATAATTCCTATAAGTTTCTCCAATGGAAGTATAGTTACAGCTGAATGGTTCGTAATTTTATATTTTCCTCAGAATATGTGTTATACAGGCGTTCATTTACTATTTCTCAGTACTATGCACTGTCACATTATTCATTTCTTTCTTCACAGCGCCTTTCGTAATAAAATGAGTTCATAAAAACAAGAGATAACATTACGATGTCATAGCTTCTTCCTCGACGACTTGCAACGAAATTATCGCTTCATTCTTTTCACTTAACGTGTAAACCCCTTTACTGTAATATTTTATTGCATAACGAATGCAACGAAACACAAATTAAAGATTGACGGACAATTGTTTCTAATAGAGGCTTGTGAGAATAATTATGTTGATGAAAACAAATGTATTCATCATCTTGTATGATGTGCTCTCTCGTATCTTTATTTTATCATTTGTAAAATATCATAGTTATCATTTATGTAGATTAACATAATGTGAAAATGTTTTCAATGAAATAATATGTCTCTGAGAATTATGAAGTGACAATATTCGTATTTTAAGAAGTCCAAATATTAAATTAATACAATCAGTTAAAATTAGATTTTTCGGGTATTGTTTTCAACTGAGTTACTATTTTAGTAAAAACCGCAATAATTTGTAATTAAAAACAGCCAATCAACTCTTTTATGTAGTACATGTACTAAAAATATATGATAATTTTAGGTGTGCACAGCCTAAAAAGACAAAGGGGGCTAAATGCATTTCTGGGCCCTCTTTTCCATTGGTCAAATGTTATATATGACATATTTTTCCTAGTAATTAAATAATACATATTAGGAAATTAACAGGGTGGTCGGTGGCTTAGTGGTCAGACTGCTCGCCTTCCGCCCGGTGCTTGTGCCCGGGTTCGATCTCAGGCGGTTCCAGGTGGAATTTGTGGTGGTGAGGTAACTAATTGGTTGGGACTAATTTATATTTCTGTGAAAAATTATTGTCTTTTAAAAATACCCTCTGCATAAAATAATTGTAGTCGATAATGACTTCTGTTATGTCTACAGCGACCTCAATTTAATATGTTTTTAAATCACTGTCCCCAAAATGTCAGTTTAAAGAAGGGAAAATAAGGTATTAAGAATATTTACGAAAAAATGTTTCATGATGTTGTCTGCCTATGGGACCCCTTTGGAAATTTTTGGGGGTGACGGGCCCCCTTCTCCCTCTGCGCACACCTATGGTGGTAACGCTTTTGTGATTCAATGAACTTGAAAGAATCCTCAAATGTGAGTTAATCAATTGTGTGCGATATTATCACATCGCCCGAATGTCAATAATATGTAAAAGTATTTTATTGTATTTCCAATGCAATATTTCTACATGATGATATTTATTAATCCATCTGCAACTCTGATTTATCAGCATTTCAAAACATTGGAAATTACAAACGTAAGAAAATGGTTCAAAACAGCTGTTCCGTCTGTCTGACAGCTGAGACCGTCTTGTCTACTTGTCTATCTGTTAGCTCATGGGAAACAGAGATTTTAACTTGACATTCATCAGATAAAACTCAGAGGACTTAGAGCACGGGGTGTGGATTGTTTTAGAATATCAGTGCTTACTTGATCAACGTTGAGTAGCCTAGAGTAGAGTGTTTTAGAGCGTGTAAACGTTGTATGTTCTTAGAGTTATGTACAGCATAATCAATCTTGAAGAAGTTCTTAACGACTTAACTATGTAACGCACCTTACTAATGTTATAGGACCATGCTAGCGAATACGTGATAAAAGCAGATTTGCAATTGATGAATAAATCCGATAGAAGCTTGTCGCCTTGTCGTCTAATAATCAAATACTAACATATATCATTTTTATTATATTTGCCTCGATCTTTCAGAAAACTGCCTGATCTCTTCATTTTCCTTTTCCGCATGGGTTCTATCGGTTAGATGGAGAGAGTCTCTCATTGTTACAACTTTCTCCGGAATGTTGCCGTGATTAAAGTGTGGATTTACAGTGGATTTACTTGAGTATAGATAAATAATATGTAGTAACAATATGTATTGCTGTGATGGATCACATTTTTTAGCAACTTGCAATGTATATGTTTGTAAAAAATATTAAGAATACGAAATTGATTGGAATATTTTTTTTGATTTGCCCTCTTAACTCTAATTTACACTATTTTGGCAACTCTGGAATGCTGCCTAACTTAATTGGACAGTCATATGAATATCAGATCGATTATTGGCCTTTTGGATACATTGGTATGAAGTATTCGTTTTCGCATCTTTCTCTTGTATCTTAGTAGGTATGTCTTAAAATCTTTTACATGCAAAAATTTACCAAATACGCAACCCAACTTAGTGGCAGTCGCGGAACTTAATGACGGTTCCTGCACATTTCCTTGTCTTTCTAAAAGTCTCCAAAAGAAGACAAAGATATTGAAACATCGGGCCGTCGTGGGAAAATGCGCTTAGTAAAACAAGCCGATATTAAGGGCCTTAATTTACTCTTTACAAAAGAAAGAAGCAAATATACATAACTCCCACGTCTTCTGTCCTGTTCAGCACTGTGGTTGCGGATTCGAATCCCGCGCATGGCATGGATGTTTTCCTCAATTGTCACGTGGTAGGTCAAGAAAATTCCCATGATTTAAATGAAGACTATGACCGCTACACACGGTCCCCGAGTGTACGCTTCGTACAACCTCCCCGTCCCGGGGCAGCTCCTCACAATGTATATTGGCGTTCCACTGGATAAATCATGGTGGGAGTGATCATGAAGGATGAATGATGATCAGAAGTGGATGCTAATGCATCTGGTGAGTGACAGTGTAAGAAGCAAATCCCGGCCCAACTTCATGGTGAAAACATCCACACCGTAGGCGGCGCTCCATTCGGACCCGCATCACTTGGACTCACCAACAGCAAATCCTAATCAGAGACGCTGGTGTGTGTCTTAAACAATCTAAATTCATCCCATCGTAACTACCTACGAGAGCCAATAATAAAATGTCAATATTCCTCTTTGTCGCCAATATTCCGTTGGAGATAATGCAATTCTAAAATTAAAGGATACTGATTGAATTTCTGAGCTTATAAAAGACGAACGGAGTCTGATTCTTGGTTGAATATAGTGCGTGTGAGGCTCCACATCACATGGAAGGTGTCGGTGGTTGCTGTGGCAACGGCGGTGCAGTGTCCAGGCGCTTATCACGTGATAGCTGGACCAGCGCCAACCTGGTCCCCCGCCCCTACCCTGTCGCCCCGCCCCTCCAAAGCCCTTTCTCCTTCTCCGGGAGGAGAAGGCAGCGGAACCCCATAGCATCAACCAGCCTACTGAAGTCGAACTCTCAGCTTTGAAGGGAATTCACCCAACTGCCCAGAGGTTTTCACGCTTTGATTGTCTTGGACTCAATGTTCAAAAGGTGTGCCCAAAGCTCCCATGCGCTCTTGGGTCACCTCTACGCAGCCTGATCCAAGTTGTTTACTACGTCGGGCATACCGGTTTAGCCTCGCGAAAGGATTCGCGCTCGAGCTTTCTTAGCTGGCCAATAACTGGGGCCTGGCAACTGCTAAGAGGCGAATATGCAAAAGCGTCTGCAACGTGACCAAAAAGTCAGGAACGCTCCAACGATTAGTTTGTTTTGCCATAAGAAAGCTTATATTTTATACGCAAAAATCGTTTAACATCATTTTGTAAAATATTCTGAGACGTTTTATAGTGTTTATGATTTATATGTATTGAAATAACTTTTATGACCATAAAATTATATGGGATCTTTTTGGCCAACCAAGTTAGCTAATATCGCAGTTCGCCAATCAAACACTACCGTAATGATATATCAATACTTAAAATCACCCCCCCTCCAAAAAAAATTGATAGCTTTTCGTGATTTGTTATGTTCTATTATAATATATTCTACATTATTTCAACATAAGTGATTTATCATTCACATTGCTGTTTACATTTGTTTAGACTAAAGTGTACTTGAAATTCACAAATGTATATATTTCATTTTGAAGTTTGATTTATGCATCAGTTTTCTGAAGAATTTGCATCACACTACATATTGCACTAAAAATTCATTTTATTTATTATTCGTGTCTCTAAGTTTAATTGGATGGGATGCAAACGAATCTATATTTGAATTTTCTCAAATAATACTGAATTACATACTAGATAGCGTAGGTACGATTTTATCGTTCGAAGTCTGAAATGCACAACCTTCATTCTAGACTGACGTTCATCAGTGTCAAGGCCTATTACTCCCAAGTCCATTTACGTAAAGATAGACGAGGAATGTCTATCTGTCTATGAATTATTCATTAGTCATTAAAGTCATTAAAGGGCAACCTACATTTTAATCCACTCAAGTGTTGTGATCGTGCGTGCATATTGTTTCTAATTATTGATTTCTTTCTCATTTTTTTAGTGTTTATTTCAGCAATAAAACTAGACAAAAATTGTTTTGAACTGAATGTGTGTGTTTTGAGGTTTCAGAGAATGTTTTGTTATATATCAGTGTCTTATCAATTTTGTTTACATATTTTAAAAGGTTTATCGTTGTTAATATTATGCATATTTTTGCGTCTGCGAAGAGGGCAGTTATTGGAAAATTACAAAAGAACGAAAACTATTTAGTAAGACTATTTCGGAAGTAAAATTAATTACGAATATCCCATTTCCCCGCCTGATTCTCAGCGTAGTGACAATACGAAAGTATACGATTCCTTTTTGAAACTGTCTCTACGATTCCCTACCCTTTCCTCTTCATCAATATGTGCTCCTACTAAATACAGGGAATAGAGCTAAGAAAAAACAAAGAAATAAATAAAGACACAACCAAATAAAGAATGTGTACGTGAAGAGCAACATTTAAGCAAGAATATGCTTATAAGTCAAACAACAACCCTGCGGAAAGTACATTTATAAATAGATCGTCAAGAGCAAGAGTGACATATTATCGATTTATTAACATTGCGTTTCGAACATCTTTAAGGCGTGGTCTCAGAAGACGACTAGTAGTCGAAATCGCGCACGGTTGAAACGACCGGGATTGTTTGTTGACTATTGTTAGTGTAGTGAATGTTTGTTTTCTCCGAAAGACGTGGTGATTCCTTCCCCACTGGATGTTAAGATCGGCCGCCGACCTACATGCGGCGGCGGCGGTGGTGTAACGGTTAGCGTACTGGACTGTTGTACCCAAGTTGGCGGATTCAAACCCGATCGAAGCCGTGGGATTTTTAAGGGCGAAAAAATCCTTCGTACGCCTTCCTTCGGAGGGGAAGTAAAAGCCGGCTGTCCCATGTTCGTAGATTTACTTGCATGTAAAAGACCTCAAGCCCCTGAAAGGACCGCCTCTGAGCTAAAATTCAAATCGCCTGTTTCCCGCCCAAGAGAATACTTTCTTTCTCTGCTATATGAAAGGAGCGTAGCCGAAATTTGCGTGCGTCAGACCGAAGAGCGGGGCCTGATGCCCGAGTCTCCCACGCCTAAAATAAGCGGCATAGATTCAATTCAATTCAATAATGTCGACTGTAGGGTTTCGCTCCTCCACGTGTCTTCCCTACGCAAGAACAGCCGCCCGCATTACAGGCACAAGCTCAAAGCTACCCTCACGTGTGGTAGTGTAGTTCATGTAAGTGCGTGTGAGTGTGTAAGGGGTGAGGATAGGACAAGAAAGAGAAAGGAAAGATCGCGCGCGGTGCTTCGTCCGTTTATTAAGGAACTGTTCCGACATTCGTATGGTATTTTTCAGAGAAACCACGCAAAACTACCGATCAGAGTTCTAACCCGTTAGAACTACAGAGAACGGCTGAAGGCTGAACGGCTTCTAGCTTTTCGCACAGTTAGTGCCGGAAATCCGTCACCGTGAGAGCTCGAAACCAAGGAACTTCCCAGCAGCGTTGTCGCAGAGAGAGAGAGAGCGGAAATGCTGATTCTGAGCTAAAATCAGACCGGTCTGGGATTGCTCGGAGGCATTTGATATTTCTCTTCAATATAAACCGGACAGCAGTACACCGGGAGGCAACAATTATTTGAGATGAGTCGTATGGATAGTACTGTAGAGTGGAACTGCAGAACTCGGGTGATTTAAATGCACGAGTTGAAAATCAATCGAGCACAGCCGAAAGACCGTATGCAAAACTTTTTATTAACAATTAACATTAAGCGTCTTATGTACATTACCGGTAAATATGAATAGCAAAACAAGAAAGAAGAATGATTTGCGTCGAAATCTGGGAGAACACTTTGTGTTATATGCGTCTCGTTGAACGAATGGTGTCAGCATCTCCTGAAGTTCACCCACAACTGAGATTGAAGTATTGCGTGTGGCCTCGTTGGCAACGCCACGGGGTGGTCCTAGAACCTCTGTTAGGTGCAGATCTCCTCGGCATCTTGAATGGTTCGACGAATTTCTACATGAGAGGTGTATTGGAATGCTTTGTCAATAAAAAAAACTACTGTTTAATTTCTATTTCTACTGCAACTGACGCACATAGCAATTTATTCATGACTTGTTGACAACTTTCTAATCTCATAAGTGTAAAAACGTACCATTTTCATGTAGAATGTTTTCAATATTAAGATATTTAATTTAAAGTGTCGTTTCCGTCTACGAAGTGGTAATAGATAAACTAATATGTAGTGCGTCACTGCATACCACTCAGCTGACACCACTTGATAGCAAGGCTCCAAGGAAAACCCGATTGTCATTGAACATTTACTATTCACGTGCTATGTTACGGTACAGCAAAACGTTTTCTTATATTCTTGGTACATACAGAACTGTTATACCGTATGTACAATATTGTTTAATTGTAACATTCATGAAAGTCGTTTTTGTTAACATATTTAATACATATTTAATAATTCAATTATTTATTACGTTAATCGATAGCATTCTATTTGTTGTTCTTGAGCAGAGTGATTGAAAATGATTTTTTGTGGTTAGTTTTGTGGTCTTGAGCGCTTTTGCTGCCCGTTCCTCGGGCGCATGGCAACACGTGGCGCGGGCGTGCGCGGGGTGATGAAAGTGGCGTGGAATTCTCCGCTGGCGGCAGCGGGCTTCGACGCGAGTCCTCGAGAGGGGCAGCCTGCCAGCGACCGCGCCCTGCGTCCTTGGCCGCGGGCGGCTAGGGCTCGGCGAGGCGCGGCCGTGGCGCAACGGAAGGGCGGGACCAACGCCCACCAACGCCCTTGTTAGGCCCGTAATAACAACCGAGTCCGTTTTTTGTGTTATCGGTGATGTGTCGTTCTATGCTTTTCGTAATACCTTCGTCTAAGAAGAATAAAACATAATATAAACAAGAAACATCATTTCTTGGAATAAGAGTACTCATACGCCATTTTTATTGCCGGCCGTAAATATTGACTTTTCATTCCTGTATTTGCGTTACGTCGAAATAACAGGACAATATTACTGCATTGCTGTAACGATTGCTGGACGACGAATAGAGAAAATTACGTACGCGGTTGATTTTTGTAAACTGTGGCGAAAGCTGAGATTAACTAAAACGTCGTCCGCTGTCGGCCTTCTATGGTTCAATATATTTCGAAATATAACCTTAAAGAAAAACATCAAAAAGTATGAAATAGCTTTCCTTGGAATACAACCACTAATATTCTATCTAAAACTACAGCACACGTGTTCTGATTTTCTTCAAGATGGCTGGCTACCAAAATATTTAATGAGCTTTCGCTGTTAAGAGCGGCTTTTAGTTACTCTTTTGGGATACGTTAAGTATGTATAACAGTACTTTGAAAATCATTTAACACCAATTTAGGGGTCAGCTAAAGTACTGCCATTCATAGGGTAGTAATCAGTGTTTTAGGTATTGTATTGTATAGCATGAGTTTTCTATTTCCGTATTTTCAGATCTCCCTGTGTCTATAGTCTATAGAACTGTGATTTCTGTTTGTCTTAATTCCAGGCGCAATTACTTAGTTTCTTTTACCGGTCTTCCCAAACCAACACGGAGTTGTTAATCGAAAGCTCGTTCAAGACATACCCTTTATACATCGCCAACGCAACTAGAGCCACTCATATCACCTGAGTTTAGTTTATTGTCGATGACTCTGCAGTGACTCTGACTGGCTGATTCTGGGGTTCCAGTCTTGTCGGTGCAAATTTAAATACTAGCGAGATTCAGCCGCTATCTGGGAGAGAGTTTTAGCGACCGGCTGCTCTGATTTTCCGTGATTTGTCGAATCAACGCCAGGCGAATGTCAGAGCAGTGCCCTAACAAATATGTGAAAGAGTGCGCGCAATCTTTCCTTCCTTTTGCTTATATTTTTCTCATCCCTTACTTAATTCATTTACACTTGCTTGCTCCACAATACAAGTCAGAGGATTAGAGATTGTCCTAGCTGGGGGTTACCCCTCTGCTGGGGGGATACCTTCAGGGGAATTCCCTCGCAAGCGATGTGTAGGTGGACGCCGAATCTCGCTATCCAGTGGGAGAGGGAAAACTTTCTGGCATAAAACATTTACTATCCTAAGAGCGTAAAGACCATACGAGTTAACGTGTACGGAAACATAATTCAATCAAATTACTAATCTTTTGCTCATCAGTCTTCGACTGTTCTGGAGGCAGGGTGTCCAGACGGCTGCTAGATCGCTCTAGCAGACGTGAGGCTCGTAACGCCACGCCGCGCAGAACAGATCTCGTGCTCTGCTCGCACACCAGTCACCGGAGCAGGGAAAGGAATTAGGGGGCGAACTCTGGATCAGAAGTGATCATGGTCAGGAACTGGGCCGTGGTGGTCGCGACCAGACCATGATCTAGTTAGAAACTCACAACATGGATATATTTCCTTTGGCGCTTTCCGACGCACACCCTTGGACGCAGTGCATCGAGCCACAAGATCGGCTGACGAGTGTTCTAGATTTCCATGCCTGAGTATTAGGGCAATCCCCGAGAATTCGTTCATGGGGATTTGCTGTGGACAAATCATATTTGCGATAGTTTTTCTCGGGGTTCTGTAATTGGCATATCACTTGATCATTAACCTTTCTCATAATCATTATTTCATTTATTGCCTCTAAGTACGCAGACTCAGCCACATAAGTCATAATACAATCAAAAATCTACACTTAAATATGATAAAGTAAATATGTCTTTATGCTTCGAAGTTACTCTGAGATTTTCAAAATGCAAGCACGTGACATGCTTTAGTATCATTATGTTACATGGAGATGATAATTAGCTGAGAAAAGTGCGTGTATCGCAATCCTCTGTTTTTGTCATATATGTATGCAATGTATTAGTATGGACCTGACCACCCGAAATCCTACTTTTAATATGTTGTCTTTGGAGGTGAATACATTGTCTTAATACTTGAAGGCAAAAAATATAAAGTTTGGACAAAAATATTCGATGACATGCAACCAGTGTATAAACATAGATGAGAGAGAATAATAAAATGTTAATCTAAAACGAAGCGCCGAAAAACCAGCCCTGACGTTTGCTCCTAACTTCATCTCTAAAAGTGTCTGATGTTTTTATTTTCGCTTTATTTGCATCAAATATAATACATAGAAAAATAATGTCATGTATCAATTAAATTATTTAGTAACTTTTATTGCCAGAGTACCTTACTTCTAATGATCAATCTAAATATTCGTCGTTTTTCCCCTCTCGATTACATAGCTTTTTCTTACGAAGTACCTTCGTAAAGACGAGAAAGTAAAATCGCAAATCACAAGAATTCTTGAAATTCATACTTGTAATTTAGAGGAATGCATAATTCGAAGCCTCTTCTGCATTCGGTAGAAAGGTTAAGGGACCTTTTAAACCAGGAAGCTGGACGGACACAATCTATAATTATGTATTCATTACATATAAATATCTATCAGATACTAATTATTTTTTGACACAAAACAGTGCTATTCTCTGTCTGTTAAGCCTGTGTGATACAAACATTGGGAGAAATTGGAACTACAGTTCTACGAGGATTGTCTTCTCAACCTTACTCCGATTAGAAAGAAAAGTTTAGCAATTGCTAACAAGTTGCGAAATATAAATAGTGTTCAAATACAAAATAGTGCTCAAATGGTATTTACCTATAAAATTAGGGGACATTCCGGCAGTCATGAATAGATAGGGCGTCTAATGCCTCATGCTATGGCGCCATAACTGTGCTTTTGATTACCTAATCCAAATGATTTTACTAGACAAGTTTTTCATCGTGATCAGATAATTTTACTAAAGATTATGAATTTTGTTCTAATCCATTTCAGTCCCTCGAACTCGAATTCGAAATTAATTCAACAGTTATTCAATAGATCGAGCGGTGGTGGAGGGCGAAAGGCCTAGAGCTTTTTGTCGACAATTGGAACTCGTTAACGCCCGTGATGCATACAAGATATTATTTTTTAGCTAATTTTAATGAATCAGATTTACTTATTTAGTAATTAACTAGAGGTTAATTGACTCAGTTTGTCTTTTCACATTTGCATCTCATAATTCCTTTCATAAGAGAACATCTAGCATCCTTCAACTCTTTTCATATTTGTCTTGTAACCAAATCCTTTCGACCATGTACGTTAAGTACTGTATATCGATCTCCGTATTGAAAGCAATAACAAGCTATAATTTATCTGTAAAAAATAAACATTTTCGTAGCCCCATGTAGGGGGCATTACGGCGCCCTCCGTATTTTCGACACCCGTTCGGCGTGTTGCAACGGCTCGGCACTTCCTGCTGGGTTTGGGAGGCTGCATCCGCACCCAGGGAGAGAGAGTTCCAGATTCCAGGCCGCGTGGTGCCATCGTGGAAAATTCCCGGGGTCATCCTCGGATGCAGCGCCCGCCGCGCCGCCGGCCCTCGCTGCCGCCCGCAGGACGGGATGAGGAAGGAGCGGACGAAGGCTCTTGGGGAGGGAGGCCAAATTGTCGCACGGCAGGAATAATACAACGGAATAAAAATTGTTTAAACAAAACGTTTAAACAGCTTGAAGCAATTGTGTATGTTGTAATTGTATATTAGGACAAGCCATATAAGCATTTTTGAGGATGAACATGAGCGAAGTTATTAACATGAGACTTTCGCGGCTCTTTTTTCAAAATCACGTTAATCCCCATGGTACGAAGCCAGCGGTACAAGTTCAACTTAATCGTGAAATGGAATCAACAAATTCGACTGGAATCACCGCATTAAAATTACGTTTTACTATCAATTCTCTAATAAAATGTGGGCGATAAATAACTGATACTTGCCTTTCCTGGGTAATTATGAAGTGATATAATATTTATGTGATTTTGTGGAAAACGCGATTGCTTAACTAGCAGGTCATATCAGATGGTGAAAATATCAATGCTTTTTGATTCGAATTCCCTAGTCTAGGGCATTCTCCACGAATTTATAAGTCCCAAAACTGGTTCACAGAATTTGAAAAATTGTTCTAAAGTGTATTTGCAAATTTACTTTAATATTATTAATTGCACGTTGCACCCAGCTATGTTTGTAATTGTTGATTTATTTTTATTGTGCATTTGCAAATTCGAAAGGCATCTTAAAAAATAATTTATTGTGGTCATTCAAGGAGTCGACGACCTTGCCTGCCCGATAGTATGGTGAAAATAAATATGTTAAGTTTTACGTACCTCTAATGAAAAAGAAAGTTAGCCATAGACATCATTACCCAAAACTAAATAATATTTCAAGTTAGATTAAATAGAGGTATACGATTTAGAAGATTGAATATCAGTTTCATTTTTTAATTAAAATAATGTTAAAAAGTGGTTTGGGCATCAATGTCGTTCTTCTTTCTTTTGCGCAATATCTCAATATGATACCAGATTTAGTAGCAATCCAATTGTTGATGGCAGTTCACCGAAGTGAAATCATCACAAATACGTTTTTACCCGCTTTGATTGTCTAAAATCGATCTTCTCGAAACCAAGACCAAAGCCGAAGTCAATGTTGTAATAACACAAGTACTCAAATATTCAAGGCCCCTACTAATAAATATAACCGGTTTATTAGGACAGTCGTTTTATAATAACCCGGTCCTTCTGTTAAATATGTTCAACACCAGTCTGGCACCCATCAAAGGGAGAATATTCAAATCTAAACGAAAATAATATTACCTTAGAATATTCACAAGGGCGATAAAATATTCCATGTTATTCGTATCGTTACATCTTACGCTTCGTATTTGATCCATAACTATTACGCCATGCCCAGTACGCAGATGTGAGCTCGTCTCGCCCGTCGCGCCGGCGCCGGCTCCCCAGTTGCCATGGGGACGCGGCGAGGCGGCGGCGGCGGCGGCGGGCAGGTAGTCCCGTCCCTCGCCCCTCGGAGCTCTGTCTGAACTGGCTTCGCGGCTGGCGGAGAGCGAGGCCGCTGAAGGCCGAGGTTACGCTGCCCACGCCACAGACGGAAGCGGCCGCGCTCGTCGCTTCTCAAAGGACACAACGACGTGCCGCCGAAGCAATTTCATAAGGAGGGTTCGTTGATTAAAAGGGAAACGATTGTCTATTTAATATTATTGCATCTAGAGATATCATCTTGTATTAGAAGCAATCAAACCATTTATATTTAAATTAATTATATTTTTGATTAAAGTTTAAAATTGCATTTGTATTTCTATTTTAATTCTTGAATTTTTACTATGTTATTCTAATTTTTCGTATTTTTAGATGAAAGAAACATTAGTAATAGTTTTTGAAACTGTATTACAGAACACCTGAAAATACGACCAATTGGATCGCGAAGCGTTGTGTTTTATGAAAGACGCAAATAAAATATAATTAATTAAAATATAAATTGTTTAATTGTCTCTAAAACAAGAGGATACCACTGTATGCAATAATATTATAACTTTTTTCAAATTTATTTCTGCTTCGTCAGTAGCCCTCAGCACTCAAATAATATTTTTGGTTGACGTTTTACATTATTGTGGGTATTAAATTAATACACGAGTTATTTAATTTGCTTGTGCAAATCCACTTCAGGTCGAAGCCAATTAAAGGTGAGTCGAAAAATGGATGTGGGAGTGTTTGTTTTATTCGTTTGACCAAAAGGATTTTGACTACTAATTTTGAAATGCGCGGCTGAAGGAACCTTAGGAGCGAACCGAGGATGCGAAAGAAAATTGAATGGAGATTGGAATAAGGCCGAGTTAATTCCGCTATTGGGAAGTATGAGCACATTTGAACATTGAGACTCTAAGATTGCACAAATCTATTGCAAAGCTGATCTATTAAAAAATAGTATGTCATAATTGTAACATTGATTTGCAATTTACTAGGAAATGTGGTCTTGTTTATGTTCGCATGATAGATCCAAACGGATGAAAATTGCATAAAATTCATCCTAATTCTTTATGCACTGTAGAGGGTCACTCTCCTTATTTTTTTAACGAGAGCTTATGTTGAAAATCGTTTTCTTATTCACTCAGATTGGCTTCTGCAATGCGGGTGTACCACAATGTGCTCCGACACGAAACAGGGCGCCGCGAACCGAAAATGTTCGAGGACTCTAGCAGTATGTATGCTCCCGTGGAATCTCACTACACAGTGCACTCATGACGAGACGACTGTTCCACGACTATAACGGTGACCTAAACTCTTTTAGCTCAAAACAGGTGTGCAACAACTGTTATTAGGTTTAAGAGATAACGAATCACGAGTTAATGAATGACTTAACGAGTGAACAATTCGCCCGAATGGTTTTGATAACTGTTGGCTAAAATTAGTCGCTACATTATCTCACACTTCGGACAGCTTAATGTGTACCGTAATTTTAAAATAATTGAATAAAATTAAAGTGGATAATCTTTACAGAAGAAATAAACAATAATTTTTATAAGCATTAAACATCTATTAAAGAAGATGTAGTTAAGTTAATTTTAGCGTATGTCGAAGTGATAGTTACACAAATTAAACTTTAAGAATAAGTTTATTATTCAAAGAGCCAAATTTAGTCGCTAATAATGATGCAAACCAACCATTGAAGTGCCCTTAATGTCTTACAAATTATCTTCACTCGTCACGAATGAAATGCATTTGCAATTATTTGAAAGATTCTGCCAGACGCGTATCCAAAAAATATTTAAGGGAATTTCAATCTGGGCCCTTTTTATAAATATTTATCAAACGCCCAACAAAAATCGTTAAAAAATTCTTCGAAACAAAAAACAAACAAAAAAGAAACAACAACGAGAGTAACCATTTAAACGTGAACGGAGTAAAATTACAAACAATTTTGAATATAGGGTTTCGTAGGTACCTTCCTCGTGTAAGCTGTTCGTGCCTCCAGTAGAAGGAGAAAGACACCGCCGTAGGGAGGAAACTAATATCTTTCCTGTGTGATGTAACATTGCGTTGCTCCAAAGAGTGGAGACGATGAGTATTAAGAGTCCGCATGGCGTGAACGTATCTTGGAAGTGAGGGAGTTTTAAAACTTGACATAAACTATTGCATGAATATTGAACCCCAACATTAGCCTCTGTCGCCGCATACAATAATTTTTGGAAATTGTTAGGCCAAGTAGCTTTACATGTGTGCGTCAAAGAAAATATTATTTGATATATAGTTTTTTAAATACACGTCATTGACCTTCAAGTCTTCAAGTCAGCTTGTGCCTTTAGTATACATATTTTAATATATTCATTTAGTTTTCCTTGAGCTGGATGAACTAGGCGTTTCTGTAAATTGTTGTCAGGATAGTGCTTGGTCTTAGAATTTATTTTTTCCGTCGCTTTAGAAATTAATTACTAAAGTTTTCAATATAGGGTTGAAACTTTGTTAAAGGTTTTCAAAGAATGGTGTATTTAAACGTTGTATGATATAGTAGATTGTTTGGATTCCTATGTCCTTGTGCATGTCGGATTTGGGTACAAACCAATCTCATTAGTAATTTTTCTGAGTTCTTTATTTTTGAAACTTTTTGGGAATGCTTATGAATGTTAATCAACGAAGCCGTGATAATGTTGTGTGTGATGACGTACTGGTCCTGCGTTGATCTGACCGACGTGAACATTTGCCAACCGTTAATTGGCACTGATGAACTTCACCTCCCTCGTTAATTGACGGTCAATACGAAGCAAAGCGACCGGCCACTCGTTTTCCACCTCTGCAAATCCTAGAGTCCATCCCGCTTCATTCAGTGCATTTGCGGTAAATGTCCCCTCGCTTCAGTGCCTCTCATTTCATCAGGACTCAAATACCATCACAGTTTTAACCTGCGTATCATTTCATACGCCTATCCAGATAAGATCGCATTTAGTCAGTAAAAACTCTTTCAGACATAATTCAAAGGGGTCGAGCACTTCCATTCATTTGCGAGCATTTTCGTTCGGAGAGAGCATATCAAAGTACGGGTTATACTATAATTAAGATAAACCAACCAAACTTTGTTATGTTTCCGATAAAACGAGTATTTTTGATATGAAGGCGTTTGGTTAGAAAGATTACAACGTAATATAATTTTAATAATATTACCAGGCAGCGAACCTGGAAGGGAACAAAAAGCCATGGTTCCTTCCTTTCAGACGGAAACATTTATTTCAAATTCAGTTCGTTTTATTCAAAACAGTTACCCTTCATTCAACCCATCATTATAAACAAGTATTCCCATTATGACTAAAGGTTTCTTAGATTCCCCCATAACTTCAAAACCATTGGGATGGGAGTGCTTAATTTCGCTAATACTTTGAGGTTTGCCAACCGTCGCGTGTGGTTGAGTGAAGGAAGCGTGCTGCGCTGCCCTCCTTCGCGGAGAGCCGCGCGCAGAGCCTTGTGCGCAGCGGGCGGAGGGCGCCACGCGCGCAGCCTGCGTCCGACTGCTCCGTCCTTCTACCGCCCGTCGCCAAGGACGCCGGCCCGTGGAATTTGGCAACGCGCGACGCCATCTTACTATCTGTCTCAACAACAACAACAGCAAAAAGAGAACGTTGTTTGCGAGCCGTGCGCGTAGTGACGCAGAAAATAATTCATTACGACGTGGGAATTACGGTAAATAGTAGCTCTTTCCTCGGCCTTTGAATGCTTAAAAGAGCCTGAGGATTACCTCTTGAACCGGCGCGGGTGGCTCAGGGCATCGCAGTGCTTCTGACAGGAGGTACTAGGGTTCGAGACTCGACGGTGGCAAGATTTTCGGCTCTAGTTAGACAGCTAGATCGAATTCAGAGGATTAGGAGGATTAGGAGGAAAATTCAAGCTGCCGACTGCTCTGATCGTTAGTTGGTATTTCTCTGATTAACACCAGACGAATGCCGGAGTGGTACCTAAACAAACAAACGAACCACGGACCGTGCGCGATCTGTACTTATCCTTCCTTGTCCTATCATCGCCCCAGTCACACGCACTTCCACCTGCATGCACCACTCGACTGCACGTGTCGAAGACCAATTGGCGCTTGTCCGGATGGGGAGGCGCCCCGCGAGGCGACGAGTAGGTCGGCGCCGGATCTCGCTATCCAGTGGGGGAATATCACCGCCCCGCCTCGATAAAAACATGCACTACGCTTAACACTGGACTTATGATATAGGCAGTTTACGCGTCGGGAATCACCAATCACTCCATTTACCTCTTGGACAACGCACGTCTCCTAAACAGAGCGAGATAAACATTGGGGGTTTCTGCATTTTCAGGTTTAACTCTTTATAACGAACTTGACCTAAAGAAAAGAATTCTTGAAACGTATGAATTGCTTAAGTTTTGTTGGCTTACCTTGATTATGCTCAATTCGCTATTTTCATTTATTATCATTAGTTTGCAAAATGTATGTTGACTACAGGTTAATGATTTCTACATAGGTTTATCCCATACGAACCCACGTGCTGTCTGATTTGCCTTTGCTTAGCACTGGTGGTAAGCAAGCACATCGTCTGGGACTCTGGCGTAGTGTGTGGTCCATATATGCCTGTAGAGAATGGAGGGAAATGGCTTCGACCAGAAATGTCCTAATGAAGAAAGCAAGCGGAAGAAAAACTAAAAATAATAACTTGTCTGATTATTTCTTAATTTGTTCAATTCTATGAACTAAGTACAAAATTGACGTGGAAATTCCAATTAAAGAGGTAGATCTCAAACAAATACCGATGAGTCTGGGCCTCGTCTTCCATTGCTATGTTTCAAATATTAATTGCTAATACCCTTCCTTCACAGTAACCACTCGTCGTCAATCTCAAGAATAATTTATACTGTATAATATATTATATAGTATTATAGGGCTTCCATGAATCCGCAAGGCAATCCGCATCGCAAATATGAAAATGCGCGGACTTCTTATTTCAACGGTGGAAGTATTTAGGGATTAAAAAGGATAGTTTTCATTTGATGTATTCCATAATTGAATTCCGGAATCGTTTTTGTTACTGACATTTTTTTAGATGATTGGATTCTATTTTTGGCGTATAATGTCCTGTATTAGATAAGTGTACACTTGACATAAACATTCAGTGTCTATCCGTGACATAGCGATGAATTGAGAAGGGTGAAATTGCATTGGACAATTCGTGTGCTCGGGGTTCTTGCGCAGTACTCGTGTGCTCTGCTCAGCCAAAGAAATAAATCCACCTCCAGTATCGTTTGGCTTCCAACTGTCACTCATCCTTCCACCTACTTCTAACAGAAGGTAAGGACAAAGCGCTCTCCATATGTTTTGAAACGAAGATAATGCAACCTGTTCTTGATAGTAATTTCCGACAATGCCTCAGTAATTCCAGTGAAACATTTGATAATAAGTTATTTTAAGTAGAATATAATGCACCTTCACCTAGTACTCCCTTTGCGTAAGTTTGGAAATCAAAAAATACAGTCCAGTTAAAAAACCCACACAAAAACACATTTTCCAATACCATATTAAATTAAGCAATTTTCTTACTATCACTAAATATGTAAAACGTCTTTGACAATTGTGTGAGATATTTAGTTCTGTTTTATACTGTTATCTACCTGCGACAGTCTAAACAAAATATTGAAAGTACTTAATATAAAATATGATATAAGAACTTGGTTTATTATTTAATTAACAAAGGATTTCTTGAGCTGATTAGTATTTTAGTTTGACTAATTTTCGCTCCAAGCTCAACTCATATCATTGATTCTTTTAGCGTATCAATAATTTGGTCTTAATGAAACAAAGTATTTTTACCAAAATAATTTCTGCTTTTTAGACTATCCCGTGTGTCACTTCACTGATGAATAAGTAAGGAGGAAAATCTGAACATTATCAATTACTTACTTAAAACTTTTACATCTATGGGCATTGACAATAAATATTCATGAAACTAAGGAAATGTAAGTCTGTGAAAGTGCATACATTGTACAATATGTCTAGACAGACTGAGAGCAATTACTCGTTCTACTTTTCTGACGATTAATTTCTTGCATGGTGAGTCATTATCATAATTACTATGTTCTAAATTTGCTATAGATAATACAACTTTCAGGAAAGTTATTTAATTTAATCATGTGACAAAACAGATTGATATATCTCCCAATCCTTCACTTCAGTTAAGTTAAAGAAAGGAGTCTATAAGCCCTTGTTTTAATTATGAGTCTGAGCGTTCTAAAATTTTATTATCATAGTTTCTAAACTACATTTTAATATAAATCGTGATTCATGTGTCTTATAATTATGCAGTATTAATTATGCCCATTCCTGCCACGTTAAGGAAAGAGCTCGCTCACTGGGGAGAGAGATTTCACTCTGACTCCAAGACCGATATGGGAGCCTCATTTGTTCAAGATCTAGAGAACTATATGTCATGTTTGTAGGATCTGTGCTTTCTGTCCGTAATTTAGAATTCGTTGAAGTAATTCCATTTTTTTAGATTTTTCCTGAAATTGTTTGTTCCTACACGTTCACCCGAAATAGAATGTTACACTCTGTAGTTTCCACATGTTTTATTTCCAGAACAAGATCTTAGAGAGATCAAGAGAAATATCTAGAGTTCAATTTTCTGGGCCTCTGTTTTCTTTAAGTACGGCAATATCAACAAGCATAGCTCCTTTCTTGTCCCTGTCAATCAAAACTATATCTGTTCTATTGAAGGCCACAGTTTTATCTGTTATTATGAATTTGTCCCAGTAAATTATGGTATTATTTTCTTCTTCTTCTTCTTCTTATTATTATTATTATATTAACAATAATATTAATAATAAGAAAATAATACCATAATTTAATATTAATATAATTATTCATTTAATTGCTGTACATATGTAGAGTTTTACGTTAGAAAGAATGGGAATTAAGAATTCTGTAAGACAGAGACATTAGCGATAGTTATCAAATGCACCCCAGAGAGAGAGAGGAGGTGGCGGAAAAGCGCGTACAATTCAATTACATGTTCCTTTCCTCCAAAAATGTCTTAATAACATAGGGGCTTTCCCTTCTTCATGGCTTATGACGCAGAATTCTTCCGTATCTACGTTTTAGCTCTTCCGTCATTAAATTACCATCGGCTCAAGGTCACAGTGGAATCATGCGAATAAACTCTTTGATAATTTCTCAGCGGGCTACTGCATTCGAAATAATCGTGGACATTGTTTAATGGATGTGAAAAAATATTATTTGCGAGACTTGTAGACTAGCTTTCTTATAGTATGTCATTATCATTTTTTTAATTTTACAGACGGTAAGTGGTTTTATTTTATTTCAAGTTTTTTCCATTCAGTGCATTTCAGTCTTTCTTACAATTCTTGAGCAATTATAATTATACGAATGAACAAATGAGCCTGTGGGCAATTGTTGTAGATGTTGTCATTGCATCTCACATACGCATTGTGAAATTATCCGAAAATAATGCAGGATTAAACCCACAACATTTCGTTTCGCGTAGAATGGTTACAAAATTCCCCACGCATTTTAGTGTAGTGATCCTCTAAATTTAAAATATTGTTAGTTTTGAAGAGAAAAGAACCTGGAAAGTTTTCAGAACCATACTTTTAGTGGTTGCATTTGACTGATTGATTCTAACATGACTGTTCGGTGTCATGTCAAAAGCAAGAGATAAACACAAATTTCATGTATTTCGAAAGTTCGTATTGTTCTTGCAATTTTGTAAACATAATGATTGGAAATGAATGTTAATAATCAATTAAAGATATTTTAAATAGTTTAATTTTAAATGTACCTTTCATTTTTTCACTTGGCGTCAACTATTCAATTGAGAAGATAAAAATATAAAGACATAATTTTCATTACATCACTGGATTTCACTTATAATCCACACTGATAAATGGTGCCTACATTTTACCGCTAAACATTTTCTAGGTATATCAATATTCAAATTGTATAGATAGTGCTCAAAAATACATCTACAAATAAGTTCAAAGCAAGGTTCGTTTGTTAATAGTTTATGCGCTTCTGCTGCCCTAGATCATACATTTCTTCGGCGATCAGCTTTCTCTCAACGACACGAACTTCCTTCGCAGTTGCTTTTAGAAATTTAGATGTCACGAACTCAGTCGAGAAACCATCTTAATGGATATCTAAAGGGAGTGTAAAATTAACTAAATTACTTCTTGAAGTAGACGACATATTTTGTATAAAATTAAATCGACATGAATATTTGTATTAATCTGTCTTAAAGAGTATGTGAACAGGTTCCCTGGAACTGAGGCGCTGTTCAGTGCCATAAAATAGAGAACTGTTGATATTTATTTCACTATATTGTTTTTCTAAAATGACATGAACAAAATTTATTAAGTATTTTAACTTTCAATATAATATTACAATTGATTTATTTCTATATAATCCAGAGCGCAATGAAATTACTGACGCCAAAAATGTAGCTTTGTACAGTTTTGGCATAAGATTAATGCGAAAAAAGTGCTATTTTCTTCGATGTAATGAAAGAATTATTAACACCATCTGATCCAAAATATCTTCAAATCGTACATTAAAGCAGCTTAAAAAGAATGCTGATCATTCACGTTATTATCATTAATCATATTCAGCCTACAGTTTCTCCAGCAATTATAAGGATGTTGATTTATCGAAATGTGCTTTTTATGTAAAAGAAATAAAACTACGAATTACGTTCATTCCTAAAATGCATATTTTATAAGGACCAAGTAATGTGTTAGTTCATTTAATTCTTGACAGGACTTGGAAGAGCCGTCACATTTTTCTTGTATTCAGGTGAGTCTTTCGAAATAAAGTGTACGCGTGAGTCAGGATATTCTTATTTTTTTCTTGTAAGTTGCATGTATGCTAATTTCTTGGGCTCATATTAACTTAGAAAGTTGCACCTCCAAAACAAAATTCATTTCTCGCTTTCACCTTTTTGTGGCTGCTTTGAAATGCCGAATAATAATAATAACAATAACAATAATAATAATAATAATAATAATAATAATAATAATAATAATGAAATACTGAATAATAATAACGAACCTATTACAAAATTATAACTTGCTGAAAGATCAAATAGACAATCCTCAACCATATTGATTACTCCGTTTTCATCTACTGGAGGGACACGTATAAGTAGGGGAAGATCGGAGAACTTAATTTTCTCTGGAAATAAATATATCCCCTCAATGTTCAATCCCTTCTTATACCATTTACGAATTCAGAACGGTAAAAGAATTAACGTATTCCATCTAAATAAATGTCGTAAAAACATTTAAAAGTTTTTTTACATAATTTAGTGCGAAAAGCACATTTTTGTAAACTAGTAAGTGAATCATTTTTATCATATTACTCTTCATTCTCCATTACAAGAACTCTTGGGGAAAGAAAATGTGGCCACAGCACAACCTACGGTAGATATTGTAAAAACGTTACATTAAATTGATAATGTAATGTTAAAAGGTATTGAGAATTGTTTTATCTAAAACAGTTCTTGCTACTGCAACAAATGACATAGTAGGTTTTGTCGAACTGACAAGACAAGCAAAATACCCAAAGGCTCAAGTTGAAGTGGCTTCTCGTGACGACAATACTCCTGAGTCTTCCCCAAACTCCAGAGCTAGAATGTGCTGTCTGCACCTGGCTTAAGTAAATTGTTAAACCGACACGCTGGTGGAGGCCACCTCGAAGGCACTGAGTGAGGTGAAGCTGGCTCCCAGTGCCATGAGCTGAACGCGCCGTTGTCGGTCGCTGGGGGCGCCGGGCCGCCCGAGCTACTCACCGATGGACAGCGCGATGACGGGCTTGTCGGGGTTGGGCTCGAGGGCGAGGCCGTCGACGAGGGCGCGGATGGGGTTGACGGTGCGGCGCGCGGTGGCGGAGGCAGGCACCCTCCACGGGGCGGCGGCGCGGGCGCTGGCGCTGGCGGCGGCGGCGGCGGCGGCGGCATGCGCGACGGTGGCGTTGGGGGCGACGGTGGCGGCATGGTTGAGGCATGCGCGTCCGCCGCCGCCGTTCTTGTACCGGCCGCCCGCCGCCGCCCGCGCCGCCACCGCGGCCCCGCGCTCCGCCCAGCAGCCACGCAGTTGGCGCAGGCGCGGCCGAAGCCACCGCCCGCGCCCCCACGCCTTCGCCGGAGGACGACCGCCCGCGGCCAGCGACGCCCGGTGGACGCCCTGCCGCGCGAGGCTGGACCCACCTCACACATGGCGCGGGACCACAAACTGAATACGACGATCTGGCATTTTGGCTCGTAATGGTGTATCTCAAGAAGTGTTTCAAACTTATAGGAGTTTGGACACCATCACTTTTTGTCAATTAAGTTGTGGAAAATTTCATGTAACGAAGTGACTCATGTGGTGTTTGTTCCTCATTAATTAGGCATTCATTGATGTATGTCGAGAAAACGAACCATAAGGTGAACCATTGACAACGACTGAACGGACCCGCCAAACATCAGTGCATGATGGGTTGCCTACGAATTAAGGGTAAATCTTCAGTAGAACTTCGCTGCGGGCACTATTTAGCCATTATATGTCGCCTAAAGGGCAATTGGCTTCGGAGCCAGTAGATCCCGGGCTTCTTGGTCGGTCACCCAACCAGACACCCGAGAAGTCTCAAATTTGCTTAACTGGCTAGCGACGCCGGTTTCGCGGTCGTGGCCTTTCGATAGAACAATCGTAGCATTCGCCTGGATGACGCAGGAAATCCACGAAAACCCCGGTCAGGTTGGCTGGCACGGAGATTGAACCCTGGCCTTCCGAATACGAAGTAAGCATACTACGCCCTGAGCCACTTCGCTCGGTTTCATAATTCCTATTGACTTGCAAGAAGTACTCGTATACATGACTCAGCCATGAGGCATATTTGTCCTTGGTTTACTATCTTTTACAATATAGTTTACACGACAGAATCACATTGCCGAAACATTCCCGCAAACGAATATGTTTCAGGGAGCTAACGGGTCGAAAATCTCAAAAGCAGGTCGATCCACTGGAGCCCGCAGGGTGAGCCGCCGCCTTCGCCTCCGACGAGACCGGCGAGGTCCAGAACGCCGGTAGTTGCGCTGCGATTTGTCACAAACTTCGCAGGACGTGACACAGGGCCAGCTTCTTTTTCTTCTCTGTTACGTCCTTCAAAGTTCGCAACAAATAGGAGTCCAGCTATCGACGTTTAGAAAGAGAGCAACATTTTGCAAAAAAGGAAAAAACGGGGGAAAATGTTGCACATATAAGTTTAAAAATACACGAATATGTATAAAAGTTTGCATAAATATGTAAAAAAAATTCAAAAATAATCAACATTTTGCACAAATAAATTTTTTTTGCCAAAATAAATAAAACAAATCACTAATAAGTAAATTAAATATCGGCTTCCCCTAAGAAATGGCAGTGTGATCATTCTTCATATTCTTCTTAAAATAAATCAATTTTCAGATTTTCAACAGAATATACAAGTGTATTGTTTGAATTGCTTATTTCTAGGTAATCGGTTTCTAATTCGATATAATTGATAACAGTTTATTCTGAAAATAACAATTCTAATCTGATCACATAGCTATCGAAATTTCTTACGAAAAACGCCTATTAAGTTTTAGCAAGATAAATTGGAAAAATATCACAATGTATATGAATATGTTTCCTTTTCGCCTCTCAGAAATAAAGTATGTTTAATCTACAATTTTATCTTCAATTTCCCCATTTTTTAATTAAGCAAATGATTCGGAACATATTATAAAATGCACAATTTACTAAATATTTTCAAAATATATGGTCTTCTTCTTGGGAATTAGCATTAATATCTCCGTGCTATGTAATATTGCATTTAAACAAATTTCTCACACATAACACTTGGTAACAAGTCACATGATTAAAAAGAACTATTATTACAATTATGGGGCCAATTGAAAAAATTAAATTGACCATTTACATTTGAACATTTTCATTATTGGGATACTTTGACGTTCATATTTTTATTTTGTAACAAATTCCCCTTGGCATTTTTCTTTGCACATTGTAAATTTGAAGTCTCTCAGGACACCTCCGATTGCTCCATCCCTGAATTCTGGGTGTCTCATACTGCAGGGAGTATTTCTTTTTTATTTTAAAATAAATATCCTTATCTATTCTTTTGTACGTCACGAAATAAGCTTCAGATTACTTATGAATGATTATTAGCGTTATAATCAGATTTGAAGCTTCTAATAAAAGTGATTATGTCATAATTACAAGAGATTTCAATGCAAGAGAAGGCTCACAGCCAGTGTTTGATGTTGTGCGAACCTTTGGCGAAATATCAGCTAACAATAATGGACAAAGATTAACTGATTTCTGTGTTTACAATGAGCAAAGAAGTTGTAAAAGAAAAGAAAAATGTCTACAACAAAATGCTCCAAACTCCCTCCCAAGAAAACAAATTTGATTCTAAAAGAAAATATGCAAAGCAAAGAGAAATATTAGAAAAGCTTATCGTAAAAGCTGGGATTATTACAAAAGTTGTATTAAAGATGATAAACATGGGCGACAAAAATATCCATACAAAGTGTTAAAACATTTTAATAAAGAAGGGAAAGACCCAGCCTATATAAATTTTATCAAAGGACAAGATGGCTTGTAGTATTATAAAGAACTATGGAATGATGTAGAGAACAAAGAATGGAAAATTATGTACGAGAAAATATAGATCCTATAAGTATGAAAGATTTAAAGTGCATTGAAAATTTGTAGGAATAGACAATATGATTATTGCATTAATGAAATTCGGTGGCTCTGCTTTGATATCGAGACTGTTGAACTTCATTAATATATGCTATAGCTATTATCAAATACCAGAAGATTGGAAGTGGCTATTGTAAAACCCATTTAAGAAATGAAGTGATAGAGAACTCTATGAAAATTATAGAGAAATATGTTTGCTACCTGCTTTTCATAAACTATATACTAGAGTACTCTCCATAATAATGAAACCAATAGTTGACACAATCATCAATGAGCAAGAAAACGGATATAGAAAAGAACGAACTTATGCACATAGCGTATTTACACCGAAAATATTAATAGAAAAGAAAAATCGGCAAAACATTTCTGAATATAAAACTTACAGTTTGTCAGTGTTGTAGCTTATTAGCAACTTTTTTAAATCTATCGATTCATAAAATGATTAATTAATGTTATGCCCCTTGTGGTATTGATATTGTAGAATATTCCATTTTATATGCAGACGATCAAGGTTTGATTACTGAAACAGAAAATGAACGTCAGCACAATATCACAACAAGATAGCTAGATATTATAATTGTGAAATATCCACATCTAAAATGCGAATTATGGCGTTTTGTTAGGAGGAACAAGTGACATCTATGATAGTGGCAGAAAACCAGTTTCTGAAACAAGTAAGCAATTTAACTCCAAGGAAATTATGTATCGTTCAATTACGACAGAGACATCCAGAAGAAACTCCCGTGGTTCTAGCTAATGGGGGGGGGACTATAAGAAAAACCCTGGTAAGAAAATCCGAAAAGAAACAGTTAAAGTTCTATAAAATAATGGTAATAGCAATCTTGCTATACGATAATGAATATTGGGTTTTGAAAAATGAGAAATGAGTAGAATACAGGCATTAGAGATAACGTTTTTGAAGGCAGTAAAAAGTTATACGAAAACTGATCACGAAGGAAGTCAATGTATTCGAAAATAATTTAATGTTGTATCAGTCCTCGATAAAATCGAAATGTATAAAGAATGGAGGCGCATCGCATTCCTAAAAGGGCATGGAAATATGAACCCCTGAATCACAAAACATCTACAGAATCAGATTAGAAGTCTCATGCCTAATTAAATAGTTATAACGGGTCCACACACAGTAAGGATACAGGACATGTACGCAAGTCTCATGTTGAACCTTATCTCGTGCTCGCTCACAGACTGCCAATTTGGTTCTTCAATTTAATTGTGTTTTATCAGAACATCTGTTCCTAGCCTCTACCTTTGTCCTGGCCGAGGGCGGTCCCTGCCCTGTAAATAGAAAGTACTAGGCCCAAGGTTACGGGAACACCTCTTTGGGAAATGAATAACCATGAATACTCATCCCGATGAAAATCAAGAAAGAATGGGTTTCATATACGTGACAGTTCACCTTCGTTGGGCTGTGACTAAAGACACTCCTGTTTGTCCGGGTGGATAAAACGGTACGGGCCAAACATTCACATCTTCTACCATGTACAAAAAATACAGATTGCATCATTCAATAACACATTGTAATATTCATTCAAAGGGAGTATATAATTATATCTAGTATCATTTATATCTAGAAGTATAAATTTACAAAAAAAACATTTCTAGGTCACAGCATCACCAAATTCCGCACCCCGATCGGTGCTATAATTTTCGTTCTCAATATGTTATTGTTTTTAACAATTTAGTACATCAACCCCCATTTTTTCCACTCATTCTATTCGCTCTCCACACACAAGTATACTGTAAATACAGTTTCGCCATGTCTTGCAAGACTCAATAGTATGGCTTGCATGACTGCATATTTATCGACTAGCAAGATCACTGATTATAAATATTCTGGAATGTTTCAAAGACTCTGGTTTGCCGCACCAGCGAGTGTTTTATGGTACTGAAGAGTGAAGGTGTACCTTTGGGTGGTATGAGAATGATTATTTAAAATGACGAGAGTAAGTTTGGTAAGAGAAAGTATAATAGAGGTAAAAGAGTAATGAAAAATGGGTAGTTGGTGAAATTAAACGTGGGTCAACGTTTCCCCTTTCTTCTCCTTCTCTTCTACGTTCAGTTTCTTTACTTAACCTAATTCGCTTTCTTTTCTTTTTATCCTTCAAATTATTTTTCTCGCCCTTCCTCTCCTTCTGCCCACCTCCTTGACGCTGTTCTAGCTATTATCAATGTAACACGATAATACAAGGATTGCTTCAATACGAAATAGTATGACGCATAAATGCCCATCCGTTTCCTTAATTGACAAATGACACACGACAGTGATTAATAGCTTAACTGATATTTGTATATACTAATGGCAAAACTGCTGCTAAAAAAACAACACACTCAAAATAGTTTTCCAAAGCAGTACACACACTGCTCAGGAGCAAAAAATAAAATACTCCCGTTAACACTACAATCTCTAAACAGTATTTGAGTAAACTGCGAGTATGAATGAGTGTATGTGTATGTGTGTGTGTGTGTGTGCGCGGTTCTGTCACTCACGGTTAGACCGCTTCCCGAGCACCAATCGAGACACACGAGGTGTAATTCGTCGCGACTCGGTCTCAATAATTTATTTTCAGACCCGGCCTGAAGATTTTAAGAATTTTTCAAAAAAAGTCTTTTGGTGTGTTTTGGTGTAGCGATCTGAGTGCATGGATAGGGAATTAAACGAACGCCAAGTAAATAGTTCTTGTAGATGGCATAAGCCTCGGTACCCAGTGGCAATTCGGTCGCTCCATGACGCCATAATTTTCTTTCACGAGGATGGCAACACTTATTGCTGCTATTTTAAGTTAAAATAATCGTACGGCATATTTAATTTCATTATCATTCGTATTATCGTATTTATAAAAATAAATTTACAAAACTCCTTCAAACAATATTTCCTTGGAACGTATTAAATTTGACGAGTTTCAAATGAATACGGAGAAAACCAAACAGTGAGAAATATTAGAGAATAAGAGAACATTTATATTCTTACGTTCGACTTCTCACATTTATGTTAGTACGTTTAAATACCGATTTCCAAATGAATGTAAATAAAAACTTTTTCTAATTAAATAAAATTGAACTAATAACTTATTTACATAAACATACAAAATATTATTCTTTTAATGTTTATATAGATTCGCCTACCAAACGATTAATAGAGCAATTGTGGAAGTAGAAGTGAACACAAATTACACTGAGTCTGTCACGGAATCAAATGAATTTGTAGAAGATTTTGCGACACAATTTTCGGAACTAATTAAGAATGATCATATTAGAGAATAACGCTGAAGAACCACTTACAAGTGAGATGAGAAGCGTTCAAAACAAACATGTGCATCAGGAAAAAATTGCGTTAGCACTGCAGTATTGCTAATGACAGTCAGCAGCATCTTCTGACCTGATGTGGAGGAGCAAAAGAAAATAAATCGGTGGGTGGAGAAACAGTACAACTCCAAAATCCTTATTTTGATAAAAAAACACAAAAATATGTTTCGTGTAAAACGTGTACATTTTACAACAATCAAACGCACTGGAGGAATGACTATATATAACAACTTGCCGAGTGAGTTCCATTATGTGCATCCAAAGACGCTGACAGCCAAAAATAGATCTTGTAGTTAAACTATTTTTCCACTTAATATTTGGTAAACGTAAAACAAAGTAACTAATTTTAATAAGAATGTCTTTATTAATGAAGTTTTACACAATATGATAGCTTAGAACTGTAATGATTTCATTATCATTCCTGCTCATCCTCATTGCTTGTGTCCTGAGAGGCAGTATGACAGTAAACTCCAAGCATGCCAACTCCATAAATACTTTGTTATATCATTGATCTTCTTCACATTGATTGGTAATGGTTCCTTCTAGAATGGTTCGTTTGGAAAAAATAGAGTGTCGTGAGGTTTGAGCCGTTTAAAAGTGTTTGTAACTAGTCCTCTGATAAACTGAAAAGTAACCTGGCGTAGAACTTTCATAAATTAATTTACTATAATTAGCAACTAAGAAGGATTCATTATTTCCTTGAACAGATGATTTGCAACTTTGTGTATAATAATTTGGCCAATAGCTCTTGAAGCCCGATATATCAGAATATTTCATTATTGTTACTGTAAATGGTTTTAATTTGTGACTTTTTAGAATCATGTGCTCATAACCTTCTGGTAGATAAATTCGATCACGTCTTCTTATGACTCATTTGACGTTTGCGACGTGTGCTCTGTCCCATGGTTAGAAAGAGTCCAACATGAACATCATGTAGATATTTAATTTTTACACACGAAGCTATCGTTGATTCTTTCAATTTAACAACCAACAACGATAACTCTCTCCAATTTTCACAGTGGTTGCAGGTCTACAGAGACGATTACATACGAGTAGGTCGATTGATTGCGATTTCAACTACTAGTGTCATTACTCCCGTAAATGTAGTGCATGTAATTCCTCGGGAGGTGGCGGTGGTCTTCCCCCGCTGGATGGCGACTTACCGTCGAATAACGAGGTTTCCCCAACCAGGTATCTTCCACCAGCGGCTTACCACCCCAGCCGGGATAAGCTCTAGGCTCCTGACGGACTCCTGTCTTCCGAAATGTGTGGTAGTGTAATGCATGTTAGTGTGTGTGTAAGGGTGAAGATAGGACAAGGAAGAGGTAGGAAAGATTGCTCGCGAACTGTGGCCCGTTTGTTAGGTACTGCTCCCGCATTCGCCTGTTGTTGATCGGAGAAATCATGGAAAACTACCAATCAGGGCCGTTATCCTCCAGACAGCGACTAGACTTGATCCTAGGACTTGTCAGGCTAGTGTCAAAAATTCTGCCACCGTCAGGACTCGTACCTAAGACATCCCGGACAGAGGCACTGCAGTGTCATCAGTTGGTGCCCTGATACATCTCTCCCAGTACTAGTATGTCGAGCTCAAAGAACATAAGGCAATGAAGAATCCACTCAATACAATAATAGGTAGCCACATAAATGCGAACACATTGTGTTAGTTGTTCTGCTCTTCATTTTATAAGGAAACGCCACGTTTAAAAGTGACTTTGGCTATCTCCATTAAAAATTGTGAAATTTGGAGTTGTATGGTTTTTACACTCACGAAAAAGTGGACTGATCCATTATTTGGTTGCTTCGCACCGGTTCCCCGAAGGAAGGCGCTCTTTATAAGAACCCCCGCAGAAGTATACCGGCAAAGAGTAAAACAAATCGCACTCCATGCTTATTTTCTGCGTATCACCAGCCACATTGTCAAACAATTAGATTTACAACTCTTAAATTCACGTTCATTGCACATAGGGGCTACACTTGGACTTTCTGCACCGAGGCATACGAGTACTTAGTTATTCAATTGCTTGGGATATTCAAAATACTCAACAAAGTATCACTAAATATTCACAACTAAACTGTGCCGCGAGAAGAAAACACGCCCTCCAATTAGCACTGGAGAAATGTTATTGTTAGTTTAAAATGCTCAACACTTTGTAAGCATTGGCCAACAACGAAAATTAGGAAAGCATCTACTCAGTAGCGAAAGTCTCTTCGATGACTAAAATCTTTACCAATATATGGGTTACGAAATGTTAAATTCGAGACATTTATGTGCAATTCTTTGTGTTATCATTGCGTAACCTGTATATTATAGAGGTTAATAGAGCAAAGAATTCTTTTAAAAGAAGTCGATGAAAAAAAAACGGTTGAGAAACTTTGATTTAGTGTAAATATTTCAACAAATCAATGTATTGTAGATTGTTAATATCCCAACAAATGCTCTGGGTGGTAGTTTGGACAGCAAAGGAATAATTAAACAAAATATGTACTAAATTGCAGCGATCATTTCACCTTCTATTCAACTTCTCTTCAATAACTTCAAGTATGTAATTTGAATTTTTGAGATAAAATGTTGACTTAATCGCTTTTAATTCTTGCTTGCGTATTTTTAGTTTTCATGTTTTCCACTTTCAATACTATTTCTGATTATTTACTCCCAATATGGTGTTACTGTATGTGTTCAATTGATTAGCCAAAAAAACAAAAACTAAACAAGATTGGGAACTTGAATTAAAAGAGCAGCTGGTATTACACAACTATCATTCTTGACCCTTACAATTATATTAATAGATCATATTTTAAATAATTATTTAAATTATTATTTAATTAATTATCATTAATAAAACATTACTTAACAAGGAATGAAAATGTAAATGGCTATTACCATAAACCGACGCTAAAAAGCAGTAATAATGGATTGAAAATTTGGAATTTTGAACGTTAAAAATAATTCGCTTCCTGGAAAAACAATAAATTTTAAATTAAATTTTTACGGAATGATCAGAACCAGGATCTTGAAATTGTACATTCAAAAAAATGTTATATTGGATGTTATCGTAAATAAAACGAATTTCATGAAACGAAAAGGGATTTTATAATTATGTATCTTTAATTTTCAAGATGTTCTTTGATAATTGTCCAAAATCTGAAACCTGTTTTTGATGAAATATTAATTCTCCCTTTTCTTATTATTAAAACATACTTTTTTATTAAGAAGGAGAAAATAAAAGGTAAATTTTCTTCATGATCTGCAAGACTCTCTTAGCATTACATTTGCGTTCAATATCATACCAGTAGGAAGGTTAAATGAAAGAAATAATCAACTAAAAGTAAACAATTATTTAGGTAATATTGTCTGTCAACCGCCACTTCGTCCGTCTCCCATGAAACATGGAAGGATATGAAATATACATATCCCAACTTTTATCCATCTTAGTGTCCTTAATGCTCAGAATTTTATCACATGACCTTTGATCATTTGTACGGAGCCATTTGACCTGTAAGAAAGACAAGTTGTTCAGGGCGTCAATTGATGTCACTGCTATGCCTCTGACCGGGAGGTTCTAGGGTCCGAGTGCCTGCGGTGGCAGAGTTTTCGACTCCAAATACATGGCTAGGTCGAATTCAGCTCTTGTCTTGAGGAGAATTGTAGAGATCCGACGTGTGTTTTCCTTAGTTTCTCCGATAAACACCTGGCGATTGCTCGAGCAGTACTTAATCAAACGGGCCGCGGACCGCGCGCGATCCTTCCTCTATCTTCATTGTCCTATCCTCACTCATTACTTACACACACTTCACTTTCGCGCGGGTCAAGAGTGCAGTCGGGAGCGTAGAGCTTGCCTCCGTTGGGAGACACCCGGTTGGCAAAATCCCGTTAGCCGAAGGGTAGGTGGACGCTGGATCGCCCCATCCAGCGAGGAAAGATCACCACCACCACCACCAACACCCTCCCGAGATAAAAAAAACAAACAACCACAACAGTTGCGCCACTAACGACCTTCGCAGCTAACAATCTCGGAATCAATAAGAAACAATCAATCCAAGCAGACACACCCGAAGAATAGTAGCTTCAATTTTATTTCGACAACTCTGAGTTCCATTTTCCGTTTACGTCAATCAGAAATGACTCACCCCGATAATGTTAATTAATAATATAGTTTCTATAATCAAATTGACATTGCAATTACATTTTCTCGAGTGCAGCAGGAGGAGCGATAGCTTAAGTAGTTGGAGTGCACACGTGTAGTAAAGCCTTCCGTTGGAGTCCTGAAGAGTCATTATCACACCAAGAGCACTTTCAGCTGACCGCTGCCCTGCTTGGAGGACAAGACTAAAGTCTAGAAGAAACCTTGGCTGACCAGGAGTTTCCATGGTTTCTTCCGGTCAATTCCAAGTAGATGCCCGGAAGTGACTACAGATTCTGTATGGTGCTCCTTTCTCCATTATGCCTTCGTTCCCTTCCTGAAAGGCAGCCAATAGGCTTACCTTCGACACGTAAATAATGGAAAAAGATGTAGGACGCAACATCAAAATATGTAGGGGAAGATGTTGTACCTCGCACCGATTTTGACGTTTGTGTTTTTAATATTGCCATTACGAGACAAAAAATGACCGAAATATTGCTCCTACAAAATTAGTAGATAGTTCAAAATTATAGGTTACTTGATTTTGAATTTCTTCGTAGTGGGGGTGTCAGCTCGATGGAGGTCTGTGAGTGGCAGATACCGGTGGTAGACCGAAGAGATACAAGCTGACAGAATCGCCCTTTCCAGGCTCAATTGGAATTTTCCCCGGTAGGGTACTGCGTTCCAGCGTATCGGGATTCCCGTAAACGAAGTGCATGTTTTCTACCGCGGGACGTGGGAGATTTTGCCTTGCAGGCGCCGACCTACGTCCGCTTGCGGGGATTTCCCCATTCAGGTATCTCCCGCCTGCGTGTCACCGCCCCAGCCGGGACCAAGCTTCTGATTGGTCTCCCGGAATGTAAGGTAGTGTATTGCCTGTGAGTGTGAGTGTACAGAGGTGGGATTTCGGATATTTTGTTAAGGGGGCAAAAGGTCCCACAGCATAAGATGGTAAAAATTTCCCTAAACCAAATGGCATATGAGTAGTTACGCAATAAATCTAACATAAACATAATATTTTTGAGAGATTTCTTACCTTCCAGCCCACCACCCTCACTCCTCTACAGGCCAGCAACGTGTTTTTTTTATTTTAATTTTTGGTCAACTTCACACTATTTTATCTGATTGAAAAAATATGCAAAATAACAAAATAGTTTATTCTATCAGAAAGGCATTTTTTATTGTTCGAAAATTGCGTGTTGAAAATTTTGGGTTCAGACATTTAGATTTTTAAGCTCCGGCAGAGTTGGTACCTTATGCGGCTACTTGGAGTAGAAGTAAGGTAAAGGGCGAGCCAATTTGCGGAACGTAGTATCGCTGCTCGAGTTGCTCGAGTATCGCTGCTTTTTTAAAATTTGAAAACACGTTTGTAGGTTCATATAGTAGTATAATATCGCGGAGCAGTTACAAATAATGGCAAATATGTGTTATCTTAAAATTCTTTCAACTCATCTAAACTCAACAATTTCGACATTTTATGGAAAACGACTGAATATTTTTCTTGAAGATTTTGGGTTCGTATAGAAGGAAGTGCATTAAGTGTGGACAGTTCCGATTGTTATTTAAAACATCGACTGTTTTCGTTATGAAAAAATTATATAGATAAGCTCTTCAAACAATTCACACTTCGTTAAAAACAACATTTGAAGTATGTTTTCAATCTTTCTTGACAGTTTGCTTTTCGCTTTCCTTGGTAGTCACACAAATATTAGAAACGATTTTTACTCTTGAAAAAACCAAGTAAAGTATTCCATGAAAATCGCGCAAATACAACACTACTCTTTGCAATATAATTTTACTTTCCTGGATTTGTTATGAGGAACAGAGGAGGGTTTTGGAGGGGCAGGGTGTCTGATTGCTGGGGTGCGAAGATTGAAAAATTATTTGTAAAGTAAAAAGTAATGGACTATTTTCTGCGTTATTACGTACTCTAAGAAAAGCAATTCTGAGTCAAAAAGTAATAAAACTTATATTTTTGAGTATTATATATCATTTGTGACCATTAAAAACAATTCAGTTGGTTTAGATTTCATTGGAAATATTGATCAAACAATGTTTACGTATTGAATATCGTAGCGAACTGATGGCTTAAGTTTAATATCAAACGTTGTATTATTTACAATATGACTTTAGAGCTAGGTATTGATAAACAGACTTCCAGAAACATTTATATCGTGCTTCTGGATTGTAATCATTGGCAGTTGAGTGATTTGACATATACTTTATATATTTTTAAAATTGGTTGCTTTTTTAAAATTTATTCACGAGGTATTGTCAACTAACGCGTTTTGATTTTTGTTGTTCATTTTTTACAAGCTATTTTACTTTAGTTAATTTAAAAACATTGTTCTTTGTATTGTGCCATAGCACAAGGTTTCCCCTACTACCTCCGCATACCCGTGCGAGACCTCTCGCATGTTATACCCCACACTCTTCTCAATTCATCTGTTTCTATTCTAAGAGGAAAAGTTGTTGACGAAACGTATTTATTTGTTTAAAAATATTTAAAGGTAACTTCCAATGTAGTAACACACTGTCACAAATAAAAAACAATGCAATTGGTGTTGAAAAGAAATTTACAATATTCAGTATTATGGAGAGATTTCTTGGAACAATTCAAAGCACTTCCTTAAAAATATTTGAAGTAATTATTCGATATTTCTTTGATTGTTCGCTTTTAACATTTTGAGAACGGCGTCGCAAAAAGATTTTTACTCTTGAGAAAGATACGTGATTGTACACACTGACTTGAAAGTTTTACCGAATCATTGCTGATAATAAAAATACTGGAACAGATAAAACACAAACCAAGCCTAACAAGACATGTCTTCACTCTTCACTATACACAGATATCTCTCCATAATTATGTACACATTATTTGTAGACCTTGGCAAAACGTAAAATTTTTTCACTATACAAATAATAAACAATCTTTATCGGAGTTAAGCAACTATTAATAGGTAGTACTTTTAGTTGTTTCTGCGAGAGAAAATCTTGAATTAATAATTATGCAAATAAACCTCGTCAATCTGCGCAAATCACTATGTACAGAGAATGCGCAAATAGTATAAGATAGATGAATCTAAGCCTAGTAATAGCCTAGTATAATATAGTCAGCCACTATCACCAAGGTTGAAGGCATTTGATCTCAAAGTTTTAGTTTTTAAGGCCCTAGAACGCTTCACTTAGGAGCTATTAAACGATATAGCTGACTGAGTGTTGCGGATTGCATATGACATGAATATTCGTATACGTTTTTCAAAGCAACTTCGTCATATTTTAAAAGTGAAACTGCAATTCGTCGTCTTTAGAAACCTCATTTATAAAGATTTGTTGCGTGTGAGAGCCGCAAAAGGTATGCATTCTCAGTAGTATATATTATACTGAAAATATATAATAGGCGATACGCTTGTGTGGATGTGTGAATAAAATAAAATAAAATGTATCAAAAAATTACTACTTTCTTACGAGATATGAGTATCGTAATGAAAAACTTCCATTGATTCTTCGGGAAATTCACATGTATTACTTATCCTCTATTACTTCCATCTAAATCTGTATTCGCAACGAAAAAGTGGTTAAGTCAAGTTACCCTACATTTCACGGCACGATATTGAATGTGCACAAGTGTGTAAAATTGTAATAAATCTCTCAATGTAGCAATTCTTTCGTCATAGATACTTTAATTTGAGCGTTAAAGAGACCACTTTTTGGGCTCATGTATTGGTCGGTATTAAGGTTGTTTAACATGGAGATTTAATTCATGAAAACATTTGAAGAATTAGAACCAACATATCTTGGTCTTCTTCAGTCTTACACAGCCCTGAAGATGACAGATATGTTGGTCGAAACGTCGGCACCTCAGCCTTCGATGCGGCGTCACCTGGGCAGCTCAAATCATGATTCCGACCGCAAAAGCCTACGATGTTACATTTAGTAATACTTATTAACAATTCGTGATCAAGCGTATGCGTAAGGAGTAACAATTGGTTGGTTGATTAAAGATTTGTATCGCGTCACCTGCCAGGTTAGTTAGTCCCGTAAGTTTAGTGAATGTTATATCGCGGAAGGTGGTGATTATCTTTCTCCACTGGATGGTGAAATCCGGCGCCAACCTACCGTCGGCTACCGGTGATTTTCCCAACGAGATAGCTCCCGCCAGGGGGTGCCGTCTCATCCGGAACAGGCCCTAAGCTCCCGACCGGCCTCTCCGCATGTATGGTAATGCAGTGCATGTACGTGTAAGTGTGTGTAAGTTAGGGGTATGATAGAACAAGCAATGGGAAGGAAAGAGTGCGTGCGGTCCGTGGTCCGTTTGTTAGGGTCCTGGTCCGCATATAACTTAATATTCCTCACAGAAATCACGGAAAACTACCGATGAGATCACATCAGATCCGCCGGGCGCTAGAATTCTCCTCCAGGCAGTGTCAGAACTCGACGTAGCTATCTAGCCAGGGTCGAAAATCCTGCCCCCGCCGATACTCGAACCTAGGACCTGCCAGTCAGAGGCACTGCAGTGGCATCAGTTGCTGCCCTGAGCCATCTCTCCCGGTCTTAAGAAGTAAACCTATATTTCGATGATAAGAAATTCACTTTGTTCGGGTAGTTACTATCAGATAAAACGTATACTAAAAAGATTCCTCGGCTTCGGCGGGTTTCAGTGGGCATCATCATTTTTATTTGGACACTTACCCCCATTTGAATTAACTGTGTTTGGTTATTTTTAACTATTTAGGTCCCTCAAACCTGAAGATTGATAAAATACGTATCCCAATATCTTCGTTTCAACGTAATACCTCTATTAGACACTTTATCATTACGTAAACAACCCGCAACTGTGTATCGTCGGCTACTAAACTCAATCAACGGCTGAGGTAGCTCAGGGTATCGATTGATGTCACTACAGTACCTCTCATCGGGATGTCCTTGGGTTCGAATCCTGACGGTGGCAGGATTTGCGTCACTATTGACGTCGCTGGACAGAATTCAGCCACTGTCTCAAGAAAAATTCTAGTGGCCGGTTGTACTGGTCGGAAATAGTCCGTATTTTATCGTATCAACACCAAGCGAATGACGAAGCAGTGCCCTAACAAACGGGCTACAGATCACACACGATCTTTCCGCCCTTTTCCTTCTCCTTTCCTCACCCCTTACTTCCACACACCCAACATTCCCTACACTACCACATACGCGAGTAGACTGTTCCGGAGCTTAGAGCTTGTACCGGCTGGGGCGGTACCACCCTGGTGGGAGACACCTGTTTAGGAAAACCCCGGAGTCCGACGTGTAATCCAACTTCTGATCTCACCTTCATTTGGGGAAAGAATACCGCTACTTCCCGTGATAAAAATATGCTCTAATCTTACGTGACTAATTACCGCAGCAAACAAGAAATAAGCAATCGATAACTCATTCGCCAAATTCCAAGTTAACTACTGCGCATTCAGATATAATATAATAAATATTTTAAAGGTTTTCCTCATATGTATTTCCTTTATTTTGAATGACTTTTCCCGTGTGGCAAAATTAATTTTATCTACTTTATCTTTAATATTGTCGATTCGTTGTAATTGCTGCGCGTCGAAAGAGTTAAAATATTACATTTCTTATTCTGGGTTTCTTCCTGTTCACGTTGTACCGTATAAATTAAACTTATCTTGATATTGACGATGAAGCATTTCTAAAAAAAATTAAGAATTGTTCCACGCAGACATGATATCTAACTAACGTCATCAGTTTGCGCGGGAGTGATAATATGTTGCATAAATTTGCATCTATCTGGAACAGCAGAAGGAAATTTCAATGCCATGACATTCACTTACCAAAATAATGTATTTTATGGACGCGTGTTACATTTCTTTTATAGAATATGAACACTACATTATTATATGTCATATTTGACGCGATTACGTAAAGACGTCAAACATGTTATATCTGCAAAACAAAATTGGGTTGAAATATAATTTCGTTTGTTCTTAAAACAAAACCTCAATATCAGGAAGTATTACTCTGAGCGTACAATAGTTATTTATTATACAAGTGATGGAAGTTACATTCTATTTTGCGATTAAGAAAGGTTGCGACACGAGGTTGATAGACCGAGAGGCACAATCCTACGAGTAAAATGAAATCACTTTTACTACATGTGTCATACAGTTTTTTAGATAGTCTTCCGAAGTTTTATTTCCATTCAAGTATATAAATCACTCTACGATGTTTGAAGGACAATAGTAACTATAGCGGTCAGAGTAAAGTTTTTTCTACTTTCTTGCATTTACTTATTTATCTGATCACTTGAGCATAGTCCACTTTTTGCACTAGTACTAAAAATTGTACTTGGAGCACGCTATGGATGCTCTGAAAGAACCGCATTTACTAGGGGCCATCTAAAATAGGTATTTCATATTGAGGGCATAAAGTGGGTGTTTTTTTCATGATGGAGATTAAAATCGAGATTGAGATTCTTTCTCAAGACTGTAGGTCGAGACAAGAAAAACAACAATCGAGAACTTTTATTTTTTATTCTTACTTAATATTGTTTCTGCTTATTTAGTTATATTTCCTTGGAAATGGGCTGAATTGCAGTGATCGAATTATTATACTTAGTATGGATAGCGAAGATAGTGATACTTCTCAGGAATTACTTAAAAGTAAAAAATTTGCAATTTCGAATATATTACGCGAAAAATAAAAAAAGTTTTAAAAAATGTATACTGTTTCATGGTTGGTGCGCATCAATGATTGTTTTGATAAATAACAGAGAATGTAGTTTTAGCGTGCTTGGTAATAATTCGTAGTAATTTACTTTATATAACAAAAGTATTTAACCCCTTTTTCGTTACCGGGAGCAGGGAATAAGACGTTTTCTGGCGAAAATGTATCCACAATTTACAATAGCAAATGTTCTTTACATCAGAATTGCCTTGTAATATACTACATAAACTTGGGGCATTCACTTCATTAAATATTTGATATATTTTACCTTTTATCTGGTCAATGGCTTACGAGTTCTCTATATTTTAGCCTGGGGTGATTGACGTCTTACATTCTGTACACCAGTTCGTTTGTATTCAATAACTTTCTTTGAACTAGTATCTGCATGATTGATTTTGTATAAGACGACGAAGAGGTTAGTTTGTTCAAATCTGAATTGTGAAGCTGTTCAGACCTTTAATATTCTTTATTTTTTACTAATACGTTATTGCTTGTGATTGCCTTTGATACGGAGTTCTGCAGAAGTTACTTGGATCGTGGTTGCGAGGGAAATATGAAAATTGTTGATTCGTACTACATGCTCTCTTACGGAGGAAATTATGAGAGAGTTATGGAAATGAATCATGGGAGGGATATGAAAAAAACAAACCGAATCAAGTTAACAACTAATTAATTAGTAAAGAGGTCAATCTGAATCAATAAAATTACGTAAAAAATAAAATCATACACGGGCGTTAACTAGTGCAAATGATCCCGGTTGACAAAACGCCCTCCCGCCAAAGACCCCTGCTTTGTGTCGCCGCTCTTTCATTAGAATCCTTACAACGCCCTTGGTGCATAAATAACTATTTTTTGTTGTGCAGCGGAAGTAATGAAATTGTACTTCTGGAAACGACTCTTGTTTTCTCACTAAATTTTTGGAATGTTGTGAAATCAGATCGAAGGTATTTTTTTTTCCATCTCATCACTTTTTGAAGTGATTTTTGAAGTGCACATTACACACAGTTTTTGGCTCACGAGAAGAGTCTCCAGGAAAAATACCTTACATATTCGTACCTTTTCATAGTTTACGTCCATGAAAAAGGCAAATTAATGGTTCTCATTCTTAACATTATCTACTCTGGCAGATGGTTGACATTCCGAGTTTTTCAAGATTGAACGTTTTTCTCATTTACATAGAGTAAGTAAAAAGATATCGTTAGGGATTCCCAGGTTTCTTTACAAATTTTGTTCGAACAATTACATTTGCATTTACAACGTCCATGGGTCACTTCCTTTTCGTTTATTATTTTACCGGCTATACTGATACTGATTATCACTCTCGCGATTTCCTTAACGTACTTTTTTCTTCCACTTTTTGGGAGTTTGATGTCTCTTCCTTAAAATAATTATAATTATGCTTTTCTTCTTATTGATTTAATTTCTTCTCATTTATTAAATATTATGCTTTTCTTCGTGGGAGCAAAGCAAAATTCACCCCTTTAATAAAATAATATTCTCCAGGACTAAATATCATCATCAGCAGCAGCAGCAGCAACAAGGTTTGGGCCTAGTGGCCCGTTCCGCTCTCAAGCGTCTCTTTCCATCTTGTGTGGGGTCTGGGTCGTTTCCCTTTTGGTTTGTATTCGAGGATAGTCTTGGATAGCCGTTCTTGTGGTATTAAGGTTAGGTGTTCGAGCGAATTCTTCCTCGTTGAGTCGATCTTCTCCAGTATGCTGGAGATCTGTAGTTCATCTCTGATGTCTTCATTTCTCTTAAGATCTAGTAGTGTATATCCTGCTAATGGTCTCAGGAATCTCATTTCTGCCGCTTCGATGTTTCTTCTGTCTGACCTATTCACTGTCCAATTTCCGCATCCATAAGTTAGCATTGGGACTGCCATAGTTTTGTAAAATTTTAGTTGGGTGTCTTTTCTGGTTTTTTGTCTTAGTGCTCTGCGTATATTACCGCATAATTTCTGAAATTTTTGGATCTTTATGTTTATATCTTTTTTGTCGCAGTAGATGTTAAATCCTAAATAATTAAAGTTGTTTACTTGTTCAATACTTTTTCCGTTTATCACTACTTTACATCTGAAATGTTTTTCCCCTGGAATGCCATTGTTTTCGTTATAGAGGTTGATATCTTCAAGTTATAATTTTTCCCGGTTAACTCGAGGTAATGGGCAGCTCTCTGTAGGTCATATTCTGAAGTACTAAAAACATATATATATATATATTGTGACGTACCTGGGAAGCGGTACTTTCACGACAAATAAATTATGCAAGGGACAGGTACATTTTTCGTAATGGGTCTCCCGGGAATTTGGCGCAGCATTGGAAGATAATCGTTATAATTCTTTTGCAACATCTAAATATTTTAATGATCAGAGAAACACTTTTACAATAGTATTACAAATCGCAATGCGCAGGCCTTGGAAACAAGCGCACGGTCAACGCTACCTTGAATGTTTAAAAACCACCTGCTTTCTCTAGGAGGCGACCGGGGCGTCGTGGCAACGGCGGCCGGTGTCTTGCATATCTTCCGTTGCCACCGAAGTCGCGGCGGGAATTCGCCTCCTTCGGCGACAAACTTCTCTGGCTCCAACGTAACAGACCGATAAATTTGCCGGCGTCAGCCCAGCCGGTCCGAATAATGTCTCACGAGTACTGGAACGCACGCGCGTGATTGATGTTTCGTCGGCAAGTTCTAGTCTTTTCAGCGACCTTCTTAACTTCGCGGCGACATGTCCGTTAGCAGTATTGCCTACTGTTTATCTTATACCAGAGCGGGATTATTGACACGAGCCCACCGGCCACAACGATTCCTGTCCTCATTGGTTTTTATCAGTTTTGGTGGGGCTAATTCTCTTTTTCTAATGACCTGATTGTTACCTTATCAAACTGGTTCACACTGTTCAGGGCCATAACTCAGTCGAACTGTACTTTAATAAGACAATTAATCTCTTGGACGCAAGCACTACCCGTCCCTGCTTCACTCGAGGCTCTCCGCGCACTACTCTCTAACGTCGCTCGCTCGCCGTTTTAACACCCCGATTGACCGTTGTGGTGGCGGCGCGTTAGTGGCGCTGATCAACCTCCAGTACTTTATTTTAAATTAATAATTAGTGATCAAATTTTAATTGTTATAAATACAGAAACGTTCTTCGTTTCAATATATATATATATATATATATATATATATATATATATATACTATATATAATATATATATACATTTGTGACGTTACTGAGAAGCGGGTAACTTTTCACGACAATAAATTATGCAAGGGGAAGGTACATATTCATGAATGGGTCTCAGGAATTTGGCGCAGCATAGGAAGATAATGCGTTATAAATTGCTTTTGCACATTTTCTATTTCATGATCAGAAGAACACACTTTACAAATAGTATTTACAAACTCGCAATGCGGCAGGCCTTGGAAACAAGTGCACGTAACGCTACCTTGGTGTTTTAAAAACCACCTGCCTTCCTCTGGCGGCGACCGGGCCCGTCGTGGCAACTGCGGCGGTGTCTTCGGGCAATCTTTGGTTCGCCCCGAAGTCCGCCGGGAATCGCCTCCTCAGCGACCAACTCCTCTGTCCAACGTAACGGCCGATGAATTGCCAGGGTCCACTCCAGCGGTGTGGAAAATGTTTTTCAACGGGTACTGAAACGCACGACGCGTGATTGATGTTCGTCGGCTGTTCTTAAGTCTTTTCAAGCGACCTTTCCTCAACTCTGCGCGGATGTGTAAGTCCTGCCCATGTTTATTATACCAGGGCGGGATTATGACACGAGCCCACTGGCCGCACGATTTCTGTCTATTAGTTTTTATCAGTTCTGGTGCGCAATTCTATCTACTCCACTAATCATCTGATTGTTTACCCTTATCAACCTGGTCGCCACACTTAACGGCACACTCAGTCCGAATTGCACTTAATAACACAATAAATTTCTTGGACACAGCATCCCCGCTCTGTGCTTCACTCGAGGCCTCTCCGCGCACCACTAACCGTCGCTCGCCTCGCCGTGTTCCCCGTTTTGGACCGTTGGTAGCGGCGGCGGAGGCGGCGGCGGCGGCGCGTTTAAGCTGCGGCTGATCAACTCCATATTTTATTTTCATTTATAATTGTAATCATTTAATTGTCAAATTACAGACCTCTTCTTTCAATATATAATATATATATATATATATAATATATATATATATATAATATATAAATAAAAAGGGTCGGAGACATCGGACACCTTGTGTTTGACTCCTTTTTGTATATTCGTTAAGTTGTCGCTGTTTGGTCAGTACTGATAGTCGGTTTATAAAATATAAACTTTTGATGCGTTTCTTATGATGTTGGTTAGGGTATCCACTCTTACGCATTAATACTCCATAGCTTATTCCGAGAACTTTGCAAAGGCCTTTCAAATTATGAACGGATATAAGTAGGAAGGTTAGTAAATTCTCGTCTTTTCTCGATCAATTGTCAGTACATAAGTATCTATCTGCGCATGAACTCCTTTCGGAATCCATTTGGAATTTCCGAAAGTATGTTATTACTTACTTTATTATCTTAGTAGTAATTATCTTTGCAATAGATCTTAGTAGGCAGAGTTAATAGGCTAATTCTTGGTAATTGTTACAGTCTGTCTATTTTCCTTTCTTAAAATATTAGGTGTATAATGGCTTTCTTCATTTCTGATTGATATGTATTCCAAATATTTAGTATAAATATAAACGTTAAGTTTTGATTTGTGAAGGTGCATACTTGAATAATTCTATATTCAGTCCATCGCTACCTGGAGATTTTTGGTTCTTTAAATTTATAAGTACTCTTCGAGTTTGTTCATTTCTAATGGGTGTACGTATGCAAATTCCTTGTTCTGCGAGTTTTTCTTCTTGTGTGTTGAAGTCCACAATTCATTAATTAATCTCAGCCATTGCTTTTCGGGAATATTATTTATTTGTAAGGTCTATTTTTCGTCTTTATTTAGGTGTTTCAGAATTTTGTACCTTTGTTTTGGTTCATGTATATATATTCGATTTCATATGTATCTATCCCAACTTTTCTATTATTTTTCGAACTTCTCTTTAACTAATGCACATTGATGCTTATACGTTGTTTCTATCTTGTATGGATTGTGTTTGTAAGTACTTTAGATAAGCCTTTTCTTATCTTCAATGATGGTTTTTTATCTCTCATTGCATATTTGTATTCCTTTCTTTTTATATCTTCTAATTCTTTTTTCCAAAACTTCTGTTGCTACTTTTATCATCAATTGTTTAAGTCTTCCATTCTTCATTTAACTTAAACTTGGCTGCTCTTTGTGCTATGTAGTTGTGCAATCTTGTGCAGTATAATTTCTTATACTGTCTTGTTGTAACAAGTGTGTTTTGAAGGATGTTTTGTCAGTTTTGTTTTTGTGCGTTCTCTCCTTATCCATCTTGCTGGGATAATTTATATTGTGGCTACCTATATAATGGTGGAGAATACATTAACTCTATGTGCTCGTGTATCAGTAACTAGGATGTCAACTTAGATTTAACATAATACATAAGAATTATGGATTTTGTTCTCTCGCCGCCCATGTGTTTTGTGAGATTTCTCTGTGATTGAAGAAGAACTGTTTTGTAATTTTTAGTCTCGTTAATGTTGCAAACATTTATTAGGTGTTTTCGTTTTCCATTTGTGTCTTCTCCATTGGTTCCCACTATTATTTCGGATTGGTTGGTTTCCAATCCTTGCGTTGAAATCTCCCGCGATAATATATAATCGTTCTTATTTATGGATTCATGTTGTTTTTGTAAGGTATCACAGAATAATGTGCTTTATTCTTTCTCTTCCTCTTCTGGTGGTACATTCCAGTATTGTCATGTATTATCTTTGGATTTTTATTCTAATATTAATTATTTTTATGAAATATAGTTATAATTATTAATTTTGTTTTTCCATTCTTTTTTATCAGTATTGCTACTCCTGCGGCTGCTCTAATGTTTTGTGGACTCACTGTAAACATCAGGTAGTTTCCAGTTCCTTAGGCCTTTCATCTTTTTCTGGTTTCTGTTATAACGCATAGGCTGCTCCAAACTTTCGATTTCGGTTATTAGTTGGATTTCTTGTTTATCACACCTCTAACATTCCAGGTTGTGATTTTCATTTTCCGGCTTCTTAGATCGTTTATCCTTTTTCGTAGCATTGTTATCTTCATTTACAGTCCGGCTATTTCTTGAGAGTTGTCAGTAAGGTAAGTTTCCCCTGGTTGCGTTACGGGAGCGACGCAAGGATAGTTTAGTGGTGGCTGCCCACTATTGCCTCCAAACTTGCAGAGCAGATTCTCGGGTTACTCTCCCTAGACGCATTGCTTCTCTATGGCTTTTGAGCTGCGTCTGCACAGTGAGGATTTTTCTTGATGTTGAGGTCTCTTTCTGGAAGATTCTTCGTCTGACCTTCCTTCGACTGTCCGGCAAGGGTGGCCCTGCCAGTAGCTACGCTACCGCCGGCATAGCTCTCAGGATCATTGGGGTACGCAAGCTCCACCACAACGACAAGGTCATGTACTCCCTAGGTGAGCCAAGACTAAATATACAGGTATATTTGTATGAGTACAGCTATTTTACAATGGAATGCGATACTCTTAAAGTTCAAGAGAACGAGAACTTAACTTATTCACTTTTACCTTCTGTAGTACTTCATTTTCTACTTTGTAGACATTACTACGTTGTAGTATTAGTTTCTTGGTTTTATAAGTGGAATGTACTCTGAACCACTTCGATCATAATCAGAAGACACTTCACATTCCATTTTAACCTTCTTCGTTGACGTAAAACAAATGGTCACAATCTTTTGTAAACACAAACACAGACCGAATCTGAGGGTTCTCGCATTTGCCTACTTCTGCAGGTAGAACTAAGTTGCTCCACTCGTTACTCGGTTACAAAATGTCCCTCAGTACATCACATCCTTGATTAATACAAATACATATACTATCGTATTCAATGAAAAACTCCGAAAAACAATTTTAATAGATAGAACCCTCTGGTTCTCACCGACGAAATATTTCTGATACCCTCAGTGTTCGTTTTGCATTTCGAAAAACTTACAAAAACTCTAATAAATATATCTGAAGTATTAAGTAGTTAAAATGGAGTTTACATATGGTGGCAGTGAGTATTTATATAACATTTTCTATTTGAAAATCTATATACAGGAAACAACTTGTAAAATCTATCCTTAAATAAAGGATCCATTTACACTTCTAGTATTGCCATTTGTTTCTCGCTTCCAGCTGTCAGTAAAACGGAGGCCCGGAAACAGTCCAGGAACATAGTGTCAATGGAAAAAAGTAAATATGCTACGAGAGTTACTCGAGACAAAGACTGCGGGCTGTAAGAAAATCACTACAAAAAACTAGTATCGTTTCGTTGGATTAGGAAGTTTCTAAGCATTGGATTGGAACGAAACGATACTTCGTAATACTGCTAGCATTTGGTTTGAATGCTGCCACAAGCAAAATGCAAGACTTTTACAGATAAAAAGCCACGAAAGGTTGCCATGTTATTGAGATATTACAGTAATCGCTCCTTAACGCGAACTCCATTGAAACGAAATAATCGATTTTCGTGTTATCCTACGTATAATTACGTTTCGTTGCCAGGACCCAAATGTTGTTCGAGTTACGGCAAAATTCGTGTTCAGTGAGTACGTGTTAGTGAGGATTGTACAGTGGTTATCATAGTTCTCAGGGTTGCTGCCAAGGCCCCGCGGGGGGGGGGGAGGCACGATCTCTGGTGCAGACAATCACCCAGACCCTAAGTTCCACGTTGCAACTCACGTCGTTACTTTCAAAGTGGACGCAGTGAGCAGGCCCATGCTATGCCGTGTGTTGCCGGGCTTGCTCGGTACTCCATCAGTTGGGCCCCTGGCGCTAATCTTTAGTCTGAATCGGGTCAAGGACGTTCGTATGAATGCTCCGGGCACCACATAAAGGATTTCAGAGGGGAAGGACGCCCCCACCCCCCACTCCCCGCGCTACGTTTCCAAGGTTCTGGCGATACTCACATCAAAAGCCTCAAGGTGGAGGCAGTGAGGAGGCGGGAAGAGGGCCCCGAGCCGTTTGATCGTTCTTAATGCGCTGCCTTACCGTACCGTTCATCCGATAGCGATAACACTTTGTCAACTTTTTGCTTGCACTTCCGAGAAGAATATAGACATAGTGCGATGGGAAAGACGATCTGCCTACAATCATAGACGCGCGTTGATGATTATTGTATGTAGACTCAAAGGCCTTGATGAAAGCGCTTTACGCCACAGCGCTCTGTATACACCCCGCCGCACACTGAAGTACGATTATTAAGACATCTTCTTAGCGTATTCTCCCCTGCGATAGTGAAATTCCCTCCGGGAGAGTCAGATACAGAGAGGGACAAAGGAAGACAGAGATGCAGAGAGAGAAACCAACAGATATAAGGGACGAGGGAGGCAGAGAGAGATACGGAACCACTCTCTCGAGAAAGTTCTTCGTCCATTGAAATTTTTGTAGAGCGTAGAGAAAAACGTGATTACTAATCACGTGACCAGTAGCATGTGAAGTGTAATGCGTTGAAATAGCGAAGCATTGCCGGGTCTACTAGTTGTTTATATTAACAAAAGGGTATTTTACATCGTTTATTCTATGGTGCTTGCACATTATTAAATGCACTTTTTCTCCTATATCATTATTTAATTGGGAATAATGAAAATAATATTTAGAAACTAGGTAAAGCACAAGATAAGATTAGTTAGTAATAATTAATATTTCATATTTACACTTTAAGTTGGTTCACAGCAGCTGACCAAATGTAAAATGCGTGTTATGGCAGGCATTGCACAGAGATTCCAGAAAACAACAAGGCTTCTCAACGTAATGAGTAGTTGAGCTTCAGGTGGCATAGTAATCTCGAGAAAAAATTACATATTTTGACACGTAACTTCTCACATTTGACGGTCATTTCTCAGACTTCACAGATGTGTCAACACGTTATACAACTTTCCGTCTCTCTTTGAAGAAGAATTAATTTAAAGACGTAGTACGGTTCGCGCCGCTTGCATGCGGCATCATTCGCAGCCGATGCAAACGGAAAATGGGTGTTGTTGCAGGATCTGCGTAGGGCTTCGAGGAAAGGACGGGGTTTCGCAACGCGAGAGTGTCGCTGGAATGAGTAAACAGATTGGCCGGGTGGCGTGATGTTTTCGCGGATCGCAAACCTGTCTCTCGCTGCCCAGGTCGCCGCTGAGTAAAGGCGCGCAGTGGTCGCTACCTGGCGGCTAAATTATTCCAACTTATTATAAGGTGATTGATGAACCTCCTATATGACGGAATTAGCTATTTTTACATTTTGGTACCATTGATTCAGAATTTTTGTTCTTTAGTTTGATAAGAAAATTTCTCAAAAAAACCAACTAGAAATTGTGGTCTTAAAATGGAAAATAAAACATCTCCTATGTGACCTTATTATGTATGTGTGAAGTTATTGATGGTAGGATATCTCGTGTGAGGAAAGAGATACATGCCAGGTTTTTGTAAGGTGCGGGGTCAATATAAGGTTCAGAGCTGCGTATTCCAGGCGGAGGCAACGACGTCAAAATTCTTCCGGATCCAATCAACATGTTTTAATATACATCTATATAATAAGTAGGTCTATTCCAAAAAACACAAAGTTCTAAGACCGTTCTTTGTTCGCACACTACGTCTATTGCAAAACAACGGCGAATAAAAAAGTTATCTAAAAATCTGAGTGCCGGGTGGCACGGTTTAATATATTAAATAGCTTTAAAATGGGTAACTCTCAATATCTCACATCTTCCATAAAAGGGAAGGAAAAGAGAGACGAAAACCAAACAACAACAAGTTAGCCCAAACTGCGTAACTTAATGTAATTTGAACCCCTAATGCGCGCATGCGTCAGAACGCCCTGTTCGCCAGAGCGTTTGAGAGGTCGTTTGCTGGCGAGAAGCGGCGTTGGGCCCACCGCGCGGTGGCGGCGGTCGCTCTCCTTGGCGCGGCGCGGAGCGGAGCGCTGGGCGCGGAGAGGCACGGGGCGGGGGCGTCGCGTCGCGGCCCCGCATTGGCCACGTCGAGCCCAGCCCACA